>JADWQD010000024.1:64377-87059 GCA_016110215.1 Capronia americana
CAACATCACCGAGCGCCAGACTGCTGCCCCACAGCCACCCTCCGTCTTCGCTGGCGGTTATCGTCAATACCAACGTCAGCTCGACCTCGACGCCATAGCGGACGTCGACTCGACCTCGACGCCATAGCGGTTTCGCTCATCTGCAGCACTTTGATTACGGAGTTCCCTGAGATGGACCCTGAGAAGTGGAGGGTCAAGAAAGCTGACTTTCCATACGGGTGGGTGTTCCAGACCCAAAAGAGCTGACTTTCCATACGTGGAGGGTCGAGAGAGCTGACTTTCCATACGTGGAGGTACAAGAGAGCTGACTTTCCATACGTGGAGGGTCAGGAGAGCTGACTTTCCATACGGGTGGGTGGGGTGTTCCGGTCCAAAGAGAGCTGACTTTCCATACGGGTGTTCCAGACCCAAGAGAGTCGTTATCTCTTCCTCGGTGCAACAGCTGAATGGATCAAACCAGTCGGTCGCATTTCGCAGGAAAAGCTCACCGAGGTCGAAGCAGTTCTACCCACTACCAGCAAAACATGATCGGCAGACGGCTCGTCGAATCTATCATTACCAGCACTGCGCTGCAGATGCCATAGAGGCCTTGCGGAATCGTGGCACCCTTGAACCGCTGGAGCCGAACGACAGTGCAGATATGATCTATCGACACCAGGATGAAGCTCGGGAACAGTTGCGCCTCTGCCACCTCTTGACCGAAACCCAAGCCCAAGAAGCTATCCAACCTTGGCTCCGATGTGAGAGCGGCGAAACTATCGCTCTGGAGATTATCGACAACTCTGTCGAGAATTCTCACGACCCCGACATCTTCTTCATCTAAAGCATGTCGGATTCTTCGGTATCATCGTCGTCGAGGTCGCTCGTTTACATGCTTCGGCAGAAGCGAGCGTACTGCTGCAGTACATATACGACTTGCAGCACATATACGGCTTGCGTCCGGTGCGCGGCACGATGAGAATGGCTGAGCATGTCTCCCGCTTTCGGTCGACGAGTTGATCGGCTTGATCGACTTCCGCTCAACAACGGGTACACAATCCACCTGTATCGGTTGCAAGCCACGACCGGTCATCCCCGTCGATGCCAGTGACTCCAGTAGGAGGATCCGGCAGAAGCGGGCACCCGGTGGCCTGGCCAGGAAGAGTTTAGTCGTTCACGATTGACCTTCATCGGTCGTGAGTTCATCCCGTCGACGCCAGTGACTCCAGTAGGAGGATCCGGCAGAAGATGGCACAGTTCCACGGCCTGGCCGGGGGGAGGTTGGACGGTTACCTTCATCGGTCGTGGGTTCGTCCTGTCAATACCAGAGACTCCAGTAGGAGGATCCCGCAGAAGCGGGCCCAATTCCACGGCCTGGCCGGAGGGAGAAGATGCTCGAGACTTCTCTGATCTGTCACCAGAAGATGCGGGTGCCGGTGTCAATGCGACACATCGTGCGACGACACGAACAAAACCCGTTATATATATACATCCTTGATGGTGAGTTATCGGGCTGCCTTCAGATTCTTGTATCATGTGGGCCATGGCGGAGGTCCAAGCCCACCTCTGATGCCCGACTCGATCACCGGATCGTGCATACCGTCGGTCGGCTCTTCGGTGTGTCTTGGTGAAGATTATCGAGGATCCTCAGTACAAGTGCCCATTGTCAAAGTACATGACGGATAAAGAGATCGAACAGCAGGAGTTGAAAGCGAATGTTGGCATGGCCGCATTCAGCTGGACGACATTCTCCCGGACTCGATCCTCTCGGAGTTCTCCAAGCTCGGCGACGGACCCAAATCACTATCACTCAACTGGGATAGGTTCGAACGCATGTTAGAGAGGGCCGTCATCAACATGGCTCATGGACGCTATTGCAAATGGTGGAGGGAGTGTGCCAAGATTCGAGGAGAGTGTCGAAAGCAATCGGAGGCACCCGGTGAAGGCCTGAGGGCAGTTCGTGCGACGACACGAACCCTCACAAGGACGGGCAGGGAAGACAAGTTCGACGGTCCGCGTTCCACGGTCCGGGTTGATCTCAACCCATCCGAGTGGGTGACCTGCTCGGATGTAGGCAATCTGGCGATGGACCCAGATCGCATTGCCGCCCAAGATCAACCTGTCTGAGTGGGCCACCTGCTCGGACGTAGGCAATCTGGCGATGGACCCAGATCGCATTGCCGCCCGAGATCAACCTTTCCGAGTGGGTGACCTGACCCAGATCGCATCGCCGTCGCTCCGGTAAGACCAACACCACCAAGAAAGTCAGCGTGAACAAGGAGGTTCCCGACAGTATCCGGCATCTTACCGACAGTCCTTGCCGCATCGCATTGCCCGCTCGGACGACGCCATGACAATCTTTCCGTGGTGGCATCGTGCGCGAAACGAACAAGGCCACCGGCTGCGGAGCTCGAGGAGCTAGCTGGCTTCTACCTTTTCGAAGCCTTGCTGTATGCACGAAAGGTTGTTGGGATTTGTATCCATGGAGATCCCTCAAGAAAAGTCAGCCTCGATACGCTTAAACGCGAGACAACCCCGGTGGTCTGCTCTTCTCCAGTGAGTGTCTCGACTGCAACTTACCGCAGAGATGCCAGGATCTTTATCCTTCGCGCAAGACCCGAGAAGAGATCCAACTGCAGGTGACTGCTATCTCCAACGTGCGATATCCGGAGAGGGTGGGCGAGATCTCCACAACAGCCTTCGCGGCTGGACAAATATCGTCACGGCAAATGGGGCAGTGAGCCACCTCTTCTACTGGACACATCCGTGTCCGAGGTAGTCAATGTCGACTCACCTCTTCTACTGGACACATCCGTGTCCGAGGTAGGAGATATATATATATGATATCCAGCTCAGAGACGCTGAGGGACTCCCAGAAAAAGGGGTCCTGCCTCCCTGGTAAAGCAAGGCGACTCGCGGGGCGTCGCAATTGCCGATGTTCCCAACATCGGGGAGGCCAGAATGGTCAACGACACGGGAGGTCTGCCGGGCCGTACACGCCATTGATGAACCCCTCCAGAGCAAGGTCAGCTTTCGCCAACACAGAGAAATTAGTGTGTTCACTGGGGAATATTCGAGTTCCGGAACAATGACTCAACGCCCTGGTCCTTTTCACGACCTTCGCCCGCGATCACAGCCGACTCAGTCGAATCTGAATGCTTTCCAGGAATCCAAATATACCCGTCCATTTGGTCCTGTGACAGGACACAGGGACGAGTTCGAGGATCGAGCTCGTCGCACCAGTATCGGTGGCATTTTGCAGAGCCCAGAGAGTCGGAATATGAAGATTCGGTGAAAATTCCTGACCTCGCAGTCAGCGTTGAGAATATTCACGGAGAAGAAGAGATAGAGAAGGGCTTCTCTCAGACCCATCAACAGCTTGAACAAGCCGCCCGACTTCTTCTCCGCAGCCACCGTCCACCTTCGATGGTGGTTATGGTCAATATCTCCGAATCTCCATTGGCACCTTCGCATTGGCAGCCGGAAGACTGTTCGTCACCGTCGAGCGCGGCGATGTCAACCACCGGTCACGTCCGGTTCCTGGTTGGACAAGGACAAGTTCGTGCCCTGCGCTCCGGGTTCCCGTATATATATACAAAAGCCACGATGGCTCAGTACACTTGGGCGACGCTGAGACTTCTCACTGCTCGAGCAGCCAGAGCGAACAAGGCTTCTGTCGCGAAGTCCAGTCAGGTGGTCCCCGGTTGGCCGAACACTACCGGACCATCTTGCTGCATGGCGGTGAAAAGTACCCCGACTTCGCTGTGTACGACAACGAAGACGCTGCCTACCCAACGCTCATACTTGAAGTCGGTTACTCTAACACCTGAGTTGGCCGAAAGCTACATCAAGTCATCTGAAGGGAATATCAGAACGGTAGTTGCAATCAATTTGAGATATGGGGCTGTCAAACAACACTCAATTGACATTTACCGTCTGGAATTGACAGCAACAACCTACAAAATTGCATTGTCAGCCACATATGTCCTACGGGAATAGGGGCCTTTCGTGCCAAACCAACAAGCCCAAGCAATCGTGCGACGACACGAACAATCCTTGTCTACAGTCGGCATGGAGACCAAAACACGAGCGCCTCAGCCCACGGCGACATTCGCCTTTTCGCGCGACTTGTCAGACTTGACCCTGCAGGACAACCATGTGGAGCACCCAGAGCAGGTCCCCTCTACCGGGTTCCTGAGTCGCGCTGCAAACATCATTATCCGAAAGAAGGTCGGCGGGAATCTGGTAGGACGGGCTCTGGGCTTTTCGACCGCGCCCGGTGCGGGTATTACGGACAGTACGGTTACCTTGCGACGACACGACAATCCGCCCTATATATATATTTCAGATGGTCAGTCTCATTCCGAAGCTCCAACATTTGGGTGTCTGCTAACCTTTTGATAGGGGGTGATGCCGTCCAAGCCATGTGCGCCGCTGCGTCTTTCAAACACCGACATGTTCTCGCGGCGAAGAACTGCAAACATGTGGTGGCGTGCTCTGCTCGAGGCCCCAGCCGAAAAGTCGACCTTGGTGTGGACTGTCAAGGGAACGCGGTGGCGGGTGAGTCGGACATCGTGAGTAATGAATATCTCACGGAAGGCACACTGGTTTGGGTCGCGCAAGTCCGCCGGCAAATGGGAGTGCACCCAGAAACAGAAAAAGGCGGGAAAATCGGTGTGGTGGCGGGACTGGCGTGGTGGGCATGCAACCGAGTTGTGCGACAACCGAAGTCAGCACCCTCTACCCGGAGGTGTTTGGCATGGCTTGCAATGGACCCGAAGAGGATCAATCCGTGCCATGGTCTGGTATGCCACGTCGAGAACACGCGCTGCGAGACCACGACCGCAACGCGCTGTGTGTGCGGCGGGAAATTGGAAATTGGTGTGGTGGCGGACTAGCGTGGTGCGCAAACAGAAAGTTGTTGGAAATTGGAAATTGGTGTGGTGCGCACTAGCGTGGTTGGTGCGCGGCGGGTGCATGCGACCGAGTTCGAGTTGGTGCGACACACCCGCGATTTTTGCGACGTGCGGCGAAAAAGTGCAATCTCGCCAAACTCTAATTTGCCACCGTGCGCCCAACCACTTTTGCCCAACTTTCTGTTCCAACTTTCTCTTTCCACCGTCCCAACTCTTGTCTGCCCACGAATATTGTTCTTGTTTCTTGTTTCTTGCATGTTGTGTGTTGCGTGTTGCGTGTTGCAAGTTCATGTTGCATGTTGCATGTTCAAGTTGCATGTCGCATGTCGCATGTCGATCATTTCCACTTTCGTCAACCCTGCCAACAATGATCTCCCACACTGCCGCTGCCCTACGACAGCATCCTCGTGGTGTGCGACAGACTGACTGGGCCCTACTTGGAGTCATCGACAGCGGAAGACCTCGCCTACGAGTTCTTACGAACTTTCCCCAAACCACGGCATGCCCAACGAGGTTGTTTCGGACAGGGACAAGCTGTTCACGTCTTGCCCAGAAGTTGCTAGCTACTAAACATCAGCTCTCAACCTCCTTCCATCCACAGACAGACGGCAGGTGCAGGTGCAGTCCTTGGGATATCGAAACCAAACATGAGCGTCCGTCCCCCTGCCTGCAGGAGATAGAGTGCGACGCAGCAGCAGCAGACAGACAGACAGACAATGCCAGCCCAGCGGATGACAATGTCGTCGTCGACAGCCAGACGGGACAAGCTGAATGTCGTGAAAGTAGAGTTTCGCCAAACCTTCTCCAAAGGAGTCAAGCCCACACACGCACGTTACCCCGCCGTCTATCTCTCATACCTCAGAAGTCAGTGAGTATCCTCAGTACACCTCACTAAGCGCAGGCAACTCACACGTTACGCCGCCGTCTATTCTCATGCCTTAGAAGTCAGTGAATGTCCTCAGTACACCGCACCAGAACTGTCTGAACTGAGCTGATCCGTGTGCATACATCACATAGGTCTCGGTCCTGCACGCTTATCGACTCACCTACCTTCCTGTCAAAGAGCATGCATCAGCGTCGTCCGAGTCTTCTCGTTCTCACCGGCACATTTGGCGAGCGAGTGAACTGTCAGATCATTCGCTGTTGGACTCGGCAGGGGTGATCGTTCGACTGCCAAAGGTGAGCCATGAGTTGGAAATCAAATACTAGAGACATCCTCACCGTCCTGTGCACACCACATAGGGCTGCATGCATCACATCAGGTCGACCTTACCACTGTTCTTGTCAAATGGCATTCCTCAAATCAGCCTCTGTTCTATCAGCTTGTCGACCTCAAATCAGCCTCTGTTCTATCAGCTTGTCGCTGATTGATTCCATTGTCAGCAGTTCTCACATCTCGCATCTCACAACACATTTCAAACTCTTCAACCTTCAGCCTCTCCAAGAGCCTTGACAAGCTTGCTCATTGACATTGTACACTTACATCCCTTCTCTGCAACCCCCAGCAGATGCAGCGTGACAGGCCCAGGCCACTATGGTGAGCACCTTCTTACCAATTGGGAGAAGATCCGCTGACGTTTACCGACACCAGTTCAAGGACCGGACGAAATTACCCTGGCAACATGATCGGAGAAGGATTCGGCGATGCTGGCCAAGTGCAATCAAGGACCGGAAAGAATTTCATTTGTGTCAGCATCAGAGAAATCTTCGCCGATCTTTACCTAATACGGACGGCACCTCCATTCTGTTTCGAGCTGCAGAGCACGGGCGAAAGGCCACGCCGAGAACATTGCCAGTTAGATGTGCGCACGTCTTCTGTGGCGGACATGATCAACGCTTTCACCGGCAGAATCTGCGACTACGACCGGTCCATGGATAAGTGTCTTCCTCCACTCATCTTCGTCGCTTGCCTAACGAACCCGAGTTGCAGCTTTTCTTGCAGCCGGCGCTCGATGCTCGCTGATTCAACCTGTTGCGCTGTGGATGCAGTTGTTGTGTAAGTACACGCAGGTGTGGTTTGCGGGTTTGGAACTCACCTTGGAAGCGTGCGAAGGTTCCAAGACGGAGTCGCCTTTCTCTGCTACATGTTCGTCTCCGTTCGGCGCCTGGGGTGGCCATGGGATAGCTTGAGCGAACGACGCCAACGGACTGCATCTGGATCGGCCTGCGCAACCAACCACAACGGACACGCCATCACCGCGGATCCACCGACACCCACAGACAGTCCTCGTTTTCCTTCGCATTCATGAAAGGTCTATTCTATCGAGCCTCCGGTTGAGAATTCCATTGGACGGCTGTCTGGTCACAGTGTTACAATCAATGTATTCCGATGACACCACGGCGCGCGTTCAGTCTCGCAGGATCCGATGAAAACGGACTCTTGCCGGGCCTTCCTCTCGTTCAGCCTCGTGGCCGTTCCGATCAAGGCCGTCTGTCACACAGTCTTCTGATGCCGTTTGGAGTCACCGATCAACCTTTTTCCACTGTCTCTTCCAGTTTCTCATTCACTGTCTTTCGCCGTGTCATCCAGTCCACTTTCCTTCAATCTGCCATGGTTTCGGAATTCCCGTTCAGTCCCTGTGACTGATTGAATGGTAAGTCCCTATGACTGTTTGAGTTGGAGTAACTAGCGCGTAGGAGTCAGCGGCTTGCGCCCCTCATTAGCACACAGGATTCAGTAACCAGCAGATACGAATCACCAGGTAGGAGTCAGCGCCTGGGAGTCAGCCATGAGAGTCACCAGGTAGGAGTCAGCGCCTGGGAGTCAGCCATGAGCGCAGCCCCCATTAGCAGCTGGGACACAGGTCTATAAGTAAGGGCCTACACCCCCCAGAAGTGCCTGGCATCCCAGCATCGATCAGACCTCGACGACATTGCCCGAATGGTGCCATGGTTCCTAGCTAGCTAGCTGTATGCCTCCTTTGAGTCCTTCCTCCCTCTCTCCCTCCCTTCCTCCCTCCCTTCCTCCCTTTACTGACATCGAACAGACTTCGGCGACATTGCCCAAGTTGTGTCACGGTTCCTAGCTAGCTGTATACCTCCCTTCCTCCCTCCCTCCCTCCCTTTGCTGACATCGAACAGACTTCGACGATATTGTCCGAATGGTGCCATGGTTCCTTCCTAGCGGTATGCCTCCTTGATTCCTTCCTCCCTCCCTTCGTCCCTTCGCTGACATTGAACAGACCTCGACGACATTGCACGAATGGTGTCACGGTTCCTAGCTAGCTAGCTGTGTTGGCTTTCACCACAGAGAGCTCGATTGCGCTGAGCGTGGGAAAGGCTATTTCTCACCACTGTCCACATGTCTGAGTGGGCCACCTATCGGTCGACATTTGGATTGTTCGACAAAGATCCAAAGGATTTACGAGCAGTACAAGGGAGAGAACAGCATCTCCTTTGACTTTAACTCAGGGTGCGCCCATTTACGAGCAGTACAAGGGAGAGAACAGCATCCCCTTTGACTTCAACTCAGGGTGCGCCCATTTACGAGCAGTACAAAGGAGAGAACAGTATCCCCTTTGACTTCAACTCAGAGTGGGTGCACTGTACCTCGGGGCAAGAACAGAGACATGAGGTGACATACCCTCATTTTGCACAGTGTGTGGCCTGCAGCACCACTGCATCCGACAGGCTTTTCACCTGTATGACAGGGACAAGGATGGACATCGACCCAGAGGACTTTCAAAGTACCGTCCGTTCCGCTGCGGCCCCCAAGCTCTCCGATCACGTCGTGGAGATCCAAGTCATGTTCTTATCTCCCCAAGAGGTAGGTATGTGCGGGTCGATGTGTTCTTACGGTTGGGCATGGTTTCGACGATGTTATGTCTCCAGGCGAGCGCCTTCGACAGGCCATCCAGCTCATTCAGTTGGGTGCAACCTGACCAGGCATTGCTTGCTGAGCAGCATGATCATTGATCGATCAGTGACGACGAAGAGCAAGAGTGGATAAACACACAACGCTGAACGGCAAAGCGAAAGACACTGCCCGGACGCATACATCTGTGTCATTTCAAACCCAGTCAACTCTACCGTCCCAATTGCTGCTGAAGTCCTCAAGGCGGCAGGTGTCTTCAACCCAAAGAAGCTGTTCGGTGTCACCAGGGTGAGGACTGCCGCTGGTGGCCGCACCGACTCATCAGGTGAGCATCTCACCACGTCAGCAAGTCAGCAGCTTATCTTCTCGGCAATTCAGTAGCGCAATCGTCCACAACCATCTACGACATCTGTGCCATTTTCACATCTCCATGTCCATCTCTGGTCTCTGGTGCATTTGGGATCTCTGGGAATGTTTCCATCTCCCATCAGGCATCAAAAGATCAGCCCTTGGCAGCCTCATCTGCACCCATCAGCCACAGCATGCACAGACGCCACCAGGGATTTCTCAAACGGGAACGAATATGGCTCGAAAAGGAATCATCTCTCCAACTTCATGAACCAACATTGTCGTAAGCGAGCGGGAATCGCCGTGTTTTCCCCCATTTGCTAGGCACCGCCACAGCAGCAACAAACCCCAAACTGGACCCCAACTCTACGGCTCCAGGGCTTCTGTCTAGGCGTCTGTCTAGGCGTTGGGCCGCCCCAGTCCTAGCGCTCATCTGGGCCTTCCTCGGGCTTATTCTGGCACCCATCCAGCACCTATCTGGCGGACGTTCCAGCACCCATTTGGCGCCTATGTGTCAACCGGTCCGGGGCCTACCCCTCACCTATCTGGCGGTCTTCCAGTGCCTATCTGGTACCCATCTGGTGGCTATTCGGCTACTTGCTGGCGCCTATCTGGCTGCCCGTCCGAAATATATATATCTAACACTCACCAGTCCCAGTCTCCATCCTCACTGGCCCCTGGATCATGCAGATCTTTCATCGCGCGGCGAACAAGACCAACTACAGTTGGGACTTACGATGATCTTTTTCATCACGAGCTACCCGCAGACTGCTACCAGAGCTGGTCAAACAGTGGGGCGTGCCGAAGGATGTTCAAATCTATTCTATCCGGTCCCTGGATCATACGGATCTGTCAGATCGTGGAGAGCAGTATGCCACGCTGCTCCGGGGCTCGTCGAACAGTCGGGCTTACCCAAAGATGCTCAGCACCTGCTTTGCTCACTGAGCTACATCTTTATCGCTCTCCTTTATTATTCCACCCGATCTGTAAATCCAGCTCTCACTGGTCTGGTCGCAATTCCAGCATCTCCGGCGATCGTGCAGCGTCTGGAAGCGACTCTGGGGATTACGCTGATCGCTCGCGAAGCGTATACAAGACTATCACCGGGCCCCGAAAGAATACGAAACCTCTGTCCCAGGAGTGGACGACTGCTCAAGGTACAAACCTGCGAAAGTGCAGCGCATTCGAGCCACAGTGCAGCCATTTGAGCCACAGTGCAGCCATTTGAGCCACAGTGCAGCATTTTTCAGCTACGGTCCAGTATTCCACGGTGCCACGCACCTACGGTGTATTCAACCTACACTGCAGCGCATTCTAGCCACAGTGCAGCGCTTCCAGCCACAGTGCAGCGCACTCTAGCCACAGTGCAGCATTTTCCAGTTACGGTCCAGCATTCCACGGTACCACGCACCTACGGTGTATTCCAACCACAGTGCAGCGCATCTGAGCCACAGTGCAGCTCATACTTCCCCATTCCTACTCCCTGTGCCTCTAGACATCGCCTTTTCTCATCACACCCAGATACTGTCACCATTACCAAAAGAGACAGATCATTTCCACGATGTCGTCTTCGCTTACGCCGCAGCGCAATGCTGTTGCGGAGCTGCTATTCGTGTCGCCGATGGCGCTCAGCAACCTAGGCCTCTCCTCTTCCAGAAAGAGCCACAGTGCAGCGCAGACGAGCCACAGTGCAGCGCACTTCAGCCATGGTGTAGCCACGAGCCAGAGGGCACTCCAGTCGCTTAAAGGAGAAGTTCCCGAAGACCGGAGAGGTTGAACTGATCGTAGTCAGCCCCTATGCGAAGGACTTTGCAGACGGCTTCGATTGCGCTGGACTGGTTGATATCAGAAGGTGTGCAAGTCGAAGTGGATGCAGACTGGCAGGAAATCCACGAAAAGCGGTGCAAGCGCATTCCAACCACGGTGCCCACGGAGCTGTCCAATATAACTGACAACAGTGTAGAGAAAATGGCGGCGCGAAAGCAGCGCTTTCGATCGATGGCGGCCATTTTCGTCGCCCAGCTTTACCTGATGGCACTGAGCCTCCATAAGGAACCACGAACTGCATCTGGTCGCCCTCTGATGACAACGAGAATGATGTTTCTGATACTGGCCACTGAGCAAGCTTTCCTGGTAGACGTCTTCTGCGAAGCGATCCACGAAAAC
Source organism: Capronia americana (assembly GCA_016110215.1). Classification (NCBI taxonomy): domain Eukaryota; kingdom Fungi; phylum Ascomycota; class Eurotiomycetes; order Chaetothyriales; family Herpotrichiellaceae; genus Capronia; species Capronia americana. Next base: position 75,601 of record JADWQD010000024.1, read on the forward strand.
GCCCAGTATCTGATCGCAGACCCCGACGGCCACCACCCCAAGTCCTTCAGAATTCATCTTCCTCGCATCGATAAGTCCGATAACCAATGGGGCTGTTATATCGATACGCTGGAGCACACCTTCAGCGAACCTCCAAGCAAAGCCGAAGAAGCCAAAGATACCAAAGACGCTTCTATTTTCGCGACCCGGAGTCGTGCAAGTCGAGGTCAGGCCCAAACGTCGACCGGCGAGACATCCACGGTGCAGTTGCCAGCCATGGTGCTTACAAGACGTGGACAGCCTCACGATCATTACCTTTCGCTGCCTGGTTCTCTCGGCGGACTTGGATCATCTTGGTCCACAGCCGGATACTGATCCTGTGATACAGAGTTGCGAAGCATTTTTCCAAGAACCAGTCAAGCTTCCACGCAAGCACTTGAGTTTGCCCACACTTTCGGTGACTACAAACGCGACAGGCTGAGCGTTCAATCAATCAGACCTTTACTCGGGTTTTATTTCTCAAGGTCTTTACCCATCATGCCTCTCAATATCCAACCGAGAAAACGCAAATCGGTGTCGAACCCGGGGAGTTGCAGCCTCACGTTCATTACCTTTCGCTGCCTGGTTCTCTTGGCCGAGAGCTCCTCGGAATGTACTCGGTACACTTCACCTCGACCATGTTGGCAGTTTTCTGCCCGGGTGCGGCTCCTTCAACACGCACACGCAAACAAGGCAGTCTAATCCTCACCTCGGTGAGAACCGCCCTATCTTCAACCGTTGGACCCGTCAGCAAAGGCACAATGAAGTGGACGACCGATGAGCAGTTCACCTCTGCGTTGAGGTCTCTGGGGACAACAGTATATATATACATACAGGAGGACGACATGCTTTTTGCATCCTCGAATGCAGCCTTGTTTCAGACGACACGAGCACGGGTGTCAAGCCTGTACGACAACTTATGGAGACACGATAACAAGCATGATGTTATTCAAGGTGGAGGCACATCCGGGCTGAGGCCGATCCACCACATCTAATGGTATGGTATGGGCATCCGTCGAACAACGTGCCTGGTCGGATGGGCTTGTGGAGGAGTTGCTCGGTGCGATATCAACTGAAAGCGTCAACAAGACCCCTCACGAGCCGCTGAGCATTGCCGCCGAGATTGCATTCGCTTGTCGGGCAAGATGTTGACAACCTGGACAGACTTGCGATAGCTCAACAAAGACCGACCTGCAAAAAGTTGAACAAAGACAGACTCGCGACAGTTCAGCGAAGACATGGGCTCTTCGTGATGTCGACAATCTGGTGAGATTCTACAGAGTATCGCTGACTTTCCCGGAGTTGCAGGCTTGCCTGGCTCGTTGGAGCCAATGCGATTTCCCAAGAGTCGCCCGACGAGCTAGCCCCTAACAGCGCTAGCCAGAAGCGGAAACGTGATGCTTCGGAAGATCTCGATCCTGAGGATTTCATGTTGCTCGACACGGAAGAGGAGCATTCAGGTCCCGAGTAATCAAGTCCCGAGCGGTCAGAAGTCCAGACAATCCGTTCGGAAAGCCAACATTTCCCGTGGCAAATGGAAACGGATATCTTGGGTCGCTCGGGGTGAGGACAGCGATCCCGACCCAAGCTCGCCGTCGAGCGTGCAAAAGGCTTCGTGTTTCTCCATCACCGCGGAATCATTGCTGATTGGGCCACGCCGCGTATCCTCTCGACTAAGCAGAAACGCCAGGCCGACACCGCGGCTGGCTGGTCAGATACGGAACATTTCCACCCTGATAAGCGCATCCACGAAAGTCTAGGGTCTTGCAAAAGCCAGCGTCGCAGCTGAGATTGGACCGGGCTGCCGAACAACGCGCTCTTAGAGACGGATATTATGAAGACGATCGCATGGATTCCAGTGGTTGCACAAACCTCCTAACCTACATTGAACGCTTGAAGCTCGATGAAGAACATGCGCCTAGGGAAACTCATCAGACAGTTGAGATTGCACTCCGATTGCACCACTCCAACTCAACCACTTTTGCCTGCACCACTCCAAATCTGCAGCACTTCAACTGCACCACTCCGATTCTGCACCACTCCGCACCACTGCAGTTCTGCACCACTCCAACTCCGCACCATTGCTGCCAACTCTGCTGCATTGCCTGGGCTGTTCGTGATGTAGCTAACCTGGTGAGGTTCTACTTTTGCTTGCTCAAGCCGCTGAGATTCTGCCACAGACTTTTCACTGTCGTTGTCACTGCTGCGTACAGTTCCAGGTTGATCATCTTCATCATAGTCCATGCGAGCTTGTCACTGCGATCTCTTTTTTGTGGTCCATCTGGAAAGTGTTGGTTCACTTGTCACGGAAATTGTGGTTGACCAACCGCGTCATGTCCCCGGGAAAAAGTCTGGTTCACTGGTCAGTGTTCACCAACCACATCGTGTCCATGGGATCGGCTTTACCTCACTGTCAGGTTGACCAATCTCCGCGTGCCTCGTGTGATCGGCTCTGGGTTGATGCGATGCCCGGGTGAGGACCTGTCTCCTGCGCAGCTTCTATATATATTGCGGCTCTCACAGCGTGCCGACGCCTTGATCGACTCTTGACATCCCCTCAGTATCTCCGACATTCTTCGACTGACCACAATTTCACCTCAGCGTACGGGATCGCTTTACACTCGTCGACTCACTCACCGGTCATCTCAGCTGTCACTTCAGCACACAGGTTTGCCAGCATTCCTCGACTCACTCCTCGGCCACCTCAGCGCACGGCATCGCTGCCTTCCTGGCAAATTCACACCCACTCAGTCTCAGAAATGGACATGCTGAAATACATGATCCTCCTCGGCCTCATAATCATGGCGGCGACGTCCACCGCGTGTGCAACAACCGGCATGCGCTCAACTGATGGTCAGTCAAGCTTTCACCTCCCCTCCACCTGCAAGCACGGACGGACGCTGACCCATGCATGTATGTTGCTCGTTTTCCTCAGTCCTCACATTCCTTCTCGAACGGTTGATCGTCGTGGCTGCCGGCATGTATTTCTCCTTGATCTATGCGGGCAATTGGACGAGGGTGAATATCCTTGACCTCGTCGGCGAGCTGATGGAGGTGGCAGGATTATTACCAGAGGAGGAGGAAGAATGAGCGATTCGCTGAAGGAGAGCCCAGACACGAAGGAGCGAGCTGCTTGCCACTTTCATGTGCTCTTGCCGTGGTTGTGGTGTGTAGCTCGTTCGAAATGGAAGCCACGGCGCAGGTGGGAAGCTGCGTGCTTTTTTTGCTTCAACTCACTGCACCCTCTCTTCTCTCTTCTCAGAATTCATCGACACGACTTTCGAGCATCTACGCTCATCACCACATCTCTTCTCATCCACAATCCAGAGGCCAGAAAGCCTCATCCTTTCTCAAACTTGTCTTGGGCCCGAGAGACCATCGACACTCTCCCGGGCATCTGCCTTGCCTGCCCTCTTCGTTGCTTCTCTTCTCCCAACCAACCCTCTGTCGGAAAGTCCTCAACCTGCGTCTCCCTTGAAAACCGTCAGCATCCTTTCAGACATCTTCTTCGGCTACCGCTCCCCCATTCGGGATATCTTCCCTCCATACTGCGTCCCTTCTCTTGCCAACGATCATCTGTCCGAGTCCTCCGCTCGTCTTTCTCTGCCGAAAGCCATCCACGCCCTTTCGGACATCTCCCTGCGCCTCCATTCTGCGTTTCGAACCTCCGCTCTCGTGCCCACTGTTCTTCCCAGACTGACTTCTCCCACAAATCCCGAAGTAGCCACCAAGCCTTCGTCAAGACTGCGCCTCGTACAGACTTTGAAAAAGCCGGAATGGACGAATGGGCAGTCATGGTCGTGGTCGGTCGCCATCTCCGTCCGCGGGATGAAATCCTCGAAGGTTTAACCAGCCTGGCGGTTATATTGGTTCAACTCCTGGTGTTAGCATTGACACTGGCACAAATCGTTGTTGGCCGGGATCACAGTCTCCGTGAGTATCACGCCTGTCTTCTCTGCATTGCCCACTCCTAAGCTCATGCACTGTTTGGTTTTTGGGCTCGAACAAATTAGGTACTGACGGGGAGAATTCTGTGATTTCTTAGAGTTCTGGATCATGCATTCATGGTTACTGCAACTTTCAGCTGTATGGTGCTATTGCCACGTACGAGGTGTTTCAGTGTGGGAACAGCTCATGGAATGGCTCGAGGAGCAGTACGACCCACTCATTGACGAGGACGAGGAGCACGACTATGTCGACGACGACTACACTGACGATGATGACGACGACGTACAAGGTGTTTCAGTGTGGGAACACCTCATGGAATGGCTCGAGGAGCAGTACGGCCCACCCATTGACGAGGACGAGGAGCACGACTATGTCATGGAATGGCTCGAGGAGCAGTACGGCCCACCCATTGACGAGGACGAGGAGCACGACTATGCCGACGACGAGCACACTGACGATGATGACGACGATGCTGCTCATGGCGCCGATGATGATGACGATGCTGCCAATGACGCGGATGACGAACGAGAAGAAGACGATGACCTTGATGAGGTACGGATGGATTGGGCTGTATAATGTAACCGATCTGCTGGAAAACATTGCTTAACAAGAGGTGAGAAAACCGATTGCTCCCTTGCATGACGTTTTCTTAACAACCTTCTGAGGATCCGCTCGCTCTGGGTGTCTATGGTGTTACAAGGCATTGATAAGGCTTCAAGGTACAGGCCAGCGCAGTAGTAAACTATTGTTACAGACAGGGATAGAAAGATTTGTGCCATAGCCTAGCTGGTCTATCGATTCTGACATCTTCGGTCGCATCTGGACTGCTCAAACTTCAGTCGACATCGGGACATGTCTGCTCGCATTTCATAGCCACGTGCCAATCCCATCGGAGCTTCGTCTGCGATTCTGGCTGTCGGCCTCGCTGCTTGAGCTCTGAATCAGAGAAGTGGCATGTTTTTGGTGCTTCGCAGCTTGATTCTATTATTACCTGCCTGCTGTCTGTTGCATCGAGGGTTTCCCAATGCTATCTGCTATCTGCTGTCTGACACTGACTGGTTGAATGTAGACGGAATTCGACATGAAGGCTCATGCCATGCCGTCCATCAGAAACTGTATGTATCCTCTCTCCATGCTCCCCATGCTCCCCATGCTCTGTATGTTTCTGTTTCAGCCCAACGCAGCACTTCAGGGTATTAGGGCACCATCTGATCAAATCAATCCTAGTACCGATGTCGCTTGATGTATGCTTGATGCACGCTTGATGCACGCTTGATGCACGCTTGATGCATGCTTCATGCTGCTTCTCACCCATGTTCTTTCTCCCTGCCTGCGCATCAGGGACTCACTTTCCAATCGCGCCTGCGCCTGCGCCCTGCAATTCCGCCGATGTGATGTGATGTGTGACTTTAAGTCTCGAAGGCAACGAGATGGCTCAGATCGAGATTGAAAGGATCGAAGTCGTCTTGGATGACACGAGGATCGAAGCCGAGGATGGGAGGCGAAATGTCGGGGTGGAAGTGGAGCGCCGCGGCGGTGCGTGCGAAAGCCTGCTGCTGATCAGCGGTGACTGCCTCAATCGTGAGGTAGTCGTTGCTTGTGACGCTGTTGGCAGCAGTGGGAGGATTTGGGCTGGCGCTGTTCGTGATAGTATCAGGACTATCTGGATCTGCCAGGAGGCTGGATACTCCGGTGCCAGTGGTGGTGTTGGTAGTGGAATTGTTCTGTTTCGTGATATTAGCAGATGACAATGCACATCAAGGTCGAAACATACTGTCTGCGGAGTCACGGCAAGTGTCAAGGTCCCGCCACAACGATCATCGCCCAGGTAACATGGGATCAACTGATTCAAGCACCGGAGTCACAGCCCAAATTGCAGGTTTCATAGCTGCTATGAAGTCGAAGAGAATCAGGGGAACTCCAGAAATCCAGAAATGCCATCTACCTGGTGGCAAACAATTCCAGAAACGGACGTCGCATTCTTTGTTTGGAAAGCACAGACCATTTGCCAATCTCGCTGCGCGCAGTATTTGGAGGGCGCAGTCTCCTCATTTCCCTTCTCCTCACATTTTTCTGGTGTTTCGACTGCTCGGCCTGCGTTGACAGCGCCGATGAACTGCATTCTGACGGAGAGGGTAGTGGCTAATGTGGGCGACGAACGATAGCCGAATTTCGAGCTCGGAAAGAGGTAGGAGTTTCTGCACCGCTTGCAGGAGGGAACAGCCCATAACTTCTGTTAGATCGAAAGCCGAAGCAACAACGCCGGAGTGATCATATCATTCAACGTACCCTCGAGAACCTACGCAGCTGCCTTGATCAGCCCGGTGCCGCTCTGAGTTTCTACTTCGTCTGTACTCAGCTTGAATCGACGACGAGGAGGTTGACACAAAGACTCCAACTTCGGGGACGATACGTCGAGCTCAGGTTGGACACATTGCAAACCTACTGTCAAGATTCATCCTGCTAGGGAGCGAAGAAGATTGTTCTGCGCCTGCTCAGGCGCATGTTGGAGCCCAGGCTTGAAGAGGTCGGTGTCAGATTTCCCGAAAGCTGGCCAAGTGAACATCACAAAATACCTGAGACCCCGATACAGATGCATGACTCTGCTGTGTCAATGTGCCTTCTCACTCTCGAAGAAGGAGTATGCGGATTTTTTGGAAGATCTGCTTTCCGTTGTCACTACTCGGAGTATGCTGCACAGATTCAGCGGCTGAACTGAACACATTGGCTTAGGGCGAGGTTCGCTTCACACTGGCTTGAGTCGACCCTGTGCGAAGTGAATATCTTGTCACTTGATCCTATTCATTAGGGTGGCAGGAATAAGACCTTGGTGATTCAGGGAGCAAATTTTCGTCGGTGCGGCAGTATTCGACGACGGTGACTTCTTCCTTCCCAGCCTCAATCATTTCCCATAAGTTCTTCCTCACTTCTCGACTTCTTCTCTTTCTACCATCGCTCCATCCACACCCTACTGCTAAGACAACTGGCCTCCCCATTACAAAAGTCATTGAGAGAATATCCGCAACCTCAAAGTAAGCTTTCTCTCAATTCTTTGAGCCATATTGACCTTGAAACAGAACTTCTTCAAGATGGACAGTGTGTCCGCGTACCTTGCTAACGCCAGAGCAAACTCAACCCAAGTTCCTGATGGCTTGCCGAAGACTCAGATCGATGTCATTTGGCAGATGGGTGTCGCTTCTTTTCCGTCTAACAACAACGAATTGGTCATTCCTCTGTTCATGGCCGTCAAGCTCAGCGAAGCGAACATCGAAGATCTGAAGGCTCGATTGAGGTGAGATCCTCACCCATTCTTGTTGATATCCTACTGACTCAAGCAGTGAGCACTTTGGCAATACTCCAACAACCGACTATCTTGATCGTTCTGTCAAGGTCTTGCGCATTCGTCAAGCTCCTGAGCTCCCGGCTGTTGCGGTCGGTTCAGCTACCACGAGCGGCGCCGAGTCACCGCAATCTCAGATGTCTGCGTCAAGTCCGGATGAAGGAGAAACTCCTACTGCCACGCAATCTTCTCTCCTGGGGAGAAAAGCAGACGCAAAGCTTCGACAACCTGGCAGAAAATCAAAAGTCACTCGCCCACCAAACGCCTTCATTCTCTACCGAACCTACTACCACCCAATCTTGCTCCAGTCTCAACCGGACCTGTCAAACAATGAGGTCTCCGTCATGCTCGGAAAGCAGTGGAAATCCGAATCAGAAGAAGTCAAGGATGAGTGGAAAGCAAAGGCGGCCCAAGTCAAGAAGCAGCACGCTCTCGAAAATCCTGGCTACCAATATGCGCCTCGCAAACCGTCTGAGAAGAAGCGCCGTATGACCGCCCGAAAGTTGTCCAAGCTTCAAGCTTCGCAACAGTCTCAGACCAACTCAGATGTTGAGATGACGGACGTTCCAGACCTTGACAACACCAGTCGTTCAGCTCGCATGAACCGTCCTCACGAAGTCACCTTATTCTTCGAAGGGACAGAGCAGATTTCCACCAACACTTGTTTGGTCAACGAGCGTGATTCTAGGTATCCAAGCCGCCTCAGAAAGAATCCCAAGACAGACAACATGTCAATCATCTTCCCAGCTGGACATAATAAAGTTGAAAGAGACTACAGCATCAAATCCGCGCGCTACGAGCCGCGAGACCCATCGGAGCACATCAATTTCAGCCAAAGCACCTACAGCGATGTCCGCATGGAACACGACATCAGCACCATCGCCAACGACGATTTCATGGCCACACTCGTGGATTGGGACACCATCGAAACCGACGCAAGACTTGTGCACGACACCATCAACGAGGCACCCTTTGAGATCCTCAACTTCGAGAGCGAAGACGACCGTGCTCAGTTCCAAGTCGAGATGAACCAGGTCCTTGCCTTGTTCGAGTGAGCTTGAGTGCGACATCGCCTCATCATCCATTCACTTCTGCCTCGGAGATGAAAATTTTCCAAGAACCGCAACCAAAAAAAGCCACAACGCAACAACATTCGCACACACACACACACACGCGCGCGCGCGCGCGCGTGCACAACAGTTGTCTACTTGAAGCGATCAAGTCAAAGACCACGCGAATCGTGCTCATCAATTTTTTCCATCTTGTTCTCAATGTTCAGAATTCGCGTTCGCGCTTCCCCCGCACTGCGAGCCACGATGCCTGCGATCCCCCCCGCACCTCGCCGACAGAGACAGCCTGCGCTCACGCAGCACGCAGCACGATCGAAGATCTCCAAAACCCAAGGGCTCAAAAACACTGGGAAAAATTCACAAGACAATTGCACAAAAACACTGGGAAAATCTACAAACAACTCCCTCACCTACCAAGTGAAGGAGGCGGGAAAAAAAGACTGTGCTTTTCTTTCCTTCGGTTCGGCAATTTCGCAGGCAGGCAAGCAGGCGACCAAGCCACCCACCCGCATGCGCAACTGCGGCAACATGTATGGCATGCATGGAACGGCATCGGACATACAGCAGGAAGGGATACATGAAGGAAGGAGTCTTCTCAGGTGTGTCGAAGCAATCTCGACATTGCGGTGCGTTGGTGGAGACATGGAAGCATGGAGGTATGGCATGGTAGTGGACAACAACATCGGAGCATGGAAGCATGGCATGGTACGATATGGCAGGAAAGCAAGGCGTCATGGTGTCACGGTATGGGCAAGAATACGGATCCGGGAGATGGGCTGGATTGACCTTGGATGGAAGAGCAGAGATACCCCATACAACCCCCCCTTCCCTTGAGCACAGCGTACCATAGCAGCATAGCATAGCACGGCGAGCACAGCAGCCACGTAATAGCACAAGTTAACACCAAGCACATCAGCGTAGATTCCCATGTCCGGCCGTGTCGACGAGCGTTGCACGACGACGCAAGAGCACAACACCACAACACCGCAAGAGCACAACACAACACCGCAAGAGCACAGCACCCTGTGTGGACGAGCATAGCCACTACAGCAATCTATTATATCGACGCGCGAACAGCACAACACCACAACAGCGCAACAGCGCAACAGCACAACACCGCAACAGCGCAACAGCACAACACCACAACAGCGCAACAGCGCAACAGCACAACACCGCAACAGCGCAACAGCACAACACCGCAACAGCGCAACAGCACAACACCGCAACAGCGCAACAGCACAACACCGCAACAGCGCAACAGCGCAACAGCACAACACCGCAACAGCGCAACAGCACAACACCCTGTGTAGACGAGCACAGCCACGACAGCAATCTATCATATCGACGCGCGAGCAGCACAACACCACAACAGCGCAGCAGCGCAACAGCACAACACCGCAACAGCGCAACACCGCAACACCGCAAGAGCGCAAGAGCACAACACCGCAAGAGCTTAACACCGCAACAGCACAACACTACAACACCGCAAGAGCGTAAGAGCACCGTAACAGCACGACACTACAACACCGCAACAGCACGACACCGCAAGAGCACAACACCGCAACAGCACAACACTACAACACCGTAAGAGCGCAACAGCACAACACTACAACACCGCAACAGCACAACACCCTGTGTGGACGAGCATAGCCACGACAGCAATCTACCATATCGACGCGCGAACAGCACAACACCACAACTCCGCAAGGGCACAACACCACAACACCACGACGCACGAGCACAACACCCTGCGTGGACGAGCATAGCCACGCGCGAACAGCACAACACCACAACACCATGACGCACGAGCACAACACCCTGCGTGGACGAGCATAACCACGACAGCAATCTACCATATCGACGCGCGAACAGCACAACAACACAGCACCACAGATCACTCTACGTGGACGAGTGTAGCCACGACCGGAAATCCACAAGTATACTGATCATGCCCGGCCAATACCAATTCTCAAGCACAAGTGAACCACGCTTGCCCCATGGAGATTCTCAGCAGCATAGCGATGAGGGCTCATCCGATCAGTGCTCGACAGCAATCGGTGGGTGCTATTGTTGCTACAGTTGCCGGTGCCCTCAGCGTGGACAACCGTGTGGACGAGGGCGGCACCACAGCATGAAGGCGCAGGAGGAGGAAGGCGCAGGAGGAGGAAGGCGCAGGAGGAGGAAGGCGCAGGAGGAGGAAGGCGCAGGAGGATGAAGGCGCAGGAGGAGGGTTCCCATGTCGTCGGCATGGCTCAACGGGACAACACCTAGGCGGTTCAAGGTCAGAAGAGGGGAGATCAAGTCCAGGCAGCGACACAGAGAGGCAGATCAGTTTAGGGGTGGACGTGACGCCCACAAAGGATGGGTTTCGGGGCGGTCGGGGGGGGCTGGGGGCCTGACGCTGAGGGTTGGGGGTGGGGTTGGTACCTGGGTTGGGGCGTCGTTGGGGATCTCCATGGGCGTCGTCCACCATCCTACGGTCAGTAGCACGTACTTCGACCTGGTGAAGCACCTACCCTCTATCCACGACAACTTACCGTGCTCTGCCCGAAGCTCCCACAAGACCCCTGAGGGACCTTAGTCGCACAGCACCCAGTCGGCCCCTTGGTAGGAGCGCAGGTGCGGTGCGGCGAGATCCAAGTGCCGGGCACTTGCGGACACGTTGTCGCAGGAGGAGGTAAGCCACACCTGGTAGACGCGACGGCTTGGATATCCTTCATGGAGTCGACCAGATCCACGGTCCGGTGAGGTTGGAGGAAGGGGTGTTGCCTGCGGCAGGCCCCGTATCCCTAACGCAGTTGCGGCTTGATGAGCGCAGGAGAAAGCGGTTGTTCCCCCGAGTTCTTGATCCAACGCCCAACTCCTGTGTGTCGAGCCATCTCTTGTACATTAGTCCCTCCTGTGTGTCGAGCCATCTCTTGTACATTGGTCCCTCCTGTGTGTCGAGCCATCCCTCCTGTGTGTCGAGCCATCCCTCCTGTGTGTCGAGCCATCTCTTGTACATTGGTCCCTCCTGTGTGTCGAGCCATCTCTTGTACATTGGTCCCTCCTGTGTGTCGAGCCATCCCTCCTGTGTGTCGAGC
>JADWQD010000024.1:94672-184084 GCA_016110215.1 Capronia americana
TGCTGTGGTGTGCTGTGGTGTGCTGTGGTGTGCTGTGGTGTGCTGTGGTGTGCTGTGGTGTGCTGTGGTGTGCTGTGGTGTGCTGTGCTGTGCTGTGTGGCTCAGCGTGGCGCTGGCCTCGTTCGGCCGAACACCGGCGGAGTATGGTTGCCTCGGTTCGATCAGGAACAAAGTCGGACCGACTCGCAGAACATGCCTCGGACTCGATCTCGATCTTGATCTCGATCTTGATCTTGATCTCGATCTCGATCTCGGAAATAGACCGAGCCTCACCATGGACCCGAACTCAAAGTTGAGTACATCCAAAGTCAAAAGCAAACAACCTCAAGCTCGAAATCAGACTCAAGCTCAAAGGCAGGCCCAAAGGCAGACCCAAACTCAGACACGCTGTCAAGATGGTTGTGGTGGTGGTTGTGGAGGATGTCGGTAAACATCAACCTCAGGCATTTCCAGTTCGTGAACAGTGTCACATTCTGCCGTGACGCCCTCGACGCCTCTCAACTGTTGAAGATCAATCAGCTCAGGTCAGCTTGTGCACAGAGGATACTCACTGACTTGAGAGACGGACTGTGTGCCTGAGGGCTTCGGACTGTCAGTTGTCACCAGTCACATACGAGTGAGTACCTGTTCCATGGCTGCGAGGCCAAGGAGTGATGGGCAGCTTGTCCAAGTTGTCAGTTCTGATGCCTTGGGTGATCTGTGAAGAGACTTGACGGGAGAAGGTTGTCAGCCAACGAACACTGTCTGTGCAGCTGGGATTGTATACCTCGTCTGATTCGGGTGCTGACGAAATCCTCGATAGCCGGTCGATGTCCTCCAGTGGTATTAACAGCTGAGGGTTCTTACAGGTGGGAGAGATTGAACAGAACACATCTGGATCAGCTCTGTTGCTGTGGTGAGAGATCGAGAGACGGTGAGCAGAGACCTCAGCCACGGTGAGGGCCGAGACAAAGGGTGATGGCAAGCCGGTTCCGTATGCTAGTACTGCTGGAGAGTGTATCGGTGAGGATGATGGGCAGTTTTCCAAGTTGACGGGAATCTGGAGTGTGACTTCTGGTCTCCTCCTCACTTGGGATTGTGTCAATCGGACACATGCGTTCTGTGATTGTTTCATTTGTGTGTGTGCTGTCGGGATCGACACGAGCACTCTGGGCAGTGACCTCCTCTTCTGATTCTGGACCTGCTGCTGACGCCGACCGAGGCTTCTGACAGGTGGGAGAGATGGAGCAGAGACGGTGAGAGCAGAGCTTGGACAGACGGTGAAGGCAGAGCTTGAACGGGCCGTTAGTCAAGAGCTTGAACAGACGTGAGTTGAGAGATTGAGCAGACGTGAGTCGAGAGATTGAGCAGACGTGAGTTGAGAGATTGAGCAGACGTGAGTTGAGAGATTGAGCAGCGTGAGTCGAGAGATTCAACTGAACAGACGGTGATGGCAGAGATTGAAAGAGGGCGAGGCCAGAGATTGAAAGAGGGTGAGAGCAGAGCTTGAACAGAACATCAGCTGACAACAAACAGCTCTCGTTGTCAAGAGATTGAACAAACCGTGAGTCAAGAATCCAACAGAACAGACCGTGGGTCGAGAGATTGATTGAACAAACTGTGAGTCGAGGGATTCAACTGAATAGATCGTGGGTCGTGAGATTCAACAGAACAGACCGTAGATGGAGAAATTCATCAGGACAGACCGTGAGTCGAGAGATTGACAGAACAAACCGGGAGTCGAGAGATTGACAGAACAGATCGTGAGTCGTGAGATTCAACAGAACAGACCGGGAGTCGAGAGATCCAACAGAACAGACCGTGAGTCGAGAGATTGACAGAACAAACCGGGAGTCGAGGGACTCAAATGAACAGACCGTGAATCGAGAGATTGACAGAACAAACCGTGAGTCGAGGGATTCAACAGAACATTGACCAGCTGACAACAACAGCTATGTCGTTGTCTTTGTCGCTGTCGTACCGACCGCAGGGGGATATCGACATGAATCGTGACAAGGAGGGACAAAGACAGAGCCGCATGGAATTTCGACAGTGAGCGAATGTGCGCACACAGGCGCAAAGAGGCAAGTCCAGCGATGCCGGCTTTCACGGCCTTTCACGGCCTTGCACCTTATTCGCGGGACTTGCAGTATGATATCATGTCCAGCTGGCCTCCCTCGTGGATAAATACACCCTTCCGGCGCACAAGACCTTACATACAGTACCTGGGTTTGTTTGTTTGTCCCCTTTCGTTGTGACTATCAAGATCGTACCACGGTTTTCTGGCAAGCGACGCCTTGGCCACGTGGGAACTCCAGAGGACCCGGACGAAGTGAGAAGTTGCCATACTGAAGAAAGCAAGACACCCAAACGTCGTGAGTCTTCTCGAGGTCATTGATGACCCCAACAAGAACAAGGTCTACCTCGTTGGAAAAGGCGAGATCAAATGGAGAAAGCCAGGTGTGCGTGAGGTCACCGCGGTCAACAACAACAACAGATTCGAGCAGGAGCGGCAGGGGTTTGCAGTCTCTCGAGCAGACGTGCTATTGCCGGCAAACGCAGACGGAGCAACAGGATTGACGTGAGCGGTGTTTACGAACAAGCTGTTCTTGGTCGCCTGAGCCATTGGAGAAGGGAATCTTGTCGAGAGGCCGATGCCGGCAGGAGCCGTGGAAGGTTCGTTTGATATCTTCCTGTTCCTGTTCGGGGTTCGACATGTCGGGCAGGAAGCTTGCAGAGCAAATGATTGTGTAAAGGCGATTACAAAAACCCGTCGTGCGTGTCCTGTTACCATACGCCCTCTTCGCTATGCTAAATGTACAGTCGCCTCCTGCAACGAGTATCTACAAGAACTACCTCGACTCCATTGAGCTATTCGTCCTACTAGATCTGCTTGGCTCCTCCAGCTGGAGAAGTCAAGTACGGCGGCGTCAGTCAAGTCATTCGTGCGCTCCTGCTTGCGACATGGTTCAACTGGGGGACTCTAGAGGCTGACTGGAGGTTGTATATAGCAACACTCATTTAGGAGCAAAGGTGTATATACTGCCAATCCGAACTGCAGTGGTGCGGAGTGGTTGAAAATTGAAGTGGTAAACTGCAGTGGTGTGGTGCAGATTTGGTGCAGAATTGCAGTGGTGCAGAATCGGAGTGCAGAATCGGAGTGGTGGTGAATTGGAGTGGTTGAAAATTGAAGTGGTAAACTGCAGTGGTGTGGTGCAGATTTGGTGTTGCGCGAAACTGCAGTGGTGCAGAATTGGAGTGGTGGCAAGTCGGAGTGTGGTTGAAAGTTGAAGTGGTGCGGAACTGCAGTGGTGCGGAGTGGTTGAGAGTTGGAGTTGCGCGAAATGAGTTGCGCGAAATGAGTGTGGTGCAGAGTGCAGAATTGGAGTGGTGCAGAAAATGGCGTGGTGCAGAGTTGGAGTGGTGCGGAAATTAGAGTTTTGCGACGAAGAAAAAAATAGAGTTTGGCTGCAGATCGGCAGTTGTAGCGGCAGTAAGGTGCTGTAGAGCCAGATGCACTCTCACTTCAGACTGCTTTTGTGCGAAGGAACCTGCCAAAGGTATGTAACCAGTCAAGGTTTGACCGAGATGCGATGCGAAATGTGCGCCGAGAGGTGTGTGCAACATTGACTTGTCGCAAAGTTGAAAGTGCGATTCGTGGTGGCCCGCGACCGCGATCGGCAGGGTCTGGCGAAATTTGCGAACCTAAAAAGTACCAGTGTGTCACGCTTCGCAACCGTGACATCGCACGCGACCGGCAGCCCAGAACCCAAAGTACCAGTGTGTGTGCTACTTACTCTGTACCTTGATCGTGTTTCAATGCGCTCCTCTTTAACTTGTTGCGGTGGATAGTGGGAGTGAGGACAAGCCTTCTCCTCGTGCGGTGTTCCGGATCGCGAACGATTGCCAGCTCAAAGTCGCGATACTTGGCCGATGCCAAAACCCAAAGGCGAGCAAGAGGAAGACGGTATGAAAGATGATCCGGTGAAGGAATGTCGGCAACGGTATGTCGTCGGCTCGTAACCATAGCGTCTCGAGTATGAGGCCGATATCTCCTACATTCAAGCCGACTTTCTTGTATTCAGGTTGTGTCACGAGCTTCATCTCAACTGCGCCGTCACCGTATATCCACTGCACGGCATGTTAGTAGACAATCAGGAGTATGAGCATGAGTATCTGAGCTTACCTGGGTGACCTGGGCCACAGGGCCTTCATCTTTCGCGCCTACCCACCGGTCCGAAGCAAGTTGTTGCTGTTGGCGGGGGTGGCATTTCGCATGGGCATCAAGATAGTGTCGTCAGCTTCGGCAATAAGCGACTTCCAGAATGCATTGAGACTGTCGGCGCATTTCACTGCCTGCTCTTCGGTAACCTCTTCAGGCTCGAGAGTAAGGCGAGTGACTTTTCCCAACCGCACGTATGCCTTCAGAAACGTGACCCACTCGCTGTGACATAAGTCAACCCAGATCTGGTCGACTTTGCCCTATGTCACAGAGGATGACAGCGGGCCACCGATGTAACTGCCCAACTTGTCGTCGTCGACGGGCGGAAGGCAGGCTTCTGTGAACCTAGATGGAATCAGCAAAAGTAAAGTGTCGCAACTAGTTCCGCGAACAAGACTTATTCCTTCCACGCTTCCATGTTTGAGTCACCGCTGCTATCTTCTTGGGAGCACTGTAGCCAGCCCCAGGCTTGGACTGAAGGATGTGCTGGGCATTCTCGGCCGACACGGACGAGACAGAAGTCTCGCCATTGGAGATGCAAGATCATGATCAGGCAACGAGCCTTGAGCTCCCTCAATGAGACGAGAACGGCAGGGGGAAGAGGTCGGCTTATATCCTCGACTCCATCTCCAAGATATCAGATTCCGAGCTCCTCGCCCCGAGAGGGTCCCCGGTCTGGAAACTGCCTCACCGTCCATGCCGAAGCCGCAGGATCAATGCAATGCGTAAGTGCTTGCAATCGTGAGTCGTGAGTTCCATTTGCGTGGTGGTCCGCGTCGTGATGACGGTCGTGACTGTGGCGTAGCAGCGGCGCTTTGCCCTTTTCGTTGTGCCAGAAAGCGAAACTTCAGGTGCTCAGCTCACTCAGACTGGCACCTTCGACAGAGCAGTTGACAAGACAGGTGGACAGAGATGACACAGTCAGTACCTCTCCATCAGCCGGCTGCCCAGGGTAATGCAGGAAGGAGAGGGAAAAGTGGCTGTTAGTGTCGTCTGATATGTCGCTGCTGGAGTCCTGCCCAGGCGAATTGGTCGTCAAAGTCGTTGCAAAACTGATATGTTTCCATAGGCTCCGTGGATGTTAGAGCAGGATCGAGGCAGAGGATCATCGAAGGTTCGCTGCTTTGGTCGTCCGGAGTCCTGACACCTTCTAGCTTGCATGTTGGGCTTCTAGACAGCACCAAGCCAGAGACCTCCATGCTGCACATCTTCTTGTGCTCTGGTTCCTCCAGACCGTCGAGGACACGCATCCCGGGAAGTGGTTCCTCGTGTTCAACGTCTCGTTTTCGCTTTGCAACTGGCCTTGATCGAGGCTTCCTGGTAGATGGCGCTGTGATGAGCAGTGGCGAGTGGAGTTTTCCGTGGACTTGCTTAGTATGATTGCTCCACTCTGCGGCGCCGGATACGGTGTACGGCTTGTTGCCTAGACGATCGCACTCGGGGCACGAGAACGGCAGGTCGAAAGTCCCCTTAGCCACGTGTCGGACCCTGCAATGGCGTGTAAGCTCCGAACGGCGGTGGAAAGTCGCTGGCTTGGACTCGATCGAACATAGGAAGCAAGTCGAGATGTCGCCTAGTGCTGGCAAGCTTTGCGCTTCCTTTCCCCGAGGGGACACCCTTCTTGCCCCTACCGGCCCCGTAGTCCAAAAGCCACTCCATGACTCGTTGCGAGCGCGTCTCTGCCTCGCCATCAAACACCAGCCGGCGGTCGTGCAGCAGCGTAGACGGATCATCCGCACAAGTAAAGAGCCGAACCAGCTCCTCGACATCCATCTCCGAGTGTGGACCGCATCGACGCTGGCCGGGGCTTCGTAAGTGATCTGTCGACTCGCCACGGGCCCGCAGCCTACCGGCTTCAGAAAAGTATTGCCGACGGGCTTGCATAACCAAGAGATCCGCAAGCCCAGATAACAACTTCCTCAGCGCAGCCTGGTGCTTGGTCAATGCCGTCTTTGCCTTGGTCCTGCTCTCATCGTCATCAGCCGCGGCCACTTGTCGCTTAGCGGATTCGATTTGTTGCCTGAGGAGAGTAACATCTCTGCGTCCCTCGATGCTGAGCATCTGTTCAGCAGTGGCGTAAATTGGTGCTTCGGGATCCCGTTTCATGGAGAACTGGCCGAGGAAATCAAACAGAGGTTTCTCCTCAGAGACAAGGTTCTTGTAGAGCTTATCCGCCAGGTTGTACTTCACATGGCGGGCGATATAGTACCTCTCCGAAGTACTGACTTTATGGCTGACGATAAAGGCAGCCATCGCTCCGGTAAGACAGTCTGAAATAATTAGCATCGGACGGTCAAAGAGAATGGAGTCTGACATACCACGGAGAACGGAGGCGGCGTTCAAGCGAAGGAAGAGAATGGAGTCTAACATACCACGGAGACTCTGCACCACTCCAACTCAACCACTCCAAATCTGCACCATCCCTCGCTGCCGTCATACCTTATTGCCGCCATACTGTAGTCACGTACGGTATGTGTAAGTTGGGGGCGGTGTTGGGTCATCAGCATCTCTTGTTGCACGGCCGACAACAGGCTCTCCTCTCAAGTCGTCGATTCCCCGACCAGTGCGCACCTCCACCACATCCATTCGCAGCTAGCTCGCCTGAAGTGTCGGTTCTACTACACATCCCTGCACCGATGTTAGTCGACAGACGTTGCTGGAGCAAAGAAGCGGGCGGGCGACCAGGATGTTCCATACCATTTAACCTAACAGGTCTTCATAAAACATGCTGCCAGATCAATTCTCATGCGTCTCATTCTCCTGGATGACGATAGCTTCATCGAGTTCTGTCCCGAGTGGGGCCTCTCTGTGCTCACCGGCTTTGGCCGCATCAACGGCCACGCCATCGCAATCATGGCTTCCAGTTCCGTGAAGTATGTCCTTGTCACTGAACGTGTTGCCAAGAGAGAAGGTGAGGGTCGAGGGGGCTATAACCTAAAGTACCTTCTCCCTGGCCGTAGCGGAGGGAGTATATCGGATTTTACCTTGGGACTGAGGAGGCAGGCAATATCGCGCATCTGTGAGTATATCTCTGCAGAAGATTAGTCTCAGCCTTACCACAACCTCACAACTGCGAAAAGGTGTAAGCGATATAAGGGAGTCAAGCTCACGCAGTATGGCTCCTGTGACTTCTTTCCCTTCTCAACGTAATCCGGCTTCAGCTCATCAACCTTGCTTTTCTTCTTCGGTCTTCGCCATCTCGAGGGAGAACCGCAAAGCATTTTCTCAAGTTCATCTGCTTCGCGAGAGTTAGCAGCGGCCGCTTGCCTAGACATGAAGTAGTCTTCTTAGATGAAACCGGATCAGTATATCGCCAGGCAGAGCTTTGCGCCGACTCCAAGACATCCTCTCACACCACAGTCTGCTCTTCGAGGAGCAGACTCTTGCCAGCTGTATGGCATTATCCACTTTCGAGGATGAAAGAGGTGTCGGGTGAATCGGACGCATGCACTACTCTCGAAGCCGAGCCGTTGCCTCGCGCAAAGAAACTGGATGACGGGTCGACTATCAAGGAGTTTGCAGAGATGCCGGGCCTGGAAACGATCCACGCGACACAAGTTGTTGTCTTATCTTGTATCTTGGCAATATCTGCATCGCGGAGGTACCGGCGCTGGATCGTCGTGCGCAAATCCTTGACCTCTTCATCT
The DNA here is from genome assembly GCA_016110215.1 of Capronia americana. Classification (NCBI taxonomy): domain Eukaryota; kingdom Fungi; phylum Ascomycota; class Eurotiomycetes; order Chaetothyriales; family Herpotrichiellaceae; genus Capronia; species Capronia americana. The sequence continues at coordinate 102,521 of JADWQD010000024.1, forward strand.
TTCGACGCTGACAATAGACGCTATGACGGTTCTTCGTAGCTGATTGATGGGTGCGACAACCTCGCTCGGCCTTCTTCCCAAACGACGTTGACAATGTTCTCGTCTACCATAAGACTCTCGTCCGAGTCAACTCGATCTGTCCTCTGAGAAGTGCAACTGGCCTGCTTGAATTGTTCAGCGGCGTCCCCGACACGCCCGAGGAGAGGCAAAAGTTCCCTGAATGGGCTGAAGCTGTTGGTTCGACGCTCTTCCATTGTGCAAGAGGAGCAGTGGCGGCGCTCCTCGCTGCTTCCGGGTATGCCTCGCTGTTGGGTAGAATCCTGGACGTCCACACCTCGGGTCCCCAAAACAGGCAAACATCGTCACTTCTCGTACACCTCTGGGGAGAGCTACGTCCTCGACGTTATGAATACCCGAGTGAGCGGAGGACGAAACATCCTACGTACCTGAGATGAGGAGCTCCGAATCGCTAATCATAATGATGATGTTTCTTGACATTGACAGTTGCGTCAAAGTGCGGCTTGTTGAGCTCTTCATGGAACCAATGATCGCCTGACATTGTACCCACGGCGCAGGCCCACAGACGCAAATCCTGGAGGCCGATGACGCTGAGCTGCCTGCACACAGCGTGCTACTATGCAGTCGCTGTCCGTTCTTCGATGGCCACGTCCTGTGACTCGCTCGCGTGTAGCAGGGAGTCCGCAAGCCTTTCCGCTCGGGCTTTCGGCCCTAGCTTCCCCTGGACTGGTTATCACACACATGTCGCCTCTTTGCCTTGGCAAAAGACATAATCTGCAATCAGCGCTGGGAAGCGAAGAATCACCAGCCAGTGTCCGGACAGCGGGGGAGAGAAAGGCTTCGTGGGGCGATGCACCCAGAGTGAAGAGCCAGAACGTCAGCCCGCAGGCATTCAAAAGTTCTCTACAAGACGTTGTACCCTCTCCAGCAAGCACACGCACCACCAACAGAGCATTGGACGGGGCCACCGACGGAGCAGGCGATATGGAATGCGCTCTGTCCAGGGGGTTGGGTTGAGCAAGTCGAGCTGGATTTGAAGCATTTTGCCCGAATGGTGGTGGCTCCTTCGGTGACGGCATGTAGGGCAAACGGAGAGGGCAGAGCTGGGACAGACCGTTAGTCAAGAGCTTGAACAGATGGTGATGGCAGAGCTTGAACTGACCGTGAGTGAGGAGATTGAGCAGACGTGAGTCGAGAGATTGAGCAGACGTGAGTCGAGAGATTGAGCAGACGTGAGTCGAGAGACTGAACAGACGGTGATGGCAGAGATTGAACAGACGGTGATGGCAGAGATTAAACAGACGGGAGTCGAGAGATTGAACAGACGGTGATGGCAGAGATTGAACAGACGGTGATGGCAGAGATTGAACAGACGGTGATGGCAGAGATTGAACAGGTGTGGTCAAGAAATGGTGAATGCAGAAATTGAAAGAGGGTGAGGGCAGAGCTTGAACAGAACATCAGCAGCTGTGGGTCGAGAGATTGACAGAATAGACCGTGAGTCGAGGGATTCAACAGAACATGCAGTAGCTGACCACACAAACAGATCTGTCGTTGTCGTTGGGATGTCGTTGTCGTGTCGTTGTCGTTGTCGTGTCGTACCGCAGTGAATCGTGACAAGGAGGGACAAAGACAGGGCCGCATGGAATTTCGACAAATGTGCGCACACAGGCGCAAAGAGGCAAGTCCAGCGATATCAGATTTCACAGCCTTGCACAGCCTTGCACGGCCTTGCACAGTATTCGCGAGACTTGCAGTGGGATATCATGTCCAGCTGGCCTCCCTCGTGGATACCATACATACAGTAAGTCCCTGAGGGTTTGTTTGTTTGTTTGTTTGCCCCCTTTCAGATGCTTGATGGTTGGTATCTGACTGACTGACTGACTGACTGACAGGTGGGCAGCCATGATGAGTCTTGACTAGTCACATCTGGCAGCAACCGCTCTACGAGTAGAGAGTCCTCGCCCTCGCGGCCTTACAAGGACAACGCCGACTAGAGGTTGTCGTTTGAACGGTCGGTGACAACCATTCAGAGGTGTTTTGTTCTACGACATGCAGAAGAGAAGGTGGAGTGGAACATGGCTCCCCGAGGATTCGTCACGAAAGTTCGGGCTGTGGGCACACCACATCAACAGCAACGGCGAGGCAGCAAAGGCGTTTTCCATCTTCTGCCGCTAGATAGTATGAGCTTGCCTCAGCACTGTACTGTACTGGTAAAACCAAACAAATCCACCGTTCCGAATGATGGCCGACATTGTTTGCTAGTGATGGTAGAAAACATGCCTCTTCCACCTGGCTGCGCGGACTCTGGGGACTGCAGGTCCAGTCTACCCAGATATATAGCCAAATGCTGTGATCGAAGTTCTGCTTGGAATCGCATTTCTCGGATTGTACGAGTTGTTGCTTCGATGCCCGGGCCTATCAGCACTTGTCGCACATCAACCCTTCAAGCTGTTTGTAGTCCTCTTCCGTGTATTTCTGCTTCTGCTTCGAATGCATGTCCCGCATGGTGTCTTTGTCGACAAGCTGACATTTGAGCTCAGGATACCCCACGGTTCAACCTCTGTCTTCCATTTTCGCCACCGATGATCATCCCGTCCTGAAGGATTTCATGCATAGCCGCTCCTCCGCCTTCAACTTCTGATCCAAATTCCTTGCAACCCCACTTGACATGAGCCTGGAAATCTGCAGGCTGCCAGCTTGCAACAAACTGATCGAAGACAAGGTATCGAGAGAAGGCCTGATGGGCGTCGCAATCATTGGCGGCGTTGCTGTCGCTGCAGGAATCGTTGGAGGCATGTTGATGAGAGGTGATGTTGATCGACAACGGCAGGCGGTTGGCCACGACTCGGACGCGGCCTTCAAAATCCGCGTCGATACCCCCCCCCCCATGGTGGTTTGGTCCTCTCGGCACTTGGTTGTCAACTGGTGTCGGCGCTGTCAATATCGTCTGGGGTTATAGGAGGAAAATGAGACCGTGGACTGTAGCTTCGATCAGTTCTGTGCAGGGTTTTGAGAGTTGCGTTGAATCCGTCGACTTCAGAGGCAGTCACATCGGAGTGGTTGAGAGTTGGAGTGGCAAATTGAAGTTGAGAGTTGAGAGTTGAGAGTTGAGAATTTGGAGTGGTTGAAAATTCGAGTGGTGCAGAATCAGAGTGGTTAAGAGTTGGAGTGGTGTAAATTTGGAGTGGTGCAGATTTGGAGTGGTGCAGCTAGAGTGGTCAGAATTGCAGTGGTGCGGAGTGGTGCAGAATTAGAGTTTGGCTGCAGCTCGGACTTGGTTGAAAATTCGAAATCCGAGTGTCGCTGCAGATCCGAGTTGGGCGAAAACTCTAATTTCCGCACACGCCAAATTCGCACCACTCCGCACCACTGCAGTTCCGCACCACTTCAACTTTCAACCACACTCCGACTTGCCATTTGCCACCACTCCAATTTACCACCACTGCAGTTTCGCGCAACACCAAATCTGCACCACTCCAACTCTGCACCACTTCAATTTTCAACCACTCCAATTCACCACCACTCCGATTCTGCACTCCGATTCTGCACCACTCCAATTCTGCACCACTCCAACTCTGCACCACTCCAACTCAACCACTCCAAATCTGCACCATCCCTCGCTGCCGTCATACCTTATTGCCGCCATACTGTAGTCACGTACGGTATGTGTAAGTTGGGGGCGGTGTTGGGTCATCAGCATCTCTTGTTGGATATCCATCACTTGCTGGTTCTTTTGTTCGGTCTCTGAGATTGTAGCGTGCATTTTGGTCAGGGCCTTGGATAGGCTGTCTTGCGCCCATTCTTGGTGAACCCGGGCCTTATGCGATTTTGACGACGCTGTTGTCAACCGCACGTCTGACCTGGTCGATTCTCATCCCTTCCTTCTCCTTCTTTCCTTTCTCGATATCGTCGTGCAGTAGCAGTGCCACTTTTTCTGTTCTCCCCAGTTCGTTCACCACCTTCACACCGGCCTGCGTGTTCACAGCAAACTTCCCCTTCTCGCTGCGGGGCGTCTCGTGCCGCTTTCTGGCCCGTTCTCGTGACATACCCGTCGAGGTCAGAAGGTCTTTGCGGAGGAATCTCGCGAGCATCTCAGCAGGGCGTTGTAACACTCCCCGTATCACTTGAGGGGCGATCAGGTCTTCAGGCCAAGCTTCTCCATCAGGATCTGCCATTAAAGCTTCTCGGGCTCTTGCTGCCCACGCTTTCATCCCCACCGTTTGTCAAGAGTAGTTCCCCTCGATGGTTGAAGTTGTTTGGTGCAGCGAAGTGTCTTGACGTCTTATCCCCGACCTTCAATTTCCCTGCGTGCTCCTTGATCAGTTTCTCAATTTGTGGATCTTCTGCCGTTTCGCTTTGGGGTGCTTGGTCTCGTCGCCTTCAATAGATTCTCCTGCCTCTGTCGCTTTGTCGGGAGTCTCTTCGCCGCTGTCATACTCTGGCTGATCTTTCAGTCTCTGGTACAAGCCGTCAGGTCCTTCGCTGCTTCACCGCGCTTGAGAGGTACCACTCCCAAGGCTTTCAACATGTCTGTGGCGACATCTTCAAACCAATCTTCGTCCGGGTATTTCTCTCTTGCTGATACTTCAAAACCCGTTCCGTTGCACGTTGTCTCACCTCATCCATTGTCGACAGATGGGCTATGTATGTCGATTCCTCCAACGTTCGGTCTTCCATGGGAACTTCTTCCGCGATTTGGCAATGCAGTTGTTGAGATCTCAATTCGTCTTCAAACGTTTCCAGGGCTGAGCTGAACCTCGGGCTCCATCCGAATAGCAGTTGTGCCGTGGTGAAGCCGAGAGTTCGAGGCGTTCTTGTGTTGAGTTGCTGTATCATGGTCGGCAGCACAAGATCCCAGTCGAATATCTGCTCCGGTGAACTTTGCAGTTGTTTCCTCAACTGTCCCAGAATCAATCGGACAGAACTCTCAGCAAGCCCCACACTCTGAGGGTGTGTAATGAAGAGTATGGGAAGCATTCCTTTCGATGGGCGTAACGGGCCGATGAACTGACATTGCGGGCATGATCGGCAGAACTGGAACACGTCTTTCGACCTTGTTGGCCACCACACAACGCCTATCGTCCGAGACATCGTGATCCGGTCACTCCAATGCCCATGCACATTGTGTAGCTTGTACAACCAGTCTGAGACTTCCGCTTTCGAGATGCACGTTGACCATCTTCCATTGCGTTCCACGTATGCCAGCTGGTTCGGTTGTGGGTCATGTCCAGGATCGTGAACTCGTCCTCGTATTCTTGTAGCGTCCTGTACTGGTCTTCGGGTCGAATGCGTGAGAGACCGTCTGCAACCACCAGTGTGTTGCCAGGAACATGCTTGAAGTTCAACCAATACTCAGCAAATTTCCATTGCCACCTGGCCAAGCGTCCATGGGCATCGTCTCCTGTCATGGCCTTCACCAGTGCTTGATGATCCGTGGAAGTCTGTAGCGGGTACGGAGAACTGTTCACAATCCATCGCACCTCAGGCAGCGCCTTCAGCAACGCCAGTGCCTCTCGTTCCGTAGCATTGTACCTTGTTTCCGTCTCCGAGAAGGCCCACGACATGAACATGATGATCTTGACCGAACCCCAGTCCTTGTCGGTGATGAACTCTCCGGCTTGCAACTTCGGGCATTGGAACAGAACACCTCCAGCTCCAGTCTTCGGCTCCTCCAAAGTCATCGTCCTGGAAGCAGTGGAAAATCACGTCCTTCATCGCTGATGCCAGTGCGGGTTCTTCGTTCGGCTCTGGGATATATCCTGCCATGATGTCTTTGCACCTTGCGTATGTGCCAGCCGCTCCAGTCAAGCCTTGTCCCATTCTCGTGTATTGGAACTGACCCAGCGCCGTCAGGAAGCCCGTCTTATACTGGTGCGGTTCATAAGTCCCGATTGCCCAATATCCGTTCGTTCCGTCGGCTTGGAACTTGCATCGGGCCGCTGGCTGTGGGAAGTATTGGTTCGATTCTCGGTAATGGGTAGTGTGATTTGATGGTAACCCCGTTCAAAGGGATGTAATTGTGAACCATACGCAGCGTGCCCGCTGCTTTCCTGGGAAACTTGGTCCTGGCCACGAACGGGGAATTGCATCTTGTGATTATTCGCTGCTTCACCATCAACGGGAGATGTCTCCTTCGTGTACAGTGGTAGGGTCGTAGGTCTTGGGATTCTTTCGTACGTCGGGATCCGGTGCTCAACCAAATCGGTCATCGCAAGGTCCATCACTTCCGTAACAAAAAGGTCCTCCCACATCTGTAGCATGTGAGGCGAGCCTGCAGGCGTCCATTTTGGCCCGGATTGTAGTTTTGCTTTGTTTCTCCCTGGCCCAACATGTAACTCCCATTTTTCTCTCTGTGAGTTGTCTCGTGCCATTGGCTGTGCCTGGTAAGGGTGACAAGCCGGATTGAAATTCGGATTAACCCTAACCCCCATGTTGCTTCCAAGGGCCGAGATGCCGTAGTCATTCGAGGCTGCTTGGTTTTGCTGAGCTGCCACTCTGGACCATGCAGGGTGTGTTGACATAGCCAAGTGCAACCCCGTCAGGAAGTCTTGGCCCGTCATTGTGGTGTTGTCTCGCCCCGTGTAGGAGCCCGCACCGTATGTCTGTGACTCTGTTGTTTCGGTCTGAGACAGCTGATCTTGTCCCAGTGTGAGTGCCAATGTTGGTTGAAGCCAACGTCCGGCAGTTTCCGACAAGTTCTGAGCGGCTGACGATGAAGTGTATTGTCTGTCTCTCGCTGGGCCCACCGATTCCTTCCGTGGAATCTTGGTAGGGGACGATGGTGGTTCTCTGTCTCTGATCTCAGAGAAGTCTTCTAAGAGTTTGTTGTCAACCTTCTCTTGCTCGGGTCTTGTCAAGCTTTCTTGGATTCCTTCTGATGATTCCTCGGATGATGAAGACTGTTTGAATCTTTTGTAATAGCTTACTCCAGAGTAAATAGATGATGTCCTGGTACTTGATGTTGATTCCAAGGGCTCGGGATTTGTGACACCACCACTGAACGACGCGACGGCGAGATCATCGAGATCACGGTGAGGCAACTGATACGTTCCGAATGTTCCTGTGAGAGGCAAGAGGCTTGTCGCGAAGGCTTATCGCGAAGAGCTGTCCTGAGAAGCCTGGACACCGAAATACACAAAATAGGTTCCTTGCAGTTGAACTGTTCTGGCACCGCTAGCTGCTCCTGCGGCTCTGTTTATAAATGCACGGCTTGTAGTGCATGTTGCACGCCCTCAAACCTCCTCGACGCAAGTCAAGTAATGCAGCACTAGATAGTCTTTAGATTCATCAACCCGAATCGGCATGAGGCCTGGACCGTGGAGGATCTTAGGGCTTCGGTAAGATGGAAGGAGAGCGTGAGGGTGTGGTAAATTGAAGTTGAGAGTTGAGAATTTGGAGTGGTGGCAAATTAAAGTGGTTAGGAGTTGGAGTGGTGCAGATTTGGAGTGTGCAGAAAATGGTGTGGTGCAAAATTGGAGTGGTGCGGAGTGGTGCAGAGTTGGAGTGGCAAATTTGGAGTGGTGCAAAATCGGAGTGGTGCAGAAAACGGCGTGTGCGGAAATTAGAGTTTTACGACGAAGAAAAAAAATAGAGTTTAGCTGCACTGCAGATCGGCAGTTGGGTGAAAACAGCCAGACCCGTGAAATCAAAGACACGCCGCACGACAGAGCTCCTCCCCTGGCCGATGCTTCTCATCAACTGCACATTCTCGTTGTCGGCTGGTGTCTGTGCCTCGGTCTGCGGCTGCGTCGGCGCGCGGATACCGACACCCCCGAATATCTCTTCCAGCTGGCCCGAACCCGTGCGATACCTGTCCACTCCGTCCCCGAAGTCCTTGGAGCTTGGGTCGACAGGCTCGACCACGAGGCGGAACTGGACGCGGGAGGTGGCCTTGATGATGATGGGCTGGTCCTTGCCGCGGAGGAAATCGGAGCCGCCGACGACACGCTCCGTGTTGAAGAACGGCCCTATGTCCTTGCCGCCGTAGTTGACGGTCGTTCCGACGGTCGAATTGAGGTCTCTCACGACGAGGCAGTAGTCGTCGTTGAAGGTCAGGGAGAAGTGGCGATAGCTGACTCCAGGGACGTTGGGGAGCGAGATGTCTGCCAGCGGATCGCAGCCGACCTCGGTGCCGCGCTCGCCCTTGGGGATGATGTCGAGCGCAATCATGAGGCCCTCGCTGTTCTCGAGGCCGTCGTAATCGTCATCTTCGGGCTCCTCTGTCTGCCCGCGCTCGACATAAGTCCACTCATTGAGAGGCTGTGGCGAGCCCAAAGCCTGCTGACGCGATTCGATATATCGTGCTTTGTTGCTGCTCGAGTTGATGGCGATAGTCGCTACGTCGGCCTTCTCAGATGTACCGGTGGCCGCGTACAGGTATGCGACAATGTTGTGCTGCTCTGCCATTGTGCCGTCTGATGTGCGGCTTGCCGAGCAATTGATTAAGGCGATGGTGAATTCCAGATGGGCAGGAGAATAGGAGTGAACGGCTGCCGGGAAATGAACAGCGGAGATACACGAGAAGAATAATCGCCCTCGCTAGCTACCTGTGGCCGCCGGCCAGAGACCAAGTCCCTGCCTGTACCATCCTGGCTGCTGTCCGTGATGTGTCTTGTTGGCGGCGTGGCATGCGTGCGCCTTTGCAGACCGGGGGCAGCGTCCCAGAGCACCGCCGTGCCAATCAAATTGGGGGCTTCTATTTCACTTCATCTCTCCTCCCCTCCATTACGAGACCGGCCACACCCGGTCGCAACGATCTTTGTTCATGCGGGCCGTAGCTACTGTTGCAGCACTAAGACTAACGATCGGCGCTATGGCGCTACACCCGCAGTATTATCCACTCATTTTCACTTTTCTCTTTTCTGCTGTATACCGTGTCTCACACCCGCACACTAGACCTGACAACCAGACTTCTGATACGTGGCAAGTTTTCCAGGACCCAACAGCGAAGGCTACGCTTACCATCAGGAAATACCTGTTCAGTCATTAAACGTCACGCCAAGATTTGTGTGTATGTGCGTGATTTGAAGTGCGTGAGAGCAGGAACGAGTGAGAGAGAGGGTGTGTAAGAGTGAGTGAGAGAGAGGGCGTGTAAGAGTGAGTGAGTGAGAGACACGCACGCACAGAGAGCGAGTGAGCGAGAGAGAGCGACGGTGAGCAGATGGCTCTCAGGACGTTCAAGCTCTTCCACCATTGATCTAGGTCTTCATGGGTACGATCTAGGCTACATTCACGAGCACACACATAGTCATAGAACTGAAGGTGTTGTTTCGGGTGGGGTATAGAGTCCACCCGTCAGTATGTATTGCTGCTAACTTCATTCCCGTTCAGTGAACAGATCGCCTTGTCAATTTACCAACAACAGATATAATCGCCGAATAAACATAGCAAGAACCGCATAAGAGACGGCGCGCAGACGCGCACGCACACAAGACATTTTCATCGTGAAGGAAAACCCGCCCTTAGCAAAACCACGTTGCCAGCCCCTAGTCAAGAAACAGTAATGCCAGGTGAGGAGGAGGCAATGGACAGGTGTCAACGTATGGATTGGGGAGATACTCAGCCACGAAGAACGCCCATATCGACAAGCGCCTTGACCACCTGCTCGGCGCCGACATCCTTACTGCTGCTGCTGCCGCCGCCGCCAACAAAGACCTTATGGGTAGTAGACCCGTCCGACTTCTTCTGCTCGTGATAGTAGGTCCCGGCCGGGGGGTCCGTGTCGCCGGGCGCGGAGGCAACGTTCCAGCCCGTGGGGACTAGGCGCCCCTCCCCGCCGGCGAGACGGCCGACGGAGACGCAGAGGGTGAAGGGCTCGCCGCCGTCGCCGTACTGCACCTCGATCTCGGCCGTGGCCGCGTCCTCGCGCCCGCGACAGGCGGAGAAGTCGCCGAGCTCGAGGGCGAGCTTGTCGGCCAGCTGGTTCTACTCGAGGTAGTCGGCGATGTCGCCGAGGAAGCCGGCTGGGATCGCGTCGGCGGCAATGGGCAGGGGTCCCTCGGCGAACTCGAAGGGGACCTAGGCGCCGTCGTGGAGCTTGAAGAAGGTGGGGTGGAGCTTGGTCAGGTCGACGTCTGTGACCGCGGTGGCCTTGGCCCACTTGTAGCCCGTGTTGCCGGCGTCGGTCTCGAGGCGGATCGTGCCGTCCGGGAGCACGGTGTGGCGGTGCAGAGAGTGGAGGCGGAAGTGGTCGCCCATGGAGTGGCGGTCGATGATATTCAGGAGACCCTTGAGGTTCTTGGCAATCATCTTCTGCACCTCGGTGTTGTCCTTGGTCTGGAGCTCGGTCTGCTCCGCAACATGGGGAAGGGAGTTGTACCTGCCGGGCGGATCATTGATAAGCAAGGGGGACGGGAATGGAACCCTACGTGGGCTGTGACTGGGCACTTACGTCGAGCGCGACGTGTCCAGTTGGGGAACGTCAAGGGGCACCCCGAGGCCTGGGATGCTCAGGGGGGTGATGGAGACGGGTGATGCGGCCATTGTGGCTGACGGTGCAGTGCTTGTTGGTGAGGTGTAGGGGGCAGGTGGAAGCGAGACTTGGTAATATCGTCGTTGCAGAGGGCTTGGAAGCGTTTATCTGCTGTTTGCGATGGGAGGAAGAAACACAAGTTGAGGGATTGATCTGGGGTTTAAATACACATCGCTGCGATGTCTTTGGAGGCTGGAATATGGCAAACTCGGCCCATCAGGACGTCTTTGCATGCAACCGACGCAAACTGAGCTTTCGACGCATAGCTAGCTGCAGAGTTTGTACGACTGGCATATGAAGCCGATGCAGTCAGAGTGGTGTTGCAGCGTCAATATCCCTCCTCGAGCCACTCATCCGGTGCGTCTATGTTATGTTGGCATTTTGCCGCGAGATGTCTGGGCCGTCCTCCGCGAGGGATGCCTGTTGGTTGCTATCGCATGATCGAGGTGGCTGCTCTAAGGACCCTGGATGTAACCCAGCCTGCTGGCCCTTCGTATACGTGTCGGACACGGATAGGGTATTGGGGTATAGGACCCTTATCTCGCTAACTCTGACATGAGCAAGCAACGCCCATCGTCCAGCTCCACACTGCTTCTGTCGTGTCTGACATGGGTTGCGTGCTTTGACCCAGGCTATCCTAGCCCATTTAATTCCATCTCTCCTTCCCCCCTTCCTCCCACTTCCCCCCTCTTCCCGTTGCCTGCCGGGTTGCCTTGTCGCGTTCTCTGCCTTTTTCTTTCTGCCGAGCCAGAGCACCAATGACACCGAAACAAGACATCCTCAAGGACGCGGACTTGATTGCCCTCCTGGACGGTCAGCTCGCAAGGTTCAGGGATGGCGCCTTCCCCCTAAGCGCCGAGGAGACCCGACGACTGAATGACAGCTAGGTACAGATACCAAAAACTCTCCCCCAGTACAAGTCGCATCTCATTATCTTGCTCTATTCCTAACGCGCCACTGGTTCTAGACCGATTATCTCGTAACGAGCCGGTAAGACGACTGGCCCGTGATGGCACAAGTCTGGCCCGGCCCCAGGATGATGAGGTGGTATTCGTCAGCCAGCCCCATGCCGGTGGCGACGATCTCGCTCGAACAGTCCTGTGCGTCGCCAGCCACCCTCACTGATCCCTCGCCGCTACGTGTCATGACTAGGACGGCACACAGGGTGCGGCCGTTTGCTTCAAGCGAGCCATGCGGCAGATAGTACGTGTCATTTCCCGACGAGACGTCGTGGAGCGTCACGCCATGGCCACACTAGAGATTGACATTACCATGAGGAGTGGCCAGAAGCAAAAGGGCGGTTGGGGTGCAGTGTTGGAATACGGGGTCGTGTTGGTTGGACGAGTGAGATTGAGAGCTATGTTTTTTTTTTACCTTTGACTGGATCTCCTGCTGGAGCTTGCTTTCGTTCGTGGCTATTTCGTTCCGGATGCGCACCTTCATAGCCGCTAATGCAGGAGTTGTTTATTCTGTCGTGCAGACGTGGCACATGAGGGAGGCGTTGGCTGGCTTCCTGTGGGCGGGGTGGAGGGTAGGAGAGACGAGATGAAAAATAAAAATGAAACCATAACATAAAAAGATCAGCAAGATCAAACACGCGCATACTCCAGTATAAAAATAAATGAATATACCCCAAAAGACCCCTACCACGTAGCATCGAGACGCACGTGCCGCAGTAGTGCCACAAGCCAGGGTCTTTCATTGGTGCAAATTTAGACTTAGGTCTCGGGCATGTCCTAGACTTAGTCCTAGACATACAGGCTACAACGGTCGCTAACCTAATTTCATCTGACAAAAGTTCCTGCCTGCACATTCGTCAGCCGGAGTCTGGATGGCCGCTACTATCGAGCAAGGGTACGGTATCTGTGAGCAAATTGTGAACGGCACCGCATCTGTGGAGCATTGTGCGAGGTATTCTGGATATGATTTGCAGACACATGTTCACTTGGTTGGGTGAGTGTGGCGCGTGTTAATGCATGCTTCTACCTCGAACTACACAGTACGTGCTAACCACTACCCGACTATGACCCCCTTGTCCCAACACCCCGCCACCTTCACTGGGGGGTCAGAGCCCGCACGCTAAGAAAACCCTTCGCAGGTTGCCCGGAGGACCGCCTCGAGGTACCGCAGACTAGGCTCTCCCTCCCCGGCAGGAAGCTGGTTCCCGGCCTTGTCGTACTGCCAGCCATTGCCTAGGAAGAGGCCAACCAGTCTAGCGGTTTCAATGCGCTGCTTGTCATTGTCCGAGATGGACCCTATGCCGCGATACAGCTCGTCGTAGAATATGGCACGGAGTTCCTCGTGATTGGCGTGGTAGACGTGGTCGGTCAGTCCGCTCTCAGAGTCCCTGGTAGAGACCCCCAGCATGTTCTCGACTGCCCCGAGTGACATGCCAAACGGGCTGATTTGCGCCTGCGCCCAGTCACAGATGCCCATCAGTTTGCCTGTCTTCGGGTCCACGTGGATGTTGTTCTCGAGGAGGTCGATGTGGTTGGGCACGAGGGGCCAGTCGACGGCTAGCAGATAGGGGAGGGCTGAATCGAGCCGATCTATCACCGGGCGAAAGCGCTCTGGGAGTCCCGTCGATAGCTGCAGGAGCTGGTTCTTGTACTGGGAGTACAACGCCCGCCGGTCTGGCAACGGCATTGCCTCTGGGGTCTTGCGCCATGCCGAAGCAAAGAACCTATGTCACGAGGGTGTCAGCTGGACAATGTTCCTGGTTGCTCGGCCGGGAGAGGGACTGGGCAAGATATACTGAGCAAAGTCCTTGAGGGTTTGTCGCAAGAGGCGGCAGTCATTCTGGTGTGGACTTTTGCGGGCGAGATATAAGGATACCCCTCCCACATTTTTCATCGTGTAGACATGGAGGTCCCCCAACTTGCCACTGTCACTATGCCATGGCATGTAGCCATCGTAGGCTTTTTCGACATGACCGAGAAACGGCAAATCGAGGCCGGCGTTGGCGACTCGAAATTGAACAACGTATTCCCCAGCGATGACGGTGTAACTGCTCCCGCCCTGGACGGATGAGGGTGCAGTAGTCTCTCCCGTGACACTTTTGGCCAGTTCGTCACATTCCTGCTGTGTCGGACTGCCGTCTGCTGAAAAGAACTGGGATATCTGATAATCTCTGAGGTGCGCAATTATGTTGTCCATTGTTACGGTGACCCGATGTGAGTGTTGGAACGCGTGTTATCGATTTTATGATGATGAAGCTGCTGTGAAGAGAAGAGGAAGGAGGCCGAGAAGCTGGTGAGGGGATGGTGGCAATTTTAAGGTCAGCCGCGGGCGGGTACTCATGGCGGCGGTGAGGTGGCTGGGAACCCCTGCCTGATGTGTGACTGTTGTGACGGGATTCATTCATGCTTCTGGTCAGCATTAACTCCAGCTGATGCCGCCTGATCAAGGCCTCCTATACCGCTGGTCCCATGTTCATAGCCAGCCAGGCAGAAGACCACCACTGCCACTCGACGAGCGGCAAGCCAACAATCTATCCCCGAGGCCAAGACCTTCTCCCGCTACCCTGCTTCTGCACCGCCCATAAGCCCAACTACTTTAGTAGGAGCGTCAGGCTCGGTCTCGTCGCCTTCTCGCGTTTCCTTAACGTCAACCCTTTTCTCTGTCCCGTTCACACATCGCAACTCCATCCCTACCAACCAGACACAGCTCTACCAGATCACGATGGATGATCTTCAGACCCGGACTGCGCAGAGTGGTGCAGAGTTGGAGTGGTGCAGAGTGGTGCCGATCTGCAGCCAAACTCTATTTTTTCTTCGTCGCAAAACTCTAATTTCCGCACACGCCAAATTCGCACCACTCCGCACCACTCCAATTTTGCACTATTCCAACTCCCAACCACACTCATTTCGCGCAACTCCAAATCTGCACCACTCCGCACCACTGTAATTCCGCACCACTTCAATTTTGCACACGCCATTTTCTGCACTACTGTAATTCTGCACCACTCCAACTACCAACCACTCCGATTTTCCACTACTCTAATTTACACAACCCTATATAAATGCTAGAGCCGAGGCGAAAAGAAACTAAAGTTGTGCAGAAACCGAAGTTGAGTTGCAGCGCGCTAAAGTGGGCGGTGCAGAAAATAGATGGTGCAGAAATTGAAGTTGCGCGAAATTGAAGTGGTTGAAAATTGGAGTGGTGCGGAGTGGTGCAGAAAAAAATAGAGTTTGGCTGCAGCTGTGGTTGGGAGTTGGAGTGGTTGAGTTGAAGTGTGCAGAAAATGGTGTGTGCGGAAATCCGAGTTGCGCGAAATTAGAGTTTGGCTGCAGATCGGACTTGGGCCAAAACAGCCAAAACAGCCAAAACAGCTGCGAAACTCAAATGGCAACTCGATTTTGAAAAGGTTGCTGCCTCACTTGGTGCATTTGATCGTGAGGATAAGCGCGGCCTAGACACGGCAGCCATCTGCACCCAGGCGAGAGGCCGCCGAAACCGCATGATAGCATGAGGCGTGCTTGCTCTTCGGCAGAGATCAAAGGCGCCCAACCGCGCACTGCAGGACTGGCTCAACGATCCCAAATCCGGCAAGAAGGCGATGGCAGATGCGGTAGACACGGAGCGTTGCCTGGAAGACCAGAGGATCGAGCCCTCGGGGGTTGCGGCAGCTCGCTCGCTACTCATCAAGCAAGTAAGGAGATGTAAGGCGAGGGGTGACAACACCCCTCACACTCGAAGCAGGCCCATCCGGACCGGTTTCCTTTAATGAAATTGGACAAATCACCAGGTCGCTGCCCACATGGCTTGTCAGGCTGTCAGTCACCATCTCCCCAGGCCGACAGGTCGCCTTTGACGGAGCGGCTGTTCGAGATGGTCATGTCGGCGGGGACGGGAATCTTCCTAGTCGCGCATGGGCGTTAGAGCATGTGCTCGGTCGTTGTCCGAAGCGCAGTCGCCGGGTTGGGAGCATTGCCCCGCGTCTCCGACTGCGGTTGACGACCGATGGTGTCGGTCATCCTTCTCTCGTGGATTCTTTTGGTCATCTGGAGTGACACACACGACGTCATTGACATACGAGAGGATGATACTGCGTCGAGTGGTGAAGAGGTGTATCCTTCTTGTCAATGATCACGTCGTTGGGGTGCCCTGGTGACTGAGCCAGGATAGGCCCTTTCGCCTGCGCCGATTGGTGAAAGGAATCCAGGAATCTCCTATACTTGAGTCCAGGAGGTGACGACTGTGAGGCGCTTCCATAACCCCGACTGCGCGGCTAACGTACTAACCATCTCGAAGCACAGAATGAACTGATCTGTAGGGTGGCAGTTTCCGGGTCTGTGCTTTCTTGGACAGCATTGATCGGCGTCCAGCAAAGCTCGACGGGCGGGCTGGTATTCGGCAAGTGCTTCAGCTCTGCACTGTAACTGGTAGGGATGCTTCTGCATTTCGGATCTGATGCTCGGTCCGCTGAGCGATAGCAATCTCCCAAATCCACTTCAGATCTGGACAAAGTCAGTTCGGCCGAACACAGCGCTGAGAAGGGTGACAAACAGTCGAGGCAGGGAGTACTGTACCTCCTTTGTGACTCCTTTGCTTGCTGGACTGTGTTCAAACAGACTGTGTCCAGGCCCACCTTGAACCATGCAAATGCGTCTGCCAATCGCAAAGGCCTGTACCAGGAGTGACGGCGGCTGACAAAGACACCAAGACGCGCGAAAGCAGGTGGGGTCGCCGGAGACCAGCTTGAGGTCGAACTGCCTCCTCATTCTGGTTGTGCGGTACAGGCTGCGAGATCCAGAATTGGGAAAGGCGGCTGTTCCAAAAGCTGCCATCCGGGTGCTTGAGGTGAGTAGAACACTAGCACCGAGGTTTGTTTCCCTCGATGAATTGAGCGAGACTCTCGGCGTCCGCGTGATTGTGCGTGTCGCCCAACCGCGATGCTGACCTTGGGATGCATAGTCTCGATCATGAACGTCACGGCGACGGCGTCGGCGATCCTGCGTGTCGAATGCCACCAACGCCCGAAGAGACTTTGATCTTTCTCTTCCGGAGTCGACCCAAGGGCCCTTTCACGTGAGCATATGTGCCCAGAAGACCACAGGCTTACTAGCCATAGAGCAGACGTATGCGGCCGATACGAAAACAAACAAGGCACCATCGGCAGCTCCGGCCCTATCGGATACATGTTAGTACTGAACCAAGCGCCAGGCGTCCTGCGACGACACAGACGAGTTGTTCTTCTGGCAGCAGATGCTTGTAACTAACCGAAGAGACAGACCAAGTCCTGGATGGACCTGGAGTGCAACTGTTGCCATGACTGTCGCTCTAGGAGGGCAACAGCGAAGATGAAGTGGTGGAAAGAAAGACCACGTCATCAAGGTAGAGAATGTTGCCAACTTCCGTGTGCGGTGTTTGTCCTCTGTATTGCTGTCCTTGCTTGTGCTTGGTTGAGCCTTGTCTGTTGCCTGTTGCCGTGTGAACTCTCTTCTTCTCTTTGATCATGGCTTGATCATGTGTCTGCTCTTTGTTCAAACACTGCAGTTGGAGATCCTCGCGGAGGCGCTCGTGCCATATCCTTGTCGTCGTCGTTGTCGCTGTCGTCTGAACTCTCCCCAAGTCCTTGATGGAAGGGGCGGCGGCCTGCGATAAGACACCGACAATCAGTATCAAAATCAACGCGTTGGTCAATAGGGAGGCAGAGCACATACCGTTTGTCTCGGGGGGCATTTCTGGGTTCGTTTCCTGTTGTGTCTCGGGATGCATCTCTGGGTACGTCTCTTGTTGTGTGTCACGCTGCATGCCAGTCCCCTCAGAGGGCACCCCAGGGGGTGTCGTTGGCGGGGGAACGCTCGAGCTATGAGGTGCGGGTGTGCCCCGCGGCAACTGACGGGGATCCGCCACTCACCATGCCCTGAGTTGCTGTTTGATACCTCGTGCATGATATGTTCGACGGGGAACATCAGTTGCCACACTCAAACAACCACAGCGACGGTAGTCTTCATCCTTGACGGCCAGCCATGTCGCAACAACCTCCAAACAACCACAGCGACGGTAGTCTTCATCCTTGACGGCCAGCCATGTCGCAACAACCTCCAGCAGCTTCACACCGCACGCATTTGGCCGTGAAAGGGGAACCGGCGCAGCTCACAAGCCTACCAACCGCGGGTGTGCCCCGCGGTCCCGGCGTCGTTGACGGGGGATCGCTCGAGCCATGTGGTGCCGGTGTACCCAGCGGCCCCGGCGTCGTTGACGGGGAACCGCTCGAGCTATGAGGTGCCCCGGCGTCGTTGACGGGGGAACGCTCGAGCTATGTGGTGCCGGTGTGCCCAGCGGCCCCGGCGATCGAGCAGTAGTTGCTGTAGTGGTGCTGGGTTCTGCTGATGTGGAATAGTCCTGACTGTCGTCCATGAAGAAATCGAGCTCATTGAGCCAGTGAAGCAGCCACAGACGGCAGCTATTTCATTTGCAAGCGGCGTGCTGGCCAAGGACAGACAGACAATCAACGGGATGGTCAAGGCCCTCTCCACCTTGAGTAAGATATTCGTGAGAAGTGTGAGGAGAGGGGGAGCAGGCACCACTCTTACGTGTTCAAAGCTGTCCTGCGTCTGTCGTCATCGATTCTGTCGTCATTCTGTCGTCATTCTGTCGTCATCGATCTGTCGTCAGATCCGGCGGAGGCTCATCTGAGTCAGACTTGTGATTTTTCTGGAAGGACAAAGCTCTCGAGTGCGTGGTCATGAAACAGAACGTCAGAGATTCCGGCCTCGCTGGACGGAACCGCCTGAAGATCCTCTGGTATGAGCAGCGCTGGCTTCTCAAGACGACTTGTAGGAACGTTCGCGCTGAGAACTCGGCCCCGACAGCCCTGCTCCGATTCAGTATCTCTTCATTGCTTCATCAACCCGTACTTACATATGTGCTGACGCTTGACCCATCATGTCGTCTCATGGTCGTCGAGAGCAGAATTTCCATGAGCTCTCACGGAGGCAGCGAGCACGGTGAATGCCAGGTTTTCCTGCTCTTGTGCCACTATACCTGAGAAAGCCGGACTGTCTGGAGACGTGGGCGTTGCATGCAGTCAGAATTGAAGTGGCGCGAAGTTGGAGTGGTTGACTGTGGCCGCGGCGGCCGAGATCAAGGCCGGCGAAAAGTACTTCTGAGTCCAGCCCTCAAGTGGTGATTTGACACGATTCTTTTGTTCGATGAACCAGCTCCGCGTGAGCCCAGGAAGAAAGAGTAGGCAGCAGTAGTAAAGATGCATGGCCAAGCGCTGCTCTTCTTGTTCTTCTGTTTCGCTGTTGCCAAGTTTGGAGTGGCGTAGACATCAGTTTTCGAGGCGTCAACAACGTCACCCGTCGCTCGGACATCAGCTTTGTAAGGTACCATGTCCTGGTGCGACAATACCAACGCCTGCATCCAGGCCTTGTGGAACACGTTGAAGATCCTTCAGCATGACTGCAACAGTGCTTCGAGTCGTGGAAACTTCCCCGCTTCTTCCCAACGTCGCGCTGATCTGGATTTAATCTTGCAGACCTCGGAATGTCGTCGCAGGCCATCGCTGCCACGACAAGCCAGTCAGCCAGCCAGAAGGAAGCCAGCACGTCTCGCGGCTCAAGTACCTCACATCCGTGAATCGATTATGCTTAGTGCCCACTGACTCGAGCCAATCTTTCAACCAGACTTCGTAGTCATCCTCTCGATCGTCAAGGCGCGCAGACTTTGTCGCTACGTGAGAGTGGTTGAGTTGAAGTGGTGGTGAGTTGGAGTGGTGCGGAGTAGTGCGAATTTGGCGTGTGCGGAAATTAGAGTTGCGCGAAATTCGAGTTTGGCTGCAGATCGCAATCGTCGACTGATGAGTCAAACACGTTCTCTCACACTGGTGCTCAATTGCCTGTTTGGCCTTCTTATGCTACGGCGGCGACGTGATCGGGTTGAGAAGGGCGATCTGGCGCTCGTGTTGCGAAGGCGCAGTTGGGTACGTGAACCAGATCTGAAGAAGCTTCTTGCTGATTATCGTACCAGATTCATCAATGCCTCGTCAACACGGCATCTGTGTATGAAACCAGCGATATCGAGATCGTACAGAAGGCCTTCGATTGTCTTGTCGTCTCTGCCGTCCAAGGTCCGGTGTTTTTGAAAAATCAACTTAAGGTCAAAACCCTGGGATCAAGAGAAGGCAACAAGACGATTTTGGCACTCCTCATCGTTGGTTCGGGCAGAGCGGTCCTGTTCGTGCAGCTGAGCTCGAGCTCGAAATTCGGGTTGAACGCCTGTCGTAAACTGCGGGTCGAGGCGACTTCTTCACGTCTTCCAAGAACGCAGAGGTCAAGTTTTGGGGTACCGACGGGGTCCTGCTGTTGTGAAGATCTGGAGAGGGTGGGAATCTGAACACGAACGCGAAGAGAGGGTGTCAAGGAAATCTCCGGGCTCGAAATGGCCATTGAAGGCCCCTGCGCTGAAAGACGCTCATCCAGGCCAGAAGGCTCGTCTCAACTCCACTCTGCGTTGTCTGTCTAGACGCAAGACAGAAAGATTGTCGTCGCATCGAATGCTGATACCCTTGCATAGGAGAAGGTGGCGCAGGCAGAGAGTACAGAGGAGACGGCGGCTGATGGCCTTACGAGCGGTACAATTCGAGGTGTTTCGTCGTATGATGACGTTGAAGAGGCGCTGAAGTGGTGAGGCGCATGAAGGCGAAATTGCTGAGGCATAAGAAGGCGTAGTTGCCTACGACGTGCCCGTCATCGGCATCATGGAGGCGAGCGTGTACGTGGCGCGCATGCTGGGCGAACAGTTCGACATCGCGCAGCCGCATCAAGCAGGACAACGACATGGCCGCGTAGAAGCATGACTCACTTCTACGTCGGCTCCGAGGATGGCCGCCGCACCGTCAACGTCGTCGATAGTGTCGAGGCCGGTGTCGTGATGATCAACAGTCTGATCGGTATGGGTATTCCCGATCGTCAATCCCACCGCCGGCTCATGCGAACTTCCGAAGAGTCAAAGAGATGAGCCTCGGCAGGAATGGACTGCCGACAAAATGCTGGGGTCATTCGCCGACAAAATGCTGGGGTCATTCGCCGACCTTGAAACACCCGGCTGTATGTTGCCATTACTGCTGCCACCCGGAAAGGATATGCCTGGCTGAAACTGAAACTGAAACTGAAAATGGGATGTTGTCAGCAGAAGTCAGCCAGCAACTGTTTCAAAATCGAGTTGGCCCAGAAGTCGGCTCGCATGTCGCAATGCATCGGTCGGTCAAATGGCAAAGCAGTACCGTTGCATGTACATATGGCGTTGCTGGGCCGTTCTGGGTAGGATCCTTTCGACCTCCATCCGTGAACACGGCCGATGCTGACGCTCACTCGAAAGTACGCCGCAGGGGCTACTGTCCAGATCTTGATGTTCTCAACCGCCACTGATCACCCTTCCATGGCTGCAGATCGGACTTGGGCCAAAACAGCCTCGAGTCGGAGTTTACTGCCTCGAGCCCAGCAACTAACTGCCTGGTCGAGCGTCGGCACGTCCGACATGACTGACCCAGGGAGTCCTGTTGATAGAGGCACGATCGAGGGGCCGAGAGGATCGCGGCGGAGAAAGATTGAATGATCGTTTCGTTTCCACCACGAGCAGGGCGCGTTGAGGACCTGTCCGTGTCCCGAGTCGCCGGACGGACACAGAAGCCTGAGGAAAATACTATGATGAATGAATGGATTGGCAATGTACACACAAAGCACCACTCTTGAAGAAATATCTAACATTTGACCTGAACACACTCACTCATCCACTCACCATCTGACATTCGACCATTTCACCGCTGCGCTCAACCAACTTTCGCCATCTGCAGCAAACTCTCATTTCGTGCAACTCCAATCCTGACTGCGTGCAACTTGACTTCTGCTCTTCTGCTCTTCTGCTCTTCTGCTCTTCTGCTCTTCTGCTCTTCTGCTCTTCTGCTCTGCAACTCCGGCCCTTCTGGTATCTGTACTGGAATGCCCTGCTGTCAATATGTTACCAGAAAGGTGAGTTGTGCGGTGCTTGCAAAACCCCCGATCATCACCACCACCATTCACATACCCTCGGTTCTTCACGCTCATCACCATCACCTGTCACATACCCTCGGTTCTTCACGCCTGAGACATACAGCAGCAGAAGTTAATTCAAAGCTCAATCTAGGCAACAAGATCGGTGAAGCTTACCTCGTGCGACGACCAGAGTGCCCTTCGATCCTCTCGTCGCTGCTTCTCTTTCCTCCTCTCGCCTCTCTCTCTTCTCTTTGCTCTTACCTCTCACCTCGCACTCTTCTCTTGGCTCTCGCCTCGCCCTCTTCTCTTGGCTCTCTACCTTCGCATCTCTCTCTTGGCTCTCGCCTCGCACTCTTCTCATTGCTCTCGCCTCGCACTCTTCTCTCGGCTCTCGCCTCGCACTCTTCTCCTTGCTCTCTACCATCGCATCTCTCTCATCTCTCTTGCGCCTCTTCATCTCGCTGTCGCAATCATGTCTCACGGCAATCAAGTGAGTTGTTGGCGAGCCTGCTCCTTCTGATTGAGTTGACTCTGACTTGGGATAGTTTTACGCCATGTCGACCGCAAAGGGCCAGCCGAAAGGCAATCGCATGCTCTTCGTCTCGGTAAGTCTTGTCGCCAAACCTCGTGAATCGATCCGATCTGACTGTAAATTAGCAGGCCAGTCAGCTCTCAATGGCTCCGTACCACAACAACATCGTCCTGCCTGCCGTTTGGCCGGGCTATGTGTCTCGACCACCGTCGGCCATGCCCCCAGCACCTCCAGGTCAACAGGCTTCGATAGCTTCATTCTCCAATCACCAACTTCAGCCAGCTTTCTATCCGCATTCTCGATACCCTGCAACGGAACGGTTCTTCGGGCAGTCGCAGTATCCGCAGATGAATCAACATCTTCAGCACCCGCCATACTTTCCACTGCCTCAGTATCCGCATGCTCAGTATCTGCAGGCTCAGCATCTGCAGGCTCAGCATCTGCAGGCTCAACATCTGCAGGCTCAGCATCTGCAGGCTCAGCATATGCAAGCTCAGTATCCACAAGCCCAGTATCCGCAAGCTCAGTATCCACAAGCTCAGTATCCGCAAGCTCAATATCCGCAAGCTCAGTATCCGCAAGCCCAGTTTCGGCAGCAGCAGCGGTTCTTTCAGCAGCAGCCATATCACCGACAGCCGCGTTTTCCGCAGCAGCCACTGTATCCTCAAATAGTGCCGACTCAGCAGCAGCATCAGTATCATCAAACAGGGATGCCGACTCACCAGCAGCCACAGTATCATCCAACAGAGATGCCGACTCAGCAGCAGCCTCAGCCTGAGCCGCCGTCGGCTAACCGCACCGGAGCGTCCTCTCAGACGGCTCAAGAGTACATCGAACAGACTCAAGAGTACATCGAACAGACTCAAGAGTACATCGAACAGACTCAAGATTACATCGAACAGACTCAGGATTACATCGAACAGACCCAACGCAGCCGTTCCAACAATCGACAATCGCGTCAAGGGTCTCCTCACGCCTCGAGCCCTAGTCAACAAATGCATGTCCCAGACCCCGAGCAGCGTCCTGCGAGCGCACCAGACTTGTCGGCTCTTTCTCTGTCTGCACCAACTTCTCCTGCTGCTGACACTTCTCCTGCTGCTCCAACTACTCCTGCTGCTCCAACTTCTCCTGCTGCTCCTGCTGCTCCTGTTCGACCTTCGTCTGTCCTCCAGCCTCCGTCGGCGCGTGGAACAGCAAGCGATCGTCAGTCTCCGACGCCAGGAGGCAGCCGAGCTCCAAGTGTCCAAGGGACTCCAACCCCTGGCGGGGGAGCAACCACAGACTGTACGCCAGAGGATAGAGCGGATCATCTTTGAAGGATGGAATCGTGGGGAGTGAGAGGGTTGAGAGTTTGCTGATGATGGAAGGTAGCAGGTGACAATGATTCCAAGGGCTGAGTTTTTCCTGAAGCATACTGATGATGGAAGGGCTTCCAAGTGATTTCTGAAGCATACCACTATGCTTCGAGGCGAACCTTGAGGACGCGTTCAGCTGAAAGGGCGTCTTGCTTTGGCTTTGTGTTTTTCTTTCCCTACAAAACATTTGGAAAACCCCAAAAACACTTGGATAAGATAGAAATCCCAAAAAAAAGACATTGTAAGATTGATTACATCTTTCCATGCCCGTTCTGACTACTCGACCACTCAACCACTGAGATTTGATTCAGAACTCGACGCAGCGGTTTTGGCGGGTTTTGGTGTTTTCGCCCCACTTCGATTTGCCACCACTTTGCACCACTCCAATTTCGCGCAACTCCCATTTCCCGCAACTCCAACTACCAACCACTCCGATTTTCCACTACTCGAATTTACCACCACCACTGTAATTTACATAACCCTACATAAGTCCGATCTGCAGCTAAGATTACAGCGCGTGGGTGCGTGAGTGAGTGGGTGAGTGCTGAATGGGTGAGTGGTCAAATGTCAAACAGTCGAGCGGTCAGGTCAAATGCTGAAATGCTGAAATGAAATGGTCAATCACAACATTCTACACTTGTCTGCAAACCGCGTTCGGGATCTTACGTTGATTTCTGCACATTGGCCTTCACGTGGATATGGATAGTGGACTTGATTGTATGTGATTGTTGCCAGCAACTATGAATTGTGCCATCCCCTGTGCGTGTGTCGCTGCCTGTCTTGGAAGCAACTAGAAACTATGAATTGTGCCATCCCTGTGCATGTGTCGCTCCCTGTCCTGGAAGCTGATGATTCCCTGTGCGTATGTCGCTCCCTGTCCTGGAAGCAATGATTCCCTGTGCATGTGTCGCTCCCCGTTCCGGAAGCAATGATTCCCTGTGCGTGTGTCGCTCCCTGTCCTGGAAGCAAATGATCGTCGACTGAAAAAAGAAATTGTTGCCCGCAGCCCAGTGGACGCTATGGTCTGATCGCGCCAGGGTCGGGTAAACGCGCTGCAACTGGCTATCGTCGTGACTCGACTACCATCGACAGTTTTCTCTCCCTGGGCTCAACTGTCATCATCGGTCCAGCTCCGCGCCCGTGAGTGCTCCAGACCTGGCACTAGTACCAGCTTACTGGCCTGGGGGCTTGGTGAGACGTGGTTCTCCGCTATATGAAAGCTGAACACCTTTTTTCTCAAATTTGTCTTGGAACTCGGAAAAGCGGAGAGCCTGTTCGTCAGTCCTAGCTGGGAACCGTCCATGCCAGGTGTGATGGTCGTTAGGAGTACCGAAGAGGGGCGTCGGGCATTCATTTTGAAACCCAGCCTGTGAGGGCAGTATCTTGGCGTCACCCTTCGTCTCACATTGTGGAAAGGCCTGGGTCAAGGGGTCCTCCAAGAAAGTGATCCGTCGGAGATGGGGAAATCCGGGCAAAGATGCGTACAGGCTATTCAGGATATCCTCTCGGTATTCGGGGATCCGCGCAGCTTGTTCGAGATCAATAATGAGATTAAGCTCCTCAAGCGAATCTGGGAGTCGTGACGCTATCTCGTCGGCACCTTGGTAGATTTGTGCTCGCGCCCCTGGCCAATGCCAGAAACCAGTCCAATGATTGGAACCTGGAGGGCAAACCCTCCAACCGAGAAGCATCGCTGGGTCAACTGTAACCTTTTTCAAGCTCGAGACGCCCTTTAGATCGAGGAGGTCTCCATTCGATTTCCCATACGATCTATAGCTGTCCGAATATGAGATTTCGATCTCTCTCAGAGGCAGCTGCTGGTTTTGCTTGAGCGCGAAGTTAATATCTGCGAAGGATGGAATATCGTCCACGTCAGTGGGGATTTGATAAACTTGCTCGGTGCCGATAGCGAACTTGAAATAAGTAAGCGCGCCCAGACAACCAAGGAGTGCAGTTAGTAATTCTCGCTTCATCGAGACGTGTTGCAGTTCGAGTGAAGTGATGGTGGAGATAACTCCGTCGTGCCCGCACAGAGCTCCGTGGGGCCCGTATATCCCATCTTCTAGTGTCACTCCAGCCAGCACGAGAGATTTCAGCCCAGCATTGAACAGCGTAGGAACAAGCTCATCCGTCTGAATGTGGAAGTCGTGACCAAGCGGATAGCCCAACGTCAATGATTCGAGATTTGGGGGCAATGGAAACTCCCCAGGAGTGAAGCGTCCTGCTGCTCGAACAACCAGAGTCTTCAGGGCGGGTAACATTGACATAAGTTCTGTCGTTGGTGAGTACCTCGAGTCTGTCGTTGGTGAGGATGGCCTCGAGTCTGTCGTTGGTGAGGGTGGCGTCCAGTTTGTCAATAGCTCGGGTGGCACCCAGTCTATCGTGTCTTCGTAGTCGTTTGGGTCTATGATGGTGCGTAATCTTGACAGGCCTTCCAGTGTATCTGGAGTGAATAGTTGAAGGCAGTGAAGTTCATTGCAAACCCATACTTCGTCCCACTCAGGGGGGTTGAAAAAGCGATCTTCGATATATTGCTGTACTTCACCGTAACATCTGCAGCAGGGTTCGAGGTTGATGATCATGCTCTCTATTCTGGAGGCGATAGCGACATTCTCTCGTATCATGCGTACCAGCCGGTGGCCTGCGCATGTGAACGTTGGTATAGGAATAGGAAGATTTCGGATCGTCTGACCATTGTCGTCCACACCAGCGTCGAACATTCTCGGGGTTTCGTAATTTGTATCGTGGAAACCCAAGAAAACACAGCGAAAGAGTTCCAAGCGAACAGCTTGGTTCAAGTCTTTGCATGTCAGGGCGAGATTCTTCTTATCGGATGGCGGTAGGTAGAGTGCAACCGCTTGAAGCAGCTCGGTTGGCATGTCGGTGAGAGTTGGCATCTTGAGAGGTTTGCTTGGGTCCGGTCTGGGGTAGATCTGTTGGATGGACAGTTGAGTTCTCGACAGGTCAGTCATGTCGATTTATGGTCTCTCTCGAGGCAGCTGACGACAAAGGGGACACGTCGAGGCAGCTGACGACAAAGAACGCGGCCTGAGATAGTTAATTTCATCTGCACGATTAGGTTGAAACAAAGATTGATGTGAGAGACTCACAAGAGTGAAGACAAAGGCGTCAATGACCTCGCTGTCTGATGGCGCGGACAAAGAACGCGGCCTGAGATAGTTAAATTTGTCTGCACGATTAGGTTCAACAAAGATTGATGTGAAGACTCAAGACTCACAAGAGTGAAGACAAAGGCAATGACCTCGCTGTCTGGTGGCGGGGCAAACCCACGTAAGTTGCATCCAAATTCACATTTTTGTGCGGACCCACAATTTTCACCGAATTTCGAATTTTCGCGACGGATGGAAAAGATGCGCTCGGCCAAAACTCGGCGCCCTTTGGTTTTGCACCCAACTCCGATTTCTGCCCAACAAGGTTGATGTATCCAACCACCGATGCATAAGATTGAGTCGATTGAAGACCTCTCGCCTGTTGAATGGTATCTCATGGGACTGCGCGCCCCCAGAAATCATCTCGATGTCATGTTGGCTGGACGAATTCAGATGTAGGCTTTCGAGACGATGGCTGTTGTCAGCCTGCGCCATTCCGCGCAGCACAATCTCATGAGACATTCTCGGCGCGACGAGTGACTGGAATGATCAAGGAGTGGTGTGCTGATCGGAAAGTCGAGTGGTTGTCCCGTCCTCTTAGAGCGAACGTTTCCGTTGTCCAGCTATCAAATACACCGTAGAGCAGAGAAGGACACAGGAGTACGGAAAGATGGCGTCGGAACCATGCTCTTCGGCATGAGATCGTTCGAGCAGGCATAATAGTGGAGAGTAGCGAGGCCAAGGCAAGATGTGAAAGATCATACCCTGTTCAATGGCAGCGTTGCCCAGGCATGGGCAGCTTTTCAAGTCGGTCGTGCTGCTCCTGCACGAGCACGAGTTCAAGCACTACTAGAGAGAGTGTCAGTTCTGGTGCCTTGGGTGATCTGTTGACAGACTTGATGAGGGGAGTTTGTAAAGATCGAGACGAGCACTTTCTGTGCAGCTGGGATCGGCCATATTGTTTGTACCTCCTCTTCTGACTCAGGTGCTGATGGAACCCTCGATTGTAGTAAGGTGGTAGGAGGTGATTGATAGCTGAGGTTTGCTTCAAAGCTGCGGTGGGAGAGATTGAACAGACGCAAACAGTGATGGTGAGGGCAGAGATGAACGGAGCATAAGCCAGCAACACAAAACAGCTCTGTCGCGCTGTCAGAGGGTTCAGTGCTTGAAGTGCTGAAATCTCCGCACGTTGCTTTCACAGAGATCCAGGTAACTGATCAGCCGAATAGGAGTGTCTGTGAGAGCAAAGAAGTCTTCCACTTCTTTGGCCGTTGTAAGGGGGTATTGGACCTTGTTGCCGAAGCCAGCGTCTCGACTCTGACCGACGGGCGTCGACGATCTCGTTTGGCCTTGGCCTTGGCCTTCGACGGTGTCACCGGTGCAGTCCTGAAGCAAGAAGGGGTTGGTCAGCTGCATTCGAGGTACCCTGGCCCTAACAGCGAGGAAGAGAAGGTGTGAACGAGAAATGAGGGTGCAACCATGGGGCCTCAGACTCACCAAATGGCGTTGCCAGTGAAGATGGAGTTCCCTTTGCATCATCCCTCTCCCTCAGTGAGAGGCGGGTGCTTCGAGGCGTTGATTGAACCGATCGAAGATGTGTTTCGGCAGCTTGAACTCTCGGGGCCACTGGCGAGGTGTTGCATGATCAGACCAGCAGGATTCGGTGCATCTGGCAGGATTCGGTCCAAGTTGATTGATAACGACAGTGTTAGGATCCTGCGTTCTGTCTGCGTGCGGGAAGTTCTCGCCAAATACTAGAAGGGCTTGTTGGTCACGAAGGACTCGACTTGGTGCCGCGGTACTGGCGGCGGCGGTGGTGGTTGAAAGCCCCGATAGGAAAGAGGGCCATAGACCTGGCGGGAACTGGACACACTTCACTTCTGCCCAGGAAACGCCGGGAATCAGTATTGCTGGCAATGCTGTCTTGGTGACCGTGCTGCAACAAAGAAACGCCGGGAATCAGTATTGCTGGCAATGCTGTCTTGGTGACCGTGCTGCAACAAAGAAACGCCGGGATCAGTATTGCTGGCAATGCTGTCTTGGTGACCGTGCTGCAACAAAAAAACGGCGTTGGCGTGAGCAGCGGCAGAAGGGGAGTGCATAGGGTGCCCTTCCTCTGTGCCGATGATATGAGAGTGTCTTGCACTGGTCCCCTTCCTGGCCAGCAGAGGTGGAGTGTTCTTTCTGTGTGTCGATGATGTTGAAGGGCATCCCACCTGTCTTTCCCTAGCCAGTCCCCGACCTTCCTTTGTATCGACGTTCTTTGACACCGCGGTCGCGTCCGCTTGAGACAAGAGTCAATAATGAGGTCGCCTGAAACAACGGAAGAAAGGTAGAAGGGGCAGGTGCCCTTCTTTCTATCGACCATGTTGGCGGCCGTGCCCTCCATGTCGTGCCTGATGGGTATGCATGCAGATCATCTAGGTCGTTCCGATGCTCTCTCTCTCTCTCTCTTAGAACTCGCAATTCGAAGCACTCGTCGATGGAGGCCCAGATACCGTAGTGGGTGTGGTAGCTTGTCTGGAGGGGCACAAGCACTGGCCAGCAAGGGCGGTTACCCTTTATTCATATCAATATCCCAGCCCGACGGCAAAGTTTCAGACACCAGTCTCACGGACCACATCACTGACAGCCCACCCCGTGGGAGAGGGTCCTCTAACCACGGTCCGCCCCGGCACCAGCTTAGCCAAGGGGCATTGTCATCGAGGAGCCTTTAACCCATCTCGCCTTAAGGCGATGAATAGGGAGGACCCTCTCCCAACAGGGTGGGCTGTCAGTGATGTGGTCCGTGAGACGGGTGGGCTGTCAGTGATATGGTCCGTGAGACTGGTGGACCATAGACAGCAAGTTGCGGGTTGCGGATTGTGGTTGCGACGAAGGAGGCAGAGAAAGATAATATCGTCTCAGAGAGGTATTGTCAGTCGGTGACACTGTGCGTCACTAGCAAGGGACCAACGCAGCAGAGACCTCCCCGGGCTTCCCTCTGCAATGCGCACCACGGCCGTTCACAGAATTTGGATGAAGCAGGATGCCTCCTCCATGGCGATACCTTAGAGGTGCTCCTTGAATCCTATCTCGCCTTGAGGCGATGAATAGGGAGGATCCTCTCCCAACAGGGTGGCTGTCAGTGATGTGGTCCGGGACTGGTGGACCATAGACAGCAAGCTGCGGGTTGCGGATTGTGGTTGCGACGAAGGAGGCAGGGAAAGATGATAGTGAGATAACCGTCTCAGGGAGGTATATGTCTGTCCGTGACACTGCGCGTCACTGGCAAGGGACCAAACGCAGCAGAGACCTTTCGGGGCTCCCTTCTGCAATGCGCACCACGGCCGTTCACTCAGAGTCTGGATGAAGCAGGATGCCTCCTCTTCATGGCGATGCCTTGGAGGTGCTCCTTGAATCCACGGCTTCGTGCATCAACGATGGCATAGAAGGCTCCGCCGGAGGCAAAGTCGACTGATATGACGGCTGCGCGGCGTCTGCCCGTTCCAACCACGGCCAAAGGTGCCCGATGCTTGTGAGAGACGAACCGCTCGATCGATTGCTCGGCGTGCGTCTTCCAGGCCTTGGTGAGCGCGCGGCTTGCCTTTCGTCCAAGTTGACGACGACTATGTCTTTCCACTTCCGCGCCTATGTCGGACAGCAATTTGTACTGAGCGGGTTTGAAGACGTTGCCTATGTCGGACAGCAATTTGTACTGAGCGGGTTTGAAGACGTTGTACCGTCCGAGTTGTTCCAGCGCCGTTGCTGCCAACGACCTGCGTGGTGACAGCAATTCGTACTGGGCGGGTTTGAAGACGTTGTACCGTCCGAGTTGTTCCAGCGCCGTTGCTGCCAACGACCTGCGTGGTGACAGCAATTCGTACTGGGCGGGTTTGAAGACGTTGTACCGTCGAGGTGTTCCAGCGCCGTGGCTGCCAACGACCTGCGTGGTGACAGCAATTCGCACTGGGCGGGTTTGAAGACGTTGTACCGTCCGAGGTGTTCCAGCGCCGTTGCTGCCAACGACCTGCGTGGTGGTTGAGCTAGAACTTCATCACTGTGACTGCGTCGGACTTGTGCTGCCGTCGGCCAACTGAAAGCCTCAAGCTGATCTCGATCGACTTGACTTGAGTTCATTGACGAACGAGTCGAGCAATTGTCTGAGAAAGAGTTGACTGATTGATTGTCTGAGAACTGAGAACGAGTTCGAGCAATTGTCTGAGAACGAGTCCAATTGTCTGAGAAAGAGTCGACCGATTGATTGTCTGAGAACTGAGAACGAGTCGACCGATTGTCTGAGAACGAGAACGAGTCCTAAAAGCAGTGTGTGTTATTGTTAGCCTTGTTCCTTGTTCCTGTGACTGTCGAGAAAGGATGACAGGATGACAGGATGACAGGATGACAGGATGACACCATACCATACTGAACAACGTCTCTCTCTGCTCCTGCACTGCAGAGAACCTGACTCTGACTCTTAGAGGTACATGTATCAGAATTGGGTCAGAATTGGAGTGGAGCGCTTGGGCAGTGTAGAAATTGAAATTGAAATTAAAGTGGCAGTGGCAGTGCAGAATTGGTGCAGAAACTAAAGTTAAGGTGAGTTGCAGCGCGCCAAAAATGGGTTGTGCAGAAATTGAAGTTGGGCGAAATGGGAGTGGATTACTCCTCACTACCTGGACATCAAGTACTGCGGCCCTTCAAAACGGTTGGCAGGGTGCATGTCTGATGACATCAAGTACTGTGACGCCTTCGGTGAGTTGCTTTTTCAGATGACTCTCGCATTGTCGAAGAAGACGACCTCGCTAGGATCGATGCATGGGAAGCATCAGACCACAGTCGGCGTGACGTCCGCAGACTGATGAACTATGAAAAGACAAGGAACCAACCAACCCGATTTCTGCTCGGCAACTCCTGCACCCACGGCACCCACGGCACCTACGACACCCAACCACTGCATGCAACTCGGCTTTTCACCCAACTTGAATTCCTGCACGACGCGGATCAGCTCCCGCTGGATTTGCGGCTTCTCCAGCAGTGCCCGTGGACCTGGCCCCGATGAGACTTCCCCGCCGACTGATGGGGGCGATGGAAGTCCAGAACATGGCCGTGGCTACTCCTCGCCTCTCTCCTCACTGGCCACCGTACCCTCGAGGCTCCACGTAGTCCGGGTCTGCCTTTCGAGACTCTCCTCGAATCTTGGCACAAGCCTCCCACCAATCGCCATACCGCTCAAGAGCCATGTTGATGACGGCGCGCTCTAGCATGTCTTCGAAATCATCCCAGTCAAGTGATAGTGATTCGGTTCCATCGCCGAGCTTGGAGAACCCCGAGAGGATCGAGTCCGGGAGAATATCGTCCAGCTGAATGGGGAGGTCCGGGGTTGGGTGCATCACACGTCTGGGGCCGACCTGCTCGGGTTCACCAGCGGCGTCGAGTTTCCACACCTCCATATAGATCTCCCGGATGTTTCCCACCCATTGACGCTTCTTGTAGAAGATCGGACCATATTTCGAGACGCTAGTGAAGTCGCCTGTGTTGACTTGCTGTGTCCATCCTTTTCTTTCAATCGCCTTATCCGTCATATGCTTTGACAAAGGGCACTTGTACTGAGGATCCTCAACAATCTTCACCAGGACACATTGAAGAACGTTAGAGTCTCCTCTTAGCCATAATCGCATATCTTGTTGGAGCTTTTCTTCATCCTCGGAAAAGCCGACTTCGAGAACCCATTTGGTTGTACCACCCTTTGACTTTGTTTCTATGATCTTCAGGTCAGGTATCTTTCTAGACCCATCGTACTCTCGCTCTTTCATGCGTTGAAGCACTCTGTTAACTCTAAGAAGGTCTTTCTTAGATCTCTTCCACTGAAACTGTTCATGAAGAAAGTCCACCACACTCTCATGGACTGAATATGCCATTTCCTTGAAAGTGAGGACTGATCGTGCAGTGTCGTATTCGTACCGAGGGAATCTTTCGTCGTCGGTGATGTCAAATTCTTCGCGCAGCCTGTACCATTGTGCCTCGGGAATTTTAAACACACGTCGTTCCGCTAGGCCTTTCTCAATCTTGTTGGCCTTGATGTCTTGAATCAGGGCCTTGACCTGGTCATATGCGGAGGGTTCGTGTTGTTGTGTGGACGTGTTAGGAGGCTCGGAGGTTCGGGATCGAGTTGCGACTTGAGAGGAGGGGTCGTGTGCGGACGCGTAAGGAGGGTTCGACTGAGTTGCGGCTTGAGAGAAGGAGTCTTGTGCCGACGCGTGAGGAGAGTTTGGCAGAATTGCGGCTGGAGAGATGGAATCTTCTGCCGACGCGTGAGGAGGGTTCGATCGAGTTGCGACTTGAGGGAAGGAGTCTTTTGCGGATGCGCGAGGAGGGTTTGGCAGAATTGCGGCTGGAGAGAAGGAATCCTGCGGTGTGTGAACAGTTTGAATGAGAGAGTCTCGCTGATGCGGCTGGGATGGTCGCGAGACTGGCGGGAGGGAATCTTGCTGTGCATGAAAGGGTTGAATGAGAGAGTCTTGAGGCGGTGGTGCAGATTGTGATTGTGAATGTGAATGTGAAGAATTGTGAACGCCGTGCGCGCCCCACCGCGCAGGTAGACGTGACCCATGGTCGCGAGAGGCCATTGTGACTGGGGGACAAAGGCCTGTGAGTAAGTGTGTGTGTGTGTGAGTGTGAGAGTGAACAAGTTGAGGTCGCGACGATGCACAGATTTATATCCCGCGGCACTTTCAGCACGGGCAGGTTAAGCGAGAGTCACAACTACCAAGACAGCAGGAATTCCGAGAGGCGGCTACGACAGGTAATCATACAATATTGAGTTCAACAGGTTATGAGCATCCTTCTGCTCTTTCGCTGACCGCATCGAGGCCCACGACTGCCGAACCAGGTGTGAAAGGATGCTGTTCCGAGATCTGAAGAGATTGAATAGCTGGTGTCGATTAGGAGGACAGAGCAGCGCCGCGACCGCGATTCCCAACCCCCCCTCGCATCCAACCGGGTCGACGCCATGGGGGCAGGACGGGGGACAAATCACGGGCAGGACGGGGGAAACTTACGTCTGGTTGTGATGCCGAACCACGACTTCGGGCTTCATGGCCTCCTTGGATAGTTGGAAGCCGGCCTTCCATTCGTCCATACCGCGCGTCTCCGCCGCTAACTTCGACCTCGTGCTGCAGGGCCCTTCGAAGGCGTCCTTGACGTCTACGTCGCTGAGCTTCGGGATCCGGATACTTTCCAGCTCGTCGCAGCGCTCGTACTCGTCTACTTTGCTGAGAGTCTTTGTTTGCGCCGTCGGGAAGGAGGCTGTGGGTTCCTCGGATTCGTACAGCATCAGGAACGTCCCGGTCGAGGTGCAGGACTTCCCTAGAATGATGTGGCCTAGGCGTCGACGATGACACGTACCGCACGTACAAAGACCGCACGGACAGAAGAGGCCATAAACCTAGTTGGTGGTGAGTAGAACGGCGTGACGAACTTGCCTCGTTGCATCGGAAAGTAAGAAGACCCCCACGGCTTGCCACACCATCCCACACCAAATATCGTCGGATATTGGAGTGTCGATTCTATTATGCCTGTCGCAACTGAGTCAGCGAGGACCCAGTGACAGCTGAAGAAATGCACACAAACAATCACGGGTGCACAAAAGAGTGCGGCAAGGAAGCCAGACGAGACAGATAATTCGACAACGTCGGCACCCATCGACGTTGTCGAATACAGCAGAGCCTGCAGCCGCTCACGATGAGAAACTGGCGCTCGCGTGGGTGGGCGGACGTGAAAGCCCGGGACTGGCACAACCAGGAGTCGATGGCCAACGACCTGAAATCCATGGCCCAGCACTGCGAGTACCGTACCGGTACCTCGCGCACACCGAGGGCAACTCCTACTTACTCCACCTGCAGGCGTGCCGGTCCGTGGTCGTGGCGCACAGTCTGAGATGCATCCATGGTCTCGGTGGCGCGCGACCGCGACAAAGGACCGATTTGTCCCCCGGCCTTGAACCCGACCTTGGATTTGCCATCCACGCCGCTGTGAGAAAAGGCAACACAACCACTGATTGGATGCACTGGTTACTCTCAATGTCCCGGACAGCAACGTGGGGCAAGAGGAAGTGTAATTGGCAGCTTGCTTGGATACCGACATGCGAAAATTAGAAACAACATTTCCCCGTGCCCTCGATTAAAAAGGTCTTTTCAGGCGGTAAGCGTGGCGCCACTGCGGCCGCTTTGATGACGCTGCTGAAGCGTACGTTCGGGGGAACCCAGGTGGGCTGTATGGGGGAGAGGTCTGTGCCGGTTGTTGCACCAAAGTTCGTCTTGCCCTTCAAGACAACCTTGCCCTTGTCGTTCCCCGCCATGATGAAGACCACTCTCTAGTGTAACAGGATTAACCTGGTATGGTATTGCCAGCTCGGGGCTGCGTGTCCCACCTTTTCTGGGCCCAAACGCCTTCTGGGGGTGAAATCGGTTGGTTCGCTTAGGATCAAGGTTTGGGTCGACCAATTGACTGCAAAAGGGCTTCTAAAAAGGTCTCGTTAGCCCTGCAATTGTCGAGGAAGGATGTCACCCTATTGAACGGCGCCCCTGCATATGCAGGCGACTCGAAGAGGTGTTTGTTGTTGAAAACCCAGCGATTTGGTGCCCGGTGTGCCTATCCTTGTAGCGCAACCCCCAAAGCCCCCAAAACCCGGCGATTTCGTGCAACGCGGTTGTATTGCCTCTGTGTCGTTTCCAGACGGTCAATATGCGGTCAGCGAAAGAGCAAAAGGATGCGCTCCTCACCTGTTGGACTCAATGTAGTATGATGGTTGAAACTGTGAGCATATGAAATTGCAGCAACAACACCGTGTGGTGTGCGCGCAACGCAGTGCACGTGACCAGCGCCAAGGATTATGGACGAGGTGCAACAGCTAGTATGAGAATGACTGTCCTGCTCTCTGTTCTACGTGCTCGCCAACCCTGACGCTTCCCTCGCCGTTCTTGATACTCTCCCCAATGCTGCGATAAGGCAGTCGATTCCAACTCCCTTTCTCTACTCCAATGTCGAACCACTCTGATTCTGACCCAATTTCTGCACCACCCATTTTCTGCACCGCCCACTTTGGTGCGCCTGTGCCTTCGTAACTGCGCCTTCGCAACTGCGCCTTCGCAACTGCGCCTTCGCAACTGCGCCTTCGCAATACGAGCGCCAGATCGCCCATCTCGACCCGATCATGTCGCCGCCGTGCAATCAACCGCACCAAGCGCTGCTGGTCGACCCGAACTCGACGCGCTCCATGACCGAGGCGATGCTGCACCCCTTCCGACCCAACGTGCCCCCCGAAATGGAATTGAACCACAGCGATCGAGTCGACGACGGGCGCAGGCATGTCAACGGAGGCGGTGCTGCGCGACCTGCCTGGCCAAGCACGCGACGCCCAACTGCGAGACGGTGCAGAACTGCGAAAGCATGATCGTGGCGTGCTTCTCGCGCCACCCACTGATCAACGCGCTGCGCAGAGTTTCCCCTCATACAAGCCCTTCTTGCTGGTGGCGCAGGATCATCTGTGAAGAGATTGCACGAATCATCAAGATAGCTGTTTGACGCCAATGAATGATCAAGACCATGCCGTTCGGGTGCCTCGCTCTCCCGTGCAGTGATGCGAGTGCTGTCGCCATCGCTCTCCTCTCTGGCCTCGTCTTCCTGTAACTCGACGACAGTCGCTCGAGCCTGCAATACCGCGTCTTCGTCATTTGTAATCCTTCGTCCTTGTGCGTCGCTCTCAACGCGCTTCAGTTCACCCGATGTCAGGTGGAAGGCCGACGCCGGGATATCTAGGATGGCGCTGGTGTACGCGCTCGTTCGTGATCTTGCGGGCACGTTTTGTGTTCAACGCCTGCCCGCGGCTGAAGCGAGACGGCTTTGACGATCGTGGGGGTTCCCAAGGACGCCTTCATCGCAGATGTCGAAAAGGCGAGTCGGGCTTGCTGATCGTGACGGCTTTGACGATCCTGGGGTTCCCAAGGACGCCTTCATCGCAGATGTCGAAAAGGCGAGTCGGGCTTGCTGATCGCGACATGTCTGCTCTCCGCGACGACAGCCTCACGGACAACGACTGTGACGGCCAAATATCTTGGTGTACGAGTCCGACCTTCTGCCGAGAAACACGACAAACAATCTGTGCACCGTCGGCGAACTTGTCTCGCAATTGAAGTCTTCGCAGGCGAAAGCCTTGGTTCCTCACATGGCATGTCTCGAGGTTGCCCGCGAAGCTGCGATCTTCGACACTACCCTTCCCACCGAAGCCCAAACACTCTTCGACGTCGCCTCCCACTTCGTCTCAGCCCGTACAGGTCTGGTTTGTTGCGAATATAATCGTCCTCATGCACCGGACGCATGAAGACATCTTTGGCAGCCTTGGAGATGGCCTGGGTGATCTCGCCCGCAACGGCACGATGGTTCAACTCTTGCGACTCCAAGTACAGTTTCTGTGCATGTTTGCTTGTCCTGGCGCTCTCTTCATGCCCTCGATCTTCTATCGCCACGTGTATCTCCATCTTCGAAGACCTTCTCGAGCAATACCTGAAAATGAAGCATGTCGTTGTCAGGCGACAGGACCTTATTGCGAGATCGAAGTCACCTGCCCCGGATCGACTGAATACCGACTTTGCGGTTGAACTCGTCAGCGCCTGGTCCACTCGCGAAGTTGATCTCCGTAGCAAGCCTCACCTCCTGAGTGTCAAGCTAGATACTTGTATATCATTCCTGTCGTCGATGAGGAACAAGTCTTCCCTCGCAGTGCACGCGACACCCAACCTCGAGCCCAAGCGCCACTAGGAAAGTGATATTGTTCCTCAAAGACGGTGGGAAACGTGGTGAAGAGCAGAAGGAGGAGGCCGAGGTGCGGAGTTAGAGTGGTGCAGAATTTGAAGTGGTGCAAAATAACATCTCATTAATGCATCCCATCAGTGCGTCGCATCAATGCATCCATGGATGAGTGCTTGGAGGTCTCGTAGGCTCTTCTCAGACCTGCACCTTTCTGCTTTACGCCCAGCATTTCACCCACTGCTAGGAGTAACTTTCCAGCTGTGACCAGCAGAAGAACCCTTCTGAACTCTCGAGACTCTGTCAAAGCCTTGACGTCAAAAGGATGTGAAGGTGGAGGAGGGCCTCACAATGGTCAACGCAGCTCACTCATCAACGAACTACTCGTACAGCACCGACGAGCTACTATGTACATGGGGTAATTATGTATTGTGTAATCACTAGACCAAGTACTCCATCTCACGTCCCCTTGATGTGGTTCTCCAAAGCTTGTCCATTCGAAAGGCTGACCTATCGCCCGTTCTACTGTAGCATTCCATGCCATTGACAGCTGCGAGTGCCAGCCAGTCGCCCGGCGGTCGTCGGGTGCTATCTGAATCAATGAGCTACTCTGAGACAAGCGACCAATTTATGAGCCGGCACTGT
The DNA here is from genome assembly GCA_016110215.1 of Capronia americana. Lineage (NCBI taxonomy): Eukaryota > Fungi > Ascomycota > Eurotiomycetes > Chaetothyriales > Herpotrichiellaceae > Capronia > Capronia americana. The sequence continues at coordinate 140,422 of JADWQD010000024.1, forward strand.
GCCAACGTTGTCGTGCCGCTCGATGATGTTGGCACCGGCGGGAGTCGTCCTGGGACACTGTTTCTGTCGGGGATGGACGGGCTGGCCGGGGTGTACACGGGGTTGCGGGCGCACCATTCATGGGCCCGGGCCGCGGAGTCGTAGGTCGCGTTATTGGTCGGGGAGTAGTCTTGGGGAAGGGGCGGAGGGGGCGGTAGGAGCGCGGTGTCTGGGATGACGGTCCAGTCCAAATCGCCCTCTTGTCTTCCTGTCGCTTCGCTCCCATCTTCTCTGTTTGCCTTCGTACTCATCAGTTCTCGTATTCCTGCTTTGAAGCGTAGGGAACGGAAAGCCGTACCATTCGCTGACCACTGACGGAGTTGCGTTCCTGATCTGCAGAGAGGATGTTGCCCTATAGGATTGCCAGATTCGATTCTCCTCGATGGCTGTGGAGCTGATACGTACCCACTTCCGAATCCCCCCGGACGGAGACAGAATGAGGCCGAGGAGGCTGGGGGGTGAGACAGACCTCGTCAAAATAAAAGGTCGAGTCTCCAAGGCCGATGTCACGAATTGGCCTCCTTCGTCGCTCAGTGAGTTATCAACCTACCCCCTGCACTTTTCGCCAACAACTACTAACATTCATCAGCACCTCTCCGCAAGCCGTGGTATCTGAGCATTCCCTCTGAATTCTTCTAGTACCTGCCACAGAACTACAAGACTTCAAACCAAACACTCAATTCAACCGCCACCAGAGGAGCGAAAGAGTGGAAGTGGAAGGTGGCCTTCGTCCCATCGAGCGCTTAGGAGGTCATATGGCCAAAAACACCGGAGGGCATTTCCAACCAGCCAGGCAACTATTCGTTGACGAGCCGGCGTTCGGTGGCTGTGCGCGCTTCTGCGGAACAGAGGTGTACTCCCAACGGCCGCCTGAGCCTGCGCCCGTTGTACTATCGACTGCGTGATGCCACCGTGTACCGCGACGTTTATATGGTTGCGCGAGGTAATGCTCAGAATGAATACCCACCCCTTCGGTCCCCAGCCTGATGTATTGATAAATTCGGTAAAGACAAACTTGGAGCTGTTCTTGTCGGCGAGCACCAAGAAGACTATCGCCCAGATCAGTCCATTCGAGATATTGAAGAAGGCACCGAAGATTTGCAAAGCCGGAAGGTATCTTGGAAACAAATTCGACACAGCTGGCGCGACAAGGAAAACTGAGTAAATGAGCCAGGCCATGCATACTGCTCGATCACTGCTCGATCACTGCCCGATTGCTGCCCAACGCAATCCTTGCTACCCACCCAGGTATGCAATCTATGCTACATGTACTTACGTAACTCGTATTCAACTAATGCCATTTCGCACCGCCGTGCTTCACCGTCCTCTTGTGTGCCGGAGCACATTAACGTCGATGCAGTCCACAATCGCGAGCATGGATTCGAGGCTGGCCAAGGTCGAGGCGGAGAACGCAGCTATGAAGAGGGACTGGGTGAAGAGTAAGGGGAAGGTCATGGCAATGGTCCCCGACATGAACGCCCTTAAGATCTCGGAGTCGCCGTCGTTCACGCCCTCGAGGCAGGTCACGAGCACACCGGTGGCCCCGGACAGAGACGACACGTCGTTCACCAACGTGAGCAGGATCAAGAGTGAGAGGTCGGAGCAGGACCTGAGCATCTTCCACGACTCGTACGCGGTGACAAACGGGGCTCTCGGTTTTCACCAACAGCATAAACGCGTACAAGGGCAGGTCCGGGATAGCGTCGCTGGGCTACAGCACAAAGTCGGATCTGTGGGGCACCGCGTTGGCGTCGTTCCTCGTAGCGTGTACTAGAACGTACATCAGAAACACGAACGAGATAACTCACACGATCTACCCGGAGAAGGTGGCCTCGACCTACACCGGAATCTGCACCATCCTCTACGACAAGGTCAAGTCCGTCGACGTCCCAGCCGTCAACTCGCCCACCACGAGGTACATGGCCAAGGTGATGATGAGGCCGGTCAACACGAAGAAGGTACCCGTCTCGGACCCGGCGTACCACGAAGAAGGACACGGACGGAGAGGAGGCCCTGGGGGTGATTGAGTCGATGATCATCGCTGCGAAGATGGCGCCGGAGGCCATGACGCACCCGATCTCGCAGGTGATCTCAAGCTTGCATCTCCCCGCGGTCAGAGGCGATCTTCGCCATACCTGAGAGTACGAGGGTGAGTATGAGTCCGAGCACGTGGGAGGAGCTGTGCTCGCTCATGAAGGTGAAGGCACTGCAGACCTGGGTCAAGCGCAGGATGTCGGGTGAGAACGAGGTGAGAACCATGGACTACATGCTGAGCACGATGAAGGAGTCGGAGATATTCAGCAAGAACGACATGGTCAGGGCCAGGGACGCGGTCGCGGTTTTGAACTCGGAGGACACCACACCGGTCACCACGTACGTCTAGCGCCTTGTCCTTCTAGCGATGGTCGCACTGTTCCTCATGGCCATCTCGTTGACGTCAATCATCTTCATCTTCTTCTTGGCGACAAGGTTGAATCTCAACTGCATGTACGAGGAGTAGTCCTCAGGTATGTTCTCGCAGGTGAACGGCTGTTTGTTCTCACCCAACTGCTTGATGTAGTAGGGCGTCACGATCTCCCTTGTGTACAAATGCGCGTCTGTGGGTCCGGTCACCTCCAGCGCCGTGGGCAGGTCCCTTGAGTCCAGCAACCAAAGCGCGGTGTCACCGTCGATCGCGGTTCTGATCCTGTTCAAAACCGACCACACGTGGATGAACGTGCTCTGAGTCGAACCCGGCCACGTGATCGTGAAGTGGTTGATCTCGTACTCGTTTGACGCGAACATCCACGACACCATGAACGCGGGCTCGCAGTCGACCAGAGGCGGGAGGTTCTTCCAGACAGTGGACGTGAACCTGTAGATGTCCATGTACATACCTGCGATTTCGGCCAGCTTCACACCGCTGATCAAAATCGAGTTCTCAGTCGCGTCCGCCCTGGGCTACTGCAAGGCACTGTCGCCACCTTCCTCAGCTTCTCAACCATGTTCTCGACGGTGCCTTCGATGCTATTCATGTTCTAGATTGTGTCCTCATCGACGTTGTCGTTGATGGTCATTTTCACAGTCCGTGTCGCTCTTCTCGTCCAGGTTTGTGGTCATGTTCTTGGTGGCCTTCGCAATCGTGGTCGCAATCATGCTCGCTATCGTGCAGTCGTAGCACATTCTGCGCAACTTCGTAGGTCTGATCATGTGCGTGAACCACCTCATACACCCCTCCACGTACAGGGGCGACTGTGACACCACGAGCTTCCAGAACTCGTTCATGGACACGATTGAGTTCACGACTCTGATCATGCAGTTGTTCTCGTGCGAAAACGGAAGCATCTCCATCACCATCTCCATCACCATCTCCGTGGTTGTGCGGATGACGTCGAACGTGTTCATACAGACGATCGCGCTTACGAATGTATTCGGCTAACCACTCACGATGTCGGTCAAACTCTCACACCAGTTGACGACGAAGGTCGTGACTGTGTTCGTACTCGGGAACATGGTTCTGACCACGTTCTCGGCCACAATGTCCTCAGTCCAGGTCATGTTCACACTCTTCCTCAGCACCGCGTTTGCAGCCGCGATTGAGTTCGAACTCATGAACACGATCATGTGCACGTTCGTAGTGTCGGTCTTCATAATGTCGAACGTGATCTTGAGCAGCCCGAAGTGCGTCATGGAGAGCACCCTGTCAACCACCAACACGTGGGTCATCTCGGGCGCCTGTGCGTATCTGTTCACGAACTCCATAATGCTCACGAGGTTGCTCGTGTACGCACACAGAACTGCGTTCGACCTCAGCTTCGTCTGCGTGACGTAGGACAGTGACAGGGGTGTGTACATCGCCTCGAGCAGACTCGGGATCTTGGTTGTGTCGGCGTACGGCCTCTCGTAGGCGTTCGTGTTGGTGTCCTTGGTCGGCTTGTGGCTGCAGTTTCTACTTATGTTCCACATCGTCATCAACTCCAGTATCACGAGAGCGTCTCTTACCCTCTTTTCTACGACTCAAAGCTGTTTACGCCGGCAGAGCGAAACTACGACACGTATAAGCGGGAACTCAAGGCAATGGTGACATTTGTGAAAAAACACTCCCATTACTTTCAATGCTCTGAACCCTCAATACCTGTGGACAGACCACAAGCCACTAGTCGGGTTTCTAAACGCACAATACCATGAGGACATCTTTGCTAGGTGGGCTCAGACCCTCCGGTTACATAACGTGAAGATCAAACATGTGAAGGGAGAACGGAACCAGGTGGCCGATGGACTATCTCGAACCATCTTCACCAAGGAGTGCACGTCATCCCCCATCACGCAGGCAATCTCTGAGAAGATGAAAGAAGTTGGGGAGCAGCCACAATCCCAATGGTTCTGGAAATCTGGAAAAGGAGGCTATGAGGAATGGCTGAAGTCTTTATCTCAGAGTGAACGAGAGGAAGTGATCGACAGAATGAGCGAGCCTGAGGGAGGACAAGCTCACTACACCGGATGGACAACCTTCGGATATCCCGAAGAGGAGAGCGCCGTTACCAGCCAGATACTAGCGACCGAGGGAGAAGCTGCGTCTACAACCCCCTGTTTCGAAATCGAGAAAGAATGGTACGGTGATCTCATCGACTATTACAAATACCAAAAGCATCCCCAGGGCCGTACCGCTCACCAAATGGCAACATTCAAGAGACTGACAGAGAGTTTTCGGTGGGACCCCAAGCTAGGAAAACTCCTTCGCGAACGAGGGGACCGCTGGGTAATCTGCGTTACGCCTGACGAGGTGGAACCAATCCTCAACAGAGCACACGAGCAGTCAGGACATTTTCACGCCAAAATCGTCCTAGAAAAGATCCAGAACAGAGTGTGGTGGCCGACAATGCATAAGGACATCCACAATTACATAAGTGGGTGCAAAGAATGCGCCACAGCAACCCCTTATCAGAGGACCGGGCCTCTGTCACCAATTACAGCTCTTCGCCCTTTTCATGTGATGGTTATGGACCATATCGGGCCCTTGCCAGCAAGCAAAAACGGTAACACCCACATCTTGAACACCATGTGCTGCTTCTCGAGGTTTACAATAGCCAAAGCCGTCACGTCGGCGGGAACACTCGAAACCATTGAGGTCCTGAAGAAGGTTTTTGAAGAATACACTACGCCCATCGCCATTTACGCCGACTTGGGATCAGGGTTCACCGCGTGCTCTGACCAACGATACGTTTACCAAGGTAATCTACTACTGAGGCACGGCCGTTGATAATTTCCGCACACGCCGTTTTTGCACCGCTCCAATTTGCCACTCCAACTCTGCACCACTTTAAATACTGCACCACTCTAACTCCGCACCACTGCAATTCTCAATCACGGGAATAACTGTAGCTAGTGACCATCCTCTACTGCCTAACGCTGCGATAAGGCTCTTAATCTACACAGACCACGGCGCCCTCCGACAGACGATGCTCATGGCCGTCTCGCGTGGTGGTAAGTTCAATCTACGGAATAGTGGAGATAGTAAGCAAGTCGATGGTCTCTTAGGAGTAATCAAGATCAGCGCCTGTTTAATGACAAAGAAGTCGTACGACTGACATATCTCGCCCCAGACGATTCCACCGACGAGGAGATGTCCGAGAGGAGGAAGTAATAGGGTCTAAATACAACTAAAGCCTTGACCACGCCTTGAACACAGAGGCTAGTTAGTTCAATATTAGAGAAGCCTGCGCAAAGACCTTTTGCTGGTAGACAGCAGTATAAGAAGGCCAAACAGAGCAGCTTCGAAGCCGCAATTGAACACTCAAAAAGTGCAGTACATACACTAACCAGTGTAAGAGAACGTGTTTAACTCATCGGTCAATGATTGCACTCCCAGACAGTTCCTTCGATGGTTATGATTGACCTACCAGCCTGCGTCCGCACTACAGTAGACTCAGTTGCTATACGCCTCCAGTAACCCAGCACATCACCTAGTGCGAGCTCCGCAGACTCGTGTGGATCAGCCCAGCGCCTGGGTTCTAGCGCTAGGGGCACGCCGGAGCGGCGCCAACCCTCAAAGGGAAGACCTGTGTAGTAGTAGGTACCCAGCACCTCGCTCCTTAGCCTTCAGAGGCCTCTTCCTATTTCCTCCAGTATCTCCGCCGAAGTCAGGCACGCCGGCCGTAGTGCAATATCTTTGTGCACAACCTCTCCTCTCCCATTGAGAGAATGGCCCAGTGAGTCAACCGAGTCCATAAGGCTTGAGACTCTCTGTAACGCAACAGAATGCTCTCTCCATCCCAGCTCTCTGTAGCAGGAAGCGATGGATACTATCAGACCTCTCGTCGGAGGCAGCAAGGATTGAGGTCGGTGGCACTTCACGCTGGTGGTGTTCACTTCGTTCTGGCTCACGCTCTCCGTCCAACTGAAAAGTAAAGAGGCCGAGGCGTGTATTTCGGCTGCCTTCTTGTAGTCCTTTTGCATAGCTCTACTGAACCTGGCTACGAGGACACCCAGACCTCTCAGAGATTTGCTCCTCTCTGGTGTGCACGAGGTGAGAGGAACCTCCACAAACCCTCTCGAGGCGGAGAAGCTCTCCTTGAGCATTGTGAGAAGTTCCTCGAGGACCATGCGGCTACATTTTGCTGTTGTTGATGCTGGTGCCTTCTTCGCTGGTCTTGCTGTTCCGGATTACGTTGAGGCCCTTCCAGGATTAAAAACAACCGCTCTTGATCCAGCAGTTTATGATTGTGGTAGCTGAGACGTATTCATGCCATGCTGAGATGCCCCATCGAATTGCCTGTAGTAATATAAGGTCTTTGAAAGGGTTAGCACCTCTGTCGAGACCCTCACAAATATTCCGAAGCCAGAATCGCCGATAATAAGCCTTCCATGTTCGAATAATGCCCTAGTCGCAAGGCTGGCATTTTGAGGTGGTGTTTGGAGGCAGGAAGGCGATCTCAACACGATTTAGCTGAATATCGTCATTTTCGAGCAGCTTTATGCCTGTGTGATGGATACGCGCCGAACCCGTCAATTAAGAGCAGCACCTTCTGGTTGTTCGAGAGGTCTCTTCGGTGCTCGTTAATCTGGGTATTGAACCAGAGCAACCACTGTTTGAATAGTTCCCCAGTCATCCAGGCCTTGCTGTTCGCACACCAGCGTGTACCGCGACCCTCGATATTACTAACATCGATGCGGCCAAAACAACGGGGCTTTTGCGACTTGCCAATAAACCAAATAGGCAGTTTATGAGTCCCAGTTGCATTAGAGCAAAGACCAGCTGTTATTCTGACCTTCTCAAGCTTACCACCAGCGACTGATTCGTGAGAGAACGTGCTGTCGGGTGAAGCTCTCCAAAACAGCCCTGTTTCGTCAAAATTATAGCATCGGTCGTCGCTATATTCAGCTGTCTTGACGCGCACGTCGGCCAGCTTAGTATTGAGGTCAATCATGTCCACCTCCGCCGACTCGCCGTGCTTAATGTGCTTCTTCATCTTATACCGGGCGCGGAAGCCTGCCAACCAGCCGTGAGAGTACTCACAAGACAGGGGACCCAAAGACTGAGCCGGGTGAATAAGCAGGTGAAATTTGCGGCCATATTCCACAATAATATCGCCAGTAATACTGCCACCACATCGATTCTGGCGGCATATCCACTCAAATAGAGCAGCCTCGACCTCTGGTTCAGTGGCATTACGGCGTCGCGTGCCGTCCAGAACGACTTGTTTACCGTGCTTTTGGTTGCGATTATCAAGATCCTCATATCTTGTACTGAGGATCTTCGACACCATAGGCTGGTTGATTGGATAGAGATGTCGATTGAGCCACCACTCGAGGTATTCAGACGTCGACGGCGGGCGGTCTTGCCTATCGGCCGCCACGATGCACCAATTCTTTTTTTGAAATGGCGCTGACTAGGCATAAACCCAGGTTATGCCTATAATGGACATGCCTTTAGAGAGGCTTTACTGTACCTCGAGCCCAGTAACTGCCTGGTTGAGCGTCGGCACGTCTAACATAACCCAGGGAGTCCTGTTGATAGTGTCGCCCCTGCACAAGACATGGTTGAAGGGCTACATGGATACAGCTGCTACAGGTGCATTGTATGCGGCGTCCCTCCGACTTGTCCTTGTTCTTGTTCACGTTCATTGTCTGTCTGTCTGTCTGTCTGTCAGGTTCCACGAACTGATTGACTGTCTCGGTAGATTGGCTGCAAGTCACCGCCAGACCCGGATTTGCGAGTCGATATCGGCAAACTCCAATCGTCGACTCGCTGCAAGACCTTCACGGCGAACGCGTGAAGGCGATTGACACAGAATCTGTATCAATTTGACGGCGCGTAGGCATCATACCATTTGTGAAAGGATCCCTGATTTCGAGATGCGATGTTCCAAAGCTTTCTTCCTCACTTCTAATTCTCGGATCTCGTCCTCTTCAAGCTGGAAATCGTCTCTGGTGCCACGATGGCTGCGGTGCCCTCGACAGATCAATCGTCCCTCGCTCTCCGCTTCTGCCAAATCCTGCAGGCTAGGGGATCGTGGACGCCTTGCGAAACCCACAATCGCGGCTTGATAGTCAGGGCAATGACTCTTAATGTCTTTCGGGCATCGTTGTCTTCCCCCTCCTCTTCGTCATGGCCATCATTGTCTGCCTCTCGTTTCAGACGTCCGCTCGTTGTTGTTTTCTGCTACGTGAGCGCAGGAGGAAAGGAGCGAGAGATCCCATTTCGCGGCAGTGGCCGGGGATGCCCTCGCCTTCGAGGTCTTTCCACCGACCAGTGGAGGGATCGGCTGAAAGTTTGCATGACCTCGCGGCTGTGGTCGACGAGGATGAGGAGATCGCAAAGAACATCATTGATGCAGCAAAAACAAGTATGGGGAATCGAACATGCTCCATCACACTTACAGCATTCAGAAAAGGAGAATGTGAGTTTGACAAAGCATCGATCCAAACAGTCTTTTTATCCCGGCTGACGAGGACGACGAGGAGTAAGGGCTCCTACGGAGCGGTCCGGATACGTTGAGGCCATCTTGAGAAGCGAGCCCCCTCCGGGCCCGGCTTTCGACCAGGATATGTCCGTACAAAAGAACGAATGAACGTTGCTTCAACTTTATGCGTCAAGCACCAAAGAGAAAGGACATGGGCTATTGGGGAGCCGAGCCAGGGCGAAACAGCATTAGTCCCCATTCGCGTCTCCCTCCATAATGCAACAAAGGGCTTCTTGGCGAGCGATCGCTGCAGAATCCGCCGCTTCTTCGAGGTTGGGTTTGGGATTGGTGTGCACTTGCGTGCTGTATTCACGGACGCGGTCCTTCTCCGGCTGTATTCACCCAGCACCGGTCCTCGGTGGCAGGCCATGCTCCTGGTATGCATAGAGTTGATTCTCGTTCATCTAGCAAGTTCTAGAACAGCAAAAGCCTCATTGAATGTCCGGTGGAAAAGAATGTCCGCCCCCCAGGCCGCCAAATCGCGTGCCGTAGCTGCCTCAGCACCCTGACATGGCCGCGGCACAACACAATTACCAGATGCAGTTGCAAGCTCAAGCTCGTCAAATGCAGGCGCACTCTAGAAAACACGCGGCAAGGAATGCCATGCACGAAACCGCAACAGACACTCGGTAGCAGTCCTTCAGCGCGTAGACGTACGCTTGGATGGCTATAACAGCGTCCACCTGAGTCCGAAGTTCTTCTCGCATTTCTTCAAACAATTTCATTCCGAAGAACCCAAAAGACATGAACTTGGTGCTGCTGCTGCAGTGCAAGCTCAACATGCCCTGCCTGCCCCGGTCACCAAAAGCAAAAAGGAAAATCAGAGTAAGCCGTTGGAGTCTTTCTGTCTTTTCTTTCTTGTCCTTTGAGCTTCAAACCGGAAAGATGGCTTGATCCAGCATGCACAGATGTGAAGGACGCTAGCATCCGCCTGTACGGCTGTTGTCGTTGATAGTAGATGTGTTTAGATAAAGCCCTCGAGAGCTTGCTCATCTCCATCCGTGTATTGAAGCTCGAGAGCTTGCTCATCTCCATCCGCGTATTGAAGCTCGAGAGCTTGGTCATCTCCATCCGCGTATTGAAGCCCGACATCTGTTTGATCGTCACACTCAATGTCGCTTTCCGGCGTTGATACGTTGTCACTTGGCCGAGTCGTTCAAGTGGAAAGATCCGATCAGGAGGCCCACGGGCGGGACGATCTGGAGAGCTAGGCACAAACGCCACTGTGCGACTTGGCTCTTCAAGAAGTAGCATCCCGCAAGGCCCTGCTCTAGCGTGAGACATAGTTGCATGAGGACTTAGCTTGCGAGCGCGGGGCAAGCGGCCCTTTCAGCCGGTGTTTCAGTGAATACGTTCCTAACAGCTCAGCTCACTGCTGGTGAGTGGCTTGTCAGTGGCTTGTTGCAGAGAGTGTCTGACACAGAGTAACAGGGGGAGCGTGGCATTCCGCCCGAGACGAGGTATCGGTACCCGAGGCAAGCGGCGTGTTCGAGGGCTACTCTAACGCTGGGCTGCTGAATTCGCGCACAGCACACAACGGTTGAACAGTGTTCCATGCTTCGGTCTATGGTAGACTCGTCTGTAGACTCGGTGAGGACGGCGTGCTGTTCTGTCCCACTAAAGACTCATATCTCTTCTCTTTTCCGCGACTTTGAAGTTCTGTCTTTAGTTCTAGCGAGGTATTATATTAATATGCCCGTTCTGTGCGGCTTGTTCTTCTTCAGTAGGCCATGAGCAGGAGACCAACCTCACCAGAGACGTATCCAGCCACGTCCGCCAGCACTCCGTAGCTGATGGGTGAGCAGCCGGCGCTCTGCAGCATACGAAGCGCCACCAGCACGGCGTACGACGCGTTGGAGGAGTCCGAGGAGTCCGAGGAGGAAGGGGAGGAAGGGGAGAGCGATCCGGCGGTTTTCCATGACCAATAAAGGTATGACTATGAGCACAGCAAGTTGCCTTCAGATCTTTCAGGGGATCTTTGCGCTACACGCTGATTATCCAGACATGCCCATCTTCGACTTTAACCACTCTCATATCGCCCAACTTCAATTTCTGCACAACCCATTTTCTGCACCACGATTTAATCTTTCTCTGCGATCCTCTCGGCCCTCGATCGTGCCTCTATCAACAGGACTCCCTAGGTTATGTTAGACGTGCCGATGCTCGACCAGGCAGTTACTGGGCTCGAGGCAGCAAACTCCGATACTAGGGTGTTTTGGCCCAAGTCCGCAGACGAGGTGCATCATGCAATCGGAGCAGCACAGAAACTGGAGTTGAGTTGCAGTGCAGTGCGCCAAAGTGGCTGCTTGTCAAACTGTTTTCTTTGTCGCAACGAACAATGAAGAAAGAGGTCTCTCTTTCATGGAATTCAGTCAAGACAGGACAGCGACACCAGCAGACACACTTTAGACAAAGCCGAGCCTTCAGATAGCAAAGGACAAGTGGGAAAATGTTACCTGCAGTCACACACATTCACATGACCAATAACGTGTGTGAATTTGGTTCCGCATTTTCCATTTCAAGTTCCGCATTTTTGTTCCGCTTTTCACAGTTCCGCTTATTGTGCAGACCCGCTGTGCACATTTTACGGATCCGCTACTGAATCACTGAATCGGCCATCGGTTTCCCAAATCAGGCGTTCGGTTAAAATATCGATCACGAAAAGTGCGGGCGCTATTACTACTCGCATCGACTACCCGCACGAAGCACTTGGGCGCTGACTCGGCCGACCTCGGCAGTCAGACAGAGGGTAGAAGCGGAATCTAAATTCCTTTGGATTGGGTTGGGTCATGAGAGATAGATGCACGCCCATTTCCTGTTCCGGGCAACGAACTGCACAATGCGGCGGTCTCTCACTCTCGCTTCGCAGCCACCTTTCACCTTTCACCTTTCACCTTTCACCTTTCACCTTTCACCTTTCATGCACTCCAGCCCCCCGTGTCAAGTGAGCCTCTACAAACTGTGGCAATGCAGGTTCTACTTATGCGAGTACTCGTAGTCTTGGATTGAGCGCTGCATGAGTGGTGGAAAATCGGAGTGGTTGGGAGTTGGGAATTTGGAGTGGTTGGAAATTAGAGTGCCGCTTCAGAGAGATCTCCTCATCCCCAAGGTCGTCTCGATGAAGCTCCGTCGAAACCGATCTCTATCAACACCCCGCTGCGGTATCTGGCAGAATTTCTGCAGCATGGATCGATCCGTTCGCTCCTGCGGAGTGAAAGATGGTTCTCGACTTTGACAATACACGTCGTTCGTGTCTCGGCGTCGTGCCGTTTCGTGATCTCGACCGTCTTCATCCGCGTGCCGGCGGTCAAAGTGACGCCGTTCCACTTGTTCCCACATACATACAGCAAAGAGCAAGAGCAGGACAAGGCCCAGAGAAAGTAACCGACCACCCTCCATGAACTGACTGGCACTGAGTAAGTTCATGATTCCCCTAAAGTCACCCTTTGCCAGCCGCTCTTGGAGGCCGAAGCGTCACAGGTGCTTTCCTGATCGGCTGTGATGGTATCAAGGCGGCATCCAGGAAGATTTTGTTGAAGAAGCAGGGATTAGCCGAGGGAGTACCGAGCGACAGGGGGCTTTGAAATACTTACTTACGAGCGCCAGCCCTTCAGTTTCCCTCGTCTAGGAATAGCTCGATATGGCTCGGCTCTGTGAACCCGAAATAGGCAGGAAGGATGGTGGAAGTTGCAAGTGAAGATGACGGCGAATTCGATTCTTCGGACACCATTATATTGATTGAAGATCCATTTTGTCACTGTACTGTCTCCATAACTCTAAGCGTAGCTGCTCGCTTTCACAGCCAATCGTTGACTGACAAATCTCTAGGCGAGGGATTTTTGATGCCTTCTAGTCTCGGGGACGCTGAGCGGAACTCTAGAAGTGCTTTTCTGGCTGTGAGATAGGTCACGCGTTGACACGACTGCAAGTGTCATCATGGCGTTAGTGTAACGAAGGTCTCGTGCACGTGGAGAATATCCCCCGTTGATGCCGTGAGCTCCCGTACAAGTTCCGACACCGCCTGCTGAGAGGAGATTCATTCATGATATTGTTGGTCTTTGCAAGCTGTGAAAGGACCGTGCGAGCCATGTACCCCAGCTCTTAGCCCTCGCGCCATTTCCCCTTCGGCAACCCTCGCCTCCGAGTACTGATGTAGAAGGTAGCTCGGGGTTGACGCCGCCAAAATCAGAGAACGGCCGTGCCTCAGTAGTAGATTACCTTGGTAAACGTATCGTTGGTCAGAGCATCATTCCCGGCATCTTCAAGCAACGAGAACCGGGTGAGCACCAGATCGACTACGGTGGTGTTGAAGGTCGAGACGTTGTGACCGAGAATGAGGCCTTCGTTCCAGTTTTCGAGAAGTGATCACAAGCGGCGCCATGATAATTGACGCCATGGACCCGCTATCCTATAATCGGGCCGCTTCTCTGCCTTCTGTATCGTTTCGAGCGACAGCGACTTCACGCGCAGCGACAGTCACGCTTTGTTCTGCGCGCAACTGGTATGGGCTAGTACTGTAGCTGATCCGTGCACACCAACTGAACTGCCACTGCCGAAAACCGAATGACGGAACTTCGGCAGTGATCTTCACTTCTGCGCTCTTTTCCCCTTCTTTTCCCCCTTCTTTTCTGCGCTCTTTTCCCCTTCGGCAGTGATCTTCACTTCTGCGCTGCGCTCTTTTCCCCATTTTGACTCTTCCTTCCACTTTGACTTCCACCTCACATCTTTGCACCACGCTCCTCTTACAGACTCCATGACGTCCGCCATGAGTCTAGAAGGCCCATCCAACTGTTTGCCTCCCGCATCTACGGACGTCGCCATGCTGGATAGCCCGAGTGTAAGACACACCCTTCATTTTTAGACCGCAATCTAACTCATGACTCTAGCACCCGAGAAAACGCACTCGCCGTAGCGCCCGACTGCTCGAGAAGGAGCGTGCCCCAAATCTTCCTGGAGGTCTTCCTGGCGGTCTTCCTGCAGCTCTTCCTGGAGATCTTCCTGCAGCTTTTCCTGCAGCTCTTCCTGGCGATCTTCCTGCAGCTCTTCCTGGCGATCTTCCTGGAGGTCTTATCGAGTCGCTTGACGAGGACTGCTGGAATGTCATCTTGGATCTTCTGCCCGCGGACGATATCATTCGATGTGAACAGGTCAGTCGAGCTTGGAGGGAGCGCGTCCAATGGTGGATGAGTTCTACCGGCATGCGAAAACACTTCCCCTACTTTGGCGATATGCAGGGCCAGGTTCCAGAGGATCTAGCAGCTCATCAAGCGTACAAACTTCTAGGTACGTCCCTCCACGCCCGACCCTGTGCAGACTGCCGCTAACCAGATAGTAGCCCGTCAGGAGCGTGACTGTCGCCTCGGGGAGCCGACCTCGGTTCGCAGAATCCCCCACGCGCTTCACTTTGCATTGGCTGGAGATTTTGTGGCCTGGGCTGAGGATCGCGACGACTCGATCATGTGGCACCGCCTACCAATGTTCGGGGGCGATGGCACCGCCAGTGACACGAGGGTCGTGAGCGTCCCGGACAGCTGTGCTTCTCACCCTCTCGCAGTTGAAACCCTCCAACTGAATCCTGACGGCATTCTGCTTGCAAGGTTTCGTGTGGGGCCCAGTGTCTACGTCTTTCCGGATAGCGAGACACTCCGTTCTTTCTGGTACGATGCCCCGCTTTAGCTGATGGCTCCGACACGAGTGCTAACGACGCTTTAGGGATATCGCATATTCGCTCGTGGATGATAGGGAGGTCTGGCGCAAGGTGCATCCATACATCCCCAGGGACCTGGCTCCTTCTGAGACCCCTCTCATTGTCGGGAAAGATCGGGCGTACTTTGCGGGAAGAACTCCAACTGGCGGATATGATCTGGTGGCGTACAACCTGCAGGATGGAGAAGAACTATACCGCGCACCCCTGATCGCCAGAAGATTTCCCGACGATGACGGAAATCCCGACCCTAGGGCGCCCGCCCTCGCCTTGATCCGCCTCGGTCAAGGAGAAGAACACATCATTCAGTTCGACTCCGGGCGATTGCTTACCCGAAAAATCGGAGGCCCGAGATCCTTCAGTGTCATCAACGGGGCCGACGGACAAGTCGTTCAAACGATCGACTGCGACGGTTACGGAGACTTGAGATTTGCCAAGTCAACCACCCCCACGTCGTTCACCGTAGTCGCTTATCCTATGGGGTCTGTCATGACTCTTGGGACGTTCTCGCGCCAATCCAATGGGTTGTTCTCACGGACCTGGACTCGCGTCGTAGCCTTCCCCCTGTCAATGACTTGGAACTACCATGGCCACATCCAGGTCGCGATCAACCCTCACACCATGCAGGCCTTTTCGGTCAAAGGGACTGCCAACGCACTAACTCTCATTCCCACAATGAGACCGCAGGAGTTTTATGGACTCTCGATGGACGAAATACCAATGCATGAATACTTCCAAGCTGACGAAGGAACACCTGTCACATTGACGCCGTGTGGACGACCGGGTAGACGAGCCTTCGATTTGGGCCCGACTAATTACTGGGCATGTCTGATCTCGCTGGACGAACGCCGCCTCGTTCTCTCGACCACCATCTGGAAATATGGTCGAACAGATACCGTCTACGTGGTTGACTTTACGGCCCGAGGCTAGATAGAGAGAGATGGTGAGAACATACGGTGAAGGACGATTTGGTGAAGTTACCATCATTCAAGCAGCGGGAGACGATGAGAAGATGGTGTCGAAGAAAATCCATATGCGTCAGCGGGAGACGATGACAAGATGGTGTCGAAGAACATCAACATACATCAGCGGAGGACGATGATAGCTGGACCGCCTAGTTACGAGTACTCCAACTACCAACCACTCCGATTTTCCACCACTCGTACGTAATTACTATCCAACCCGCCACTCGATTGCTACCTTCACTCATCACTATGGCTCTGTACGGTTGAGGCTAGGGAAGCCTTACCTTCTTACCAATTTTGGATCTTTGGTTTGGCCCAAAGGGCGATTCGCCATAGGAATGTCTAGTTTCGTCCGACAGGGACAGCTACTCACACGCGATAGCGATGCCACGGCGGAGGACGCCGACCTAGCTGCGCTCCTTACGAGGCGCGCGTAACTAGCGACTAAGTTAAAGCGAAAGAGGCTATAAGACGAAATCAGGGCAATAGCAAAACCTTAAACCCTCGGTTGTATGAGTTTTCTGAGTTTCTGTTGGTAGGAGGGTTGGCATCAATGGTGCGTCAACGGTATGTCGACATGAAATGCATCCACCCTAATCCCGGAGTCACAACGAAGATATCAGCAAGACTCAGAATGGTCTGCAGTGATTTCTGTTGGGACTTCTTGCGATGTTGATTCTGGGCGTGCAGTCGACCTGCTCACTCCAGAAGAGGTCGGGGTATTTTTTGAAGTGCTTATAGACCGCCGAGACGGGTTTCTGGTGCTCGGTCGAGGAATAGCTGTTGATTTCTGCCACAACAACGACATCAAGCATCTCCTGCCCACTGAATCTAGTAGATTCTCAAACATCAACACCGAGTTCTCGGCGGTGATGAAGAAGGTCTATAAATCTCCGTTCGTGATGGACGTCCTTTCGACCCGGTATCGAGGTTTACAACTGGCCCTCTGGGTCAGGGATTCAGCAACGCAGTTGGTCTGGCCATTGCCCAGAACATGTATTGAAGGTCTCGTCTTTTGCTCGCTTTGATTTTGGCAGGTAGTGTTGATGTGTCGACACCGAGATAAGAATTACTGCTTCAGCTCGGACATATACAGGTGCTCTGAAGCAGTGGCCTCAGTCCTAAGCCATCGGTCTGCCCGAAGGCTGGCGAGGAAAAGCAGGTCAAGCAGATTGAGGGCCTGGGTTGGTTCAAGCGCGACCGACAGGTTCTGATCAAGGATCAGGGCACCGAGCATCCCTCCCTTATCATTTGCAGTATTGTCAAGGGTGATGTTCTCGACGGACCGGAACGAGTCTTGACGGGCAAATGCTGGGATGGCGCGGCGGAGGTCCACCACTGGTCGAGCTTCTCCTTTTTGTCGCAACTGAAAAAATCGCCGAGGGCGACGAGGCCGGCGCTATCAAGGTCACCTTCGCCGACGGGTCCACGGAGATTGCCGACGTCGTCGTCGCCGCCGATGGGCTCTACTCGGTGCGTTCGCCATAGCACTTGAACCCCCCGGTGCCTGGCTGACCACGCTTCCATAGAAAATCCGGAGACACTATCATCCCAACACCCAGATTGCCTCGCGCGGGCGTGTGGCATATCGGTACATTTTCCCCACCGAGTTGATCGAGAATATCAAAGATCTACCGGAAGACACGTCGTCCTTTCGGAAGCATGGCGAGATCGTCTTCCTGTCTCGCCACCACCGCCCTCGAGCTCCAGACTCGTCGAGATGGGTGCATTCCCGCGAAACCGCTTGCGCATATCGACCAGCCCGCGACGGCACTCGCGGAACCCGATCTTCAGCTGTTGGCACTGCTGATACTCATGCACCGTGATAAACCCCTTCGACCTGCCTTAATGTTTCAATTCGCTCACCTATTTAGTCGATCATTTAGGAGGACACAGATAATCGAATAAAAGGAAACTGTCATGAGCGCCTTCCCCCTCCTCCTGTCCCTCTCTTTCTGTGTGTGTATGTGTGAGAGGGTCTGGAATGAGTGGCTAGGGGCAGTTTCGTTCTCAACAACACAGAACATGTCCGGTGCACAGTGTACGAGTGCTGTACTGACATTAAAGTACCGCCGTGCGAAGCTGAATCAGAGAAAGAAACGAGCAGACCGTGAGAGAACTACAAGTGTCCGTCGCGACTCCTCCGAAACGCAAGATCCAGACTGTGCACTTGTAAGCCGACCACGGTACACAACTCTTGCTTCGCCTTGGAACAATGAAACAAGCCCAGAGGTTAGAACTCTCTGCTCAAGGCATAGTTTGAAACATTAGGTTAAAGGACTCTTGTCTGGGTCCAATGGCGTCAAGCTGTGGTGAAGAAGGGGTTCTTGCGGTCCAAACAGGCGGCGGGTGAGAATGCCAACAGCGTGTCGACGAACAACGTGGATACGGAGAACCATGTCGAAGGACGCAAACCGCGGAAGATCGCCATCACCCTCTCGAATGTAACGAATAAGTCTGAAGAGGCGGCGACGACGAGAGCGGACACGAAGCTGCGGAGTCATCAACAGCCAGTGACGACCAAGGAGTAGAGGATATAAATATCGATCACGAAAAGTGCAGAATTTGAAGTGGTGCAAAATAACAGCTCATTAATGTATCCCATCAGTGCGTCGCATCAATGCATCCATGGATGAGTGTATCCCATCAATGCATCTCATTAATGGGTCCATGGATGAATGCATCCCGTCAATGCATCTCCTACGAGTGGTTCTTTGGCTACAAGTGATTTGCTTCCCTACCAAGTACTACGTGCGGTTTGCATTGCTACCAGTGATTTGGTCTCTTGCCCGTGATGTGCTTCGTCCTAGTAATCAGTATGAATGTACATAGGTTGTCAATGCTCATTGCCTGCGTGAAAGTCGCTGATCTTGGAATGATTCCTGAACAGCTATCGTCCCTGCCTGGCTGCCCGGAAGCTGATGCTTGGAATCTCTCCTCATCTCATTTCGTCTACCCACATCTGCTCATCCTACCTGCTCCTCCTACCTGCTCATCCAACCTGCCTATTCAACCTGCCCACCCTACCTACTCACTTCATCTGCTCAACCCATCTGCTCATCCTACTTGCTCATCCTACTTGCTCTTTCTACTTGCTCACCTACTTTCTCAAAATCCGCTTCTTTTCTTTCTCATCCTACTTCTCAATCTATCTGCTTGTTTTCTCTCGCATCCTCGCTACTATTCCCCTCGCTGCTCTTCTCCTCGCTGCTCTTCTCCTCGACATCGTCCTGCGTTGTCACTGGGTACGTACTAGCTGCAGATTGAATTTGGGGACAACACCAGCGGTGATTCGGCTAATCGGTTCTCAGCAGTATCATTCCCTCTACCGCCAGTCGACCTGGATCTCAAGGCGATCGATCCTCCCGATCCCTTGTCCTCGTCAGACATACGGTCATGCCACACCCTCAATATCACACTTCCTTGCCGCGGTCGATCGTGGACTCGGGCGTCAAAGGGTTGCTTGCACCAACAACCTTCAATGCATTCAGAAGAGCAGGGTGATTCCCTAGCATTTGCTTCGACTACTGAGACATGGGATAACATGGCCTCGCTCTGGAAGCTGAGTCGACTTGTCGATGTGGTCAGTGACTCCTCACCTCCTACCATTGCCTCAGAATCATGGCAGCAGGCTGGCCACAAACCGGTCAAGGCAATCGTGCCAGAACTTCCGTTGCTGACTTCGATGGTGACGCAAAGCTGGAAACCTTGGACCCTGAGCGAGACTCCAACCAAGAGTGCATTCTCGTATGATTCAGCTACGAGAAGGGGTCAACAAGGTGAACAGCTGGGCATGCGGTGGTCTGTTTATCGTCCAAAGGTGCGTTGTCTCCGAAAGAGAGTTTGATACTGTCACGCTAACATGCGCAGGCGATCCATTACTGCGATGCCCAAACCTTCGAGTCCAAGAAGACGGTACATGAATATGTGCGAGGTGAAGAACCGATATCCTTCATCGACAACTATAGCCACCCAGAACCAGCACCACTTCCAGCATCAGATCCACACGAGTACCATCACCAGCACCACTTCCAGCATCAGATCCACACGAGTACCATCACCAACACCACTTCCAGCATCAGATTCACACGAGTACCATCACCAACACCAACAGTACGACCATCCAGAACCACATCACCAACCCCAGCAGCACAACCATCCGGAACCGCATCACCAGCGGTCGCCGTCCGATCAGATGTCTCTCGTGGCAAGTGTACACCATGAGCAACCTCAACGCGCGTCCTTCTCTGAGATGGACCCTGCCTCTTGGAGGGCCAAGAGAGCTGACTTTCCATACAACTTTAATATTTTCCGTTGGTCCCGGCCGCGGCCGGGACCAACGCACCGGTCACCACAGCCGAATATGGTGACAGATATACGCTCATTGGTCCGCTGAACAAGAATTCGGTAAGCTGAGTTGTCCTTGTGTCTAGCTTCAAACTGACATTCGCAGGCCGCGGTCGAGTCGAAACGCTCGAACCACCTGCCGGTCCTCTTCGTCAAACCATCGAATCGATGCAAGAACGTGGAATTGAGATCATGTATGGGCGTGCATCGATTCGATGGTTTGACGAAGAGGACCGGCAGATTGAAGGAGCACCCGGGTGCTCCTCATCAATACAAGAACGTGGAATTGAGATCATGTATGGGCGGTGGCTCATTGAAGGGGCACCCGGGTGCTCCTCATCAACACAGGGACAGGATACCGCTGGGCGGTGGCTCATTGAAGGAGCACCCGGGTGCTCCTCATAAACACAGGGCACCCGGGTGCTCCTCATCAATACAGGGACAGGATACCGGTGGTTGGACGAGCGTTTGGATGACCTGATGACAAGGAAGCATTCTGTACATCAATCTCAGTGACCTTGTTCCATTCCGTTGTCTTCTGTTCAGTGTTTTTGGCTTTCTTCTGGCTGGCGTCCTCGACATGCGAGTGACACACTAACTTGGCTGATGGTTCAGAGACAGTTAGGTTGCAAGTCGGGAGTGCTGGCAAGTTGATATCGCCCTGTTGTCTGTTGTTCTCCTCTGCCCCCAGATAACATAGTTGCTGACTTTTCACAGATGACAGAGAAGGTTATCCTCCTGCGGGAGAAGAACATCGTTCGCCCTGCCTGACGATCCCCTGACCGAGCCTACCCTAAGCGGAATGCCCACCGAGATCCTCCAACTCAGCAGATGATGTCCTTATACAAGGGAAGAGACGGATACACATGGAAGAGAAGGATATCATCACACATGGAAGAGAAGGATATCATCACACATGGAAGAGAAGGATATCATCACACATAGAAGAGAAGGATATCATGACACACGGAAGAGAATCTCCAGCTTTCCCGAGGACAGGCACTCTCGACGATCTTCTCGTGGCCTGTTTCTCTACGGATTTGCGTCGTTTTTCCCACAGTTTGTTGTTCGCGTCCCTTTTGGCCTTCTTTTCTGCCGCTTTCTCTCTGTGTATACGCTCTTCCTCGGCGTCTTCGGCGTCTTCTGTGCCGTCTCGTGTTTGCAACGTCTCATCAACGTTGGCATTCTTCTCTGGGAGCAAATCGTGACGACCCTTCTCGGTAAACACCTCACTCATATTCCAGGGCAGGTCTAATGCTGCAACGCCCTCTTTCAACAGGGTGGATTGACTTGCATTCTCCAAGTTGATCAACGTCTCGCCGCTGACGGTCCTGCTTTTGGCCGGGGCATCCTGGACCTGCTCCACCAGACCACGGATACACACGGAAGAGAAGGATACACACGGAAGAGAAGGGTACACACGGAAGAGAAGGATACACACGAAAGAGAAGGATATCACATAAACGAAAAAGCACCTACAAGAGAAGGCTGTTCTCACACATGGAAGAAAACGCTGTGCTCACACATGGAAGAAAACGCTGTCCTCACGCACGCAAGAGAAGGATGCCGTTTGCCCTACCTATCGACCCTCCGATCGAACCTACCACGGCATGAAATGCCCATCCAGATCCTTCCTGCGAATCCTCCGAGCTCTGCGATGAATCCCGATAAAGCCCCTCGCCGAGTTGGTGATTTGGCCGCCTTGTATCCGTGGTCGATGCGGCGTTCTTCGTCAAGATTTTCTGTGAGTGGACCGTGGGTGGCGGCGAACGGTTGGCGAGTGATGTACACGTTGACATCAGCATCGGTACCGACAACGGCCATGCTAGTATCAACATTGCATCGACATCAACATCTGTCTGTATGGAGGGCATCTGGTGGGCCTGCGCAATGTGGTAGACACAGCTTTGTGACAGATAGCAGCCATCAACAAAGGCAAAGGCTTATCAAATGGAACAAAGCCGCGACACATGTCGTACATGTGTCCAACTGCGGGCGTGGAATCCGCTTGTGGACCGGTTCTCCAGTTTCTTGTAATACATCGCGAGTGGAATGAGGAGGTCCAATCTCATCGACCACGTTCCACACGAGACTGTTGCTGTGCCGCAGAGTGGCCCGCTCGGTCTCAGTCTCGGTCTCGCTCCCGTTCCTCTGAGAGCTCCTCAGAGGTGCCCCGTCTCGGTGTTCGTCTGGCTCAGGTCCTGGCCCTCCGTATTGACGCCCGCCCTCTCCATGTCCCCTTCCTCCCTCAGCCGTCTCGCCAGTCTCTCCTACCTCCGCTGGTCCTTCAGAGCTTGCAGATCGACAGGCGTCCACCACTGCCCGTGGTATCGTCGTCCCATGCCGTTGTTGAGCACCAGCGCGCTCGCCAGCCTCAGCATACTGGCCAACAGGACGAGAGGCAGCAGCCACCACCACCCCAGTACCTGGTTCTCCAGGTTCTTCGCCGCGAGAACCCTTGTCCAAGGGACCTTTCGTTTGAGACGGAGCATTGAAAGAATCACGATCCTCATTAGAAATGGAAGACCCTCGATGAGAGCGCAGCTGTCCAACAACAACAGAGAGTGATATTTCTCTATCCTACGATCTATTGTCTGCGATCTAGATGCATGGTCACGTAAGGGTCTTATCGTCAGACGGCACGGCAGCACGGACCAGGACAGCATGGACCAGGACAGCATGGACCAGGACAGCATGGACCAGGACAGCATGGACCAGGACAGCATGGACCAGGACAGCATGGACGACGGGGGAGGCATCGACATGAAGGACACGAACCCATAGTTGGATGAAACTGAGAGGGAGAGCGTGCGTGCGTGCGTGCATGCGTGCGTCGGCGCGTGTTGCATTGACGTGTATATGCGTGCGTGCTTGCGTGCGTGCTTGCGTGCGTGCTTGCGTGCGTGCTTGCGTGCGTGCTTGCGTGCGTGCTTGCGTGCGTGCATCGAAAGGTGAAATATCAAAGATGGATGAAAGATGGGGGCGGCATGTCGGTGTCAGATTATCGGGCACAGTGGCATGCGCACGTTGATCAGCCTTCATGTCGAACCAGATCAGCCTTCATGTCGAACAAGACACCAACCTCGGAGGCACAGCTCGCTCGCCCTCCCGTCAGCCTCTATACCCAAAAGTCAGCTTCGCACGGCCTGCTCAGGGTGGTGGTGGCAACAGAGGGCATCGGCGTGAAGGGCCTTGTGGGCAAAACAAGCCGCCACTAGTAGCGACGGACGGCGAGCATTCGGGAGTCCTCTCGGTCGCCTCACAGACCGTTCCGAGATGGGTAGTCTCCTGGTAACCTACCCTCCATGCAACGTTGGTCTTGAGGCACCAGGACCAGGACCAGGACAAGGACGAGGACAAGGACCAGGCAGGATCAGGCATCCACAAGAGATATCAAGAGGGCTGAAGACCTCCGCGAACATACACATAGACAGCTTCAGAAAGAAGTGCATAGATAAATGTGACTGCAAACAGTGAGTGCCTCGGGTCAATTCTTCCACTTCCAGGACGATAGTAAAAGGGTCCGGAGCGTGAGCTCGGTTCTTTTCGAAGTCTTGATATCCCTCTTACGCATGCATGTAGAGTATTCGCTTGAGATTGAGATGTTCGAGTAGATGAGGAGACGGACAAGCAAGGAGCACGATGGGAGCACGATGGGAGCAAGGACCACGATGGGAGCAAGACCACGACGGCAGCAAGACCACGACGGGAGCAAAGATCACGATGGCAGCAAGACCACGATGGCAGCAAGACCACGATGGCAGCAAGACCACGATGGCAGCAAGACCACGACGGGAGCAAGGACCACGACGAGAGCACAGACCACGATGGGAGTAAGGACTGTGGTGGGAGCAAGGACTGTGTTGGGCAGCACTAGCTAAAGTACAAGGTGTTGACAGCACCCTGCCTCTTGTTGTAGTGTTGTTGACACTCTGCCTCTTGTTGCAGTCTTGCCTCAGTCTTGCTTTCTCTCATATCCTCCGCCACGCACGCGCAGAATGATGCGTAGATGAACCACCCCGGCAGTATTTTGGAACGTCCAGAAATTCAATGCCTTCTGTGCACACTCGAGGATGGTAGCTGGATCAAGACCAGCAAGCACGCTCGTCTTGAAGTCATCCGGCGGCCTCAACAGATTCCGAGCAACATCGTGAGTTTGTGGAAGCTCACTTTCGCAAGCTGGACATCGGCGGCGTCCTGGTGGTGCCCCCGTCAACCCAGTGCTATCGGCACAGTGGGTGCAAAAGATATGCCTAGTAGATGTCAGATAGAATCAGTGAGGGACAGCAGGGTACTTACGCGCAAGTAGTGACAATGGGCCACCATACCCAGTGTCGCCACAGGTCCCTGTGCAGAGGGTGTTTAAGCTGTTCAGTACCTGTGAAACCGACCTAATATCTCCATACCTAACGCAGCTGGCCCCGCAGGCTACCTACCTGTGGGCGCAGGAGCTATCGCTCCGATAATCTAGCAACATAGACGACCTCGACAGGAACCTGTGTCGGCACTGGATAATAGTGTAAGAGCCATGCTGGCGGAGTGTAAGGTATTCGGTTTGGTTTCCCAGACACTAAACAGCTCACACACCTCCAGCACGGCCCTCACACCATCATCCGGTGCTTCCACAAGGGTCCTATCGAGGACATCCACGTCACCGGATAACGGAGCGATAGCTTGCACCCACGGCAGGCAGCCTACTAGGGAAAGCTGCGGGCGGTGTAGGAGATACTCGATCGGTCTCACAGGTACTGAACAGCTGAAACACCCTCTGCACAGATCATCCCCGTAGCTTTTTGGTGTCCAGTGACATACTGAGAACATTAGCGTTGGCACGACCATTGCTCAGGTTGATGACTGGGCGTACCTGAATGAGTTGCCTCAATGACCACCTCAAAGAGGAGCCGAGTTTTGATGTCTGCCTCTTGCTCCATGCCGGTGGCGTTCCCGTTGGAACAGATGGAGGAATTTCTGGGAGAAGATTATCAGTAACAATAGTGATGAGGAGATGTTCTGACTCACGATGAGTGACTGCTGATTCCGAGAGAGAACGACTCTGCGTGAAGATGCTTCTGGTCGAAGAGTCTGAGAGGTTGCTTCTGATTGAAGACTCTGAAGAGGATGGTTGAGCGGAATGACTCTGGGAAAGGTTGCTTCTGAGAGAAGACTCTGAGGGAGGATGCTTCTAAGAGAAGGCTCTGAGGGAGGTTGCTTCTGAGAGAAGACTCTGAAGGAGGTTGCTTCTACTCGAAGACTCTGAGGGAGGATGCTTCTGATTGAAGACTCTGAAGAGGATGGTTGAGTGGAATGAATCTGGGAAATGATGTTTCTGATCGAAGACTCTGAAGAGGAACTGAGAGAGAAAGAGAAACTGAGGTGCAGCTCAGACGAGATTGAAGTTTGTCTCCCGGTTGACCTTCCCGGGCAGGAGACGACACTCCCCACCCGACGAAGCATACCGTCATCGCTGCTGCCTAACTATGACACGTGACAGACAGACAGACAGACAGACAGACAATGAATGTGAATGTGAATGTGAATGTGAACAAGAAAAAGTAGGAGGGATCGCCGCTTGCAATGCACCCGTAGCAGCTGTGTCTATGTAGCCCTTCAACCATGTCCTTCCTGTGCAGGGGCGATAGTACGCATGGGTCTCTCCCGAGCAGGTCTGTCCGTGCTGTCTACCTGTCTGGCTGCCCACCTCTGACATAACGTCCTCTTGGATAAATCTGAGTTTCTGACATGTTCCTGGATGCTGCTGTAGTAGCCGGCAGCGACCCTCTGGAGGGGACATTGCACGGTGTTGGACAAAGACTCCTTTCACCCGCAGTCTCCTACTTCCCAGAGCCCCGTCATCACCGGCAACATCTCCGTCGCTGACAGGACTATCATCTTTGATTCTATTGTGCGAGAAACGGTGTGGCAGAGTAGTCGCGGTAGTGACTCTCCACAGCTCGCCTGGAAGGTCTTGCCAGCCTTTGCCGCAGTTTGGGGAACCGCGCATATTGTAGTTGCAGAACAGAAAGCGAAAATGGCGGACGTGGTGGTTTTGCAGCTGGTTGGCCTACTCCAATTCCCGACTGCGTGCCACTCGACCAATGCATGTATTCTGCACATCAAATGTCTCTTCATCGAATCCAAATGCGACGGGCAGCGACTTGTTGAGGAGAAATAGTCGAGTGCAGAGTCAGGGGCAGCGCCCAGAATCACTGGTTTTGGTTATGCGAGTATGTCAAACCAGAAGCCAGGCTGCGCTTCTACTGGCTCGCTTGACTTGCCTGCGTGGACGGATCCTGATGTGGCAGTCCATGTGACGAACCTGCAGCAGCCGAGGTCCATGTGATACCCACGTGATATTCCCGCATCAGCCACCGTTCACGTGACAACCCCGCATATTCCTCCTGCCAAGGCGTGCTTCTCCAGACGTCCTGAAGCGGCCAGCCTGCCGGCACACGCCGCAGTCGATACGACATGGCCTCAGATGGACGTCCGCATGGACACAGAAAGAATGTCGTCCTCGCATCTCCTGAGCGCCGTCCGTGGTGGCTCGAACATGTCGTTGCCATGGCAAAAAGTCATGACGTTTGCAGCCTTGCCCTCATTTGTTACCACTGTGCTGGGACACCAACCAACGTCTATATCAATCCGCCCTCCCCCCCTCGAACTCAATCTCTCGTCCGCTGCCAGAAATCAGCGAGATACATCGATCCCGCTGCCAAGAACCAAATTTCTCGTGTTTCCGCGTCCAAGGTGTCCAAGTATACTGCCCGCCTCCTCAATCTCACACTTTCCCACACCAAGTGTCCAAGTACATTCCCAACCTCCTCAATCTCCCCCCGTTCCACGCCAAGTGCCCCAGTATGGCGAGTCCGACTGAACAGGCCGCCGACATAGCTCGACCGGATGGTCATCCTGGTCAACCCGCGTCGCTGGTGCCACCGTTCGCCGAAACGGCGCTCGAGGAGAGGAAGTTCGTTGTCCGAGATATCATCCAGTCGTTTCTGGTGTCCACCCTTCCTTCCCACTTCAGACCGGAAGCATTCGAGAGAATCACAGAGGAACAAGGCCAGAGAGGGAGCAGCGACTGGACGCTCCACGATGACCTTCCGGCGACGTTTCTGACTTGGGCTTGCCACGACGAGATGTGCTGGACCATGATGAACCGGATTCTTCCAGCCCGGATGCGGCCTCTGCTGTTCCAGCAGAAACTGGTCCGGAATTTCAACCAACTGTGGGAGGAGTACGACGCGCTGGTGGGCGAGGAGCGATATGAGAGCGCAGAAGCACTCCGCACCCGAGTGGCGGAGATATGCCACCGATGCCGGGAGATTGTGCAAGAGGCGGCGGACGATCTAGCGACCCGCACCGGGCCCCAGTATCACGCAACCGAGTTCTTGCTCGTCGCGTTGTTGAATGTCTGTCGACGAAACGATGATCTCTTGCTCGCCCGACCACAAGGTCCCGTCGTCGAGGCCGGTGTTGGGCATCACCCGGGGACCGTGCCCACGCTGTTCCGCGGGCTGATCGACGATGCCCCGACACCCTTCATGCTCGAAACGCTCGAGATGCTCCATCGGACACGGCCGGAGAGCTTCACAACTGCCGAGGTGCACGGCCTGATGGCGGAAATCCGTGAGCTTCTGGTTGCCAATGGCGCTCCACCAGCATATCTCACCCGATTCTGCTTCTGACTTTTGCCGTTGTGAAGGTGGTCTGGTGCTGGTGATGGAGGAAGAGGAGGTGATGGAGGGGGATATGATGAAGGGGGAAGAAATAGAGGGGGAAGAAATAGAGGAGGTCGTGGAGGAGGTCGCGGAGGAGGTCGTGGAGGAGGTCGCGGAGGAGGTCGTGGAGGAGGAAGAAAGGCAGGGAAAAGTACAGAGTCTTCGATCCTAGGGACACTCTCTAATTAGTTCAGGGTATCTTTGAATGTCATTCATGTCTTGCGCGCGTTCAGTCCCTTACCATCTTGTTTTCCGCCATGCTTCCACTTCTCCGGTTCGATGGCGCGCACGAGTCGGTCTGGTCGACATCCCATCAGTCCCTTGTCCTTCTCTGCTTTCTCTGCTTGAACTGAACCTGAGGAGACTCTTGGTGAATGGGACAATGTCATCAACAGAAGACTGGTTCAGATCTATTTGCATCTTGTACTAGAAATCTGTAATTTGCTGTGCTGTGCTGGTGGTCCATGCTCTCCTGGTCCGTGCTGGTCCCTGCATGGCTCTTCGTGCCGCACTGCAGAATCCGGCAAAACTGGATACTGACCTGACATCAGTGGCATCGGTCGGACCGGGCTCGGGCTCAGGCTCAGGCTCAGGGTTGGCAAGACAGACATAGGTGATAGTAATGAAAGAATAGGCATTGTTGACTATCTGATATGCATTTCCACACAGGTTCCAAGCCCACGACTGAAGGAAGCAAAGGGGAGGTGGGGGTACCGGGAGCGGTAACAACCTGGTCTGTGTATATCTTGTCGGTGGCGTGCATGAAGCGGCTGGTGTGCCGGTGCGCAGAGCCTGTTGATCCACCGCGCCGTCCTCAACTGCCATGGCTGCTCCTTGTGCTTGGTATGGGAGGGTCAGATGACAGGAGTCGCCCAGTAACACAACGCGATCCTGCTCGAGGCCGTGCGGGTAGAGCTTCTTCAACATCCATTTGGGGTGCGACATATTTTCAAAAGGCGAAGTCTGAATCTTTCATGTTTTGTAAACACTCGAGGCAGTTGTACAACTCTCCTTCCTCCCGACAAGGTACAGCTCGCAGTCCTGCTTGAGGCCAAGGGCGTGACGGCAGAGTTGTAGGATGTCAGTATGGCTACTTGTCGGGAGGAAGGAGAGTTGTACGGCGGCTTGAGTTCCGCGACCGTTGAAGGCGTCCATGGAGAAGGTGGTCTGAGCTAGGTTGACTTCCATATAGTAGACTGAGAACTCCATTGTGGTATGGTCCAACTGAAGTAAGGCAATAAGTATGCAGTTCGATTTCTTGTATCGCAATATCAAAATTAAAGAACTACTCTCACATAAACACAAATCAACATGCCCCCCTAGAAACGACGAGAGTCATACAACTTCCGGCCTCTCATGAAAGGGGGACAATCGTAGCTGACGCGGACCACCATTGATTTGTGTTCATGTGAGAGTAGTTCTTCAATTTTGACATTGCGATACAAGAAATACCGCCTGCCACAACTGTAGTGGATATCGCACGTTGAAGATAGCAGTCACCTGCAGTTGGATCTCTTCTGGGGGTGTTGCGCGAAGAATAAAGATCCTGGTATCTCTGAGACATGGGAGGCGGATGTCTCGAACGGTGTCTGCACGACCGCGGCTGCCCTGCACGGTTGAGAAACGCACGAAGATGGGAGTTGTTCGAGAAGTGTCTGTCAAGACGTCAGCCGAGGTGACATTGTGAGCAAGTAAAGGCTTACCGAGAAGATCTTCCAACCGAGAATCCATCGATACGAGGCCAGTTCAGGCGGTCCAGGAGGCCGAGCCCAGATAATCGGAATTGTGATCCCAGCTGAAGAAGGACGCACATACAGGTTTCGGAGAGGCGCCGCCCGAATGACCTGCGTGAGTGACAGATGAGTCTCCGAGTGCTCACACAATGTCTTGGGCGACAAACCCGTAAAACAAGCTTGGTATAATCCAAGCAGCGTATGACACCCCTTAGCCTGCGCAGTTGATGAAGGTAAGGGTACTCGGTGTAGAGTAGCTGAATGCTGCTGTTGTTTTTTCACTTGTGAATGGCGAGAGTGAGGCACGTAATTTAGTCATGTGCGGGTGCGGAAGATATTACATAATCCCACTAGTTCTGTGAAAAATCTGCCTCCGAACAGCGTGCTATCTTACGGGTCCTTTCTAGGACAATCCTTCAGCATCAGTGGCCACCATAGAAGCAAGCTAGAGATGGGTCATGCGCCGTCGTTTCTTGCAAGAATAGTGCCTCGTAGTTCCATCAACCTCAATAGCCCCACAGAACTCGCCTCTAGATATCCCGCCGAGGGCCATGACAACAGAGTCTTCTCGTTCAATATTGTCTGCAGGACCCGAGAAATCACATACGCCAGAAGACCGCTTAGGATCAGCCAGCCTCACCCGCCCAGAAAGTCTGATGTGTGCTTGCAAAACGCGGGACGGAGCTCTCATCGTCACCGCGCCAATTGAGTGTCTGGACCACAAGCAGGAACAAAACAAGGGAATTTAGTACCCAAGGGCTCCGGCTTGCGACACCCGCGGGTGTCAGGCTTGAGAAAAGGCAGGGACAGTGTTTGAAGTCCTGGAGTTTCAATCACGGTGGGACGGATTCGATCTCCAGTCAGCTCCCGCGTGTGG
Source organism: Capronia americana (assembly GCA_016110215.1). Lineage (NCBI taxonomy): Eukaryota > Fungi > Ascomycota > Eurotiomycetes > Chaetothyriales > Herpotrichiellaceae > Capronia > Capronia americana. The sequence continues at coordinate 170,750 of JADWQD010000024.1, forward strand.
CGTGGATCGAGGTTTGTGTGCTCTTCAAGCGCAACCGTCCATACTGATTGCATGGTAGACCCCGGCAAATCTCCCACGCCTTGTTCCGTGGACAAGATGCCTGTGTGGACGAGAAATCTGGTGGGAGGCAGAAAAAACTATAAAACATTACATTTCCCAGCAGCCGGAGGATGGAGAGGCATCTAGCACGCTCGCTCGCATCAATATCCGAGGGGATACTTGTACCTAATCCGCGCGACGACACTTGAACGGTCAGGATTCAGTCGAGGAGGCATGGGGTGTGATAGAGAATGCGGATGAGGGCTCTTGTGGCACTGGTGGAAATGGTCGTGGATCGTACTGGACAGAGGCTGCGAGTGCGGATGTGAGCCACGCTGTAGACTCCCCAAGCTCCTTTGGCTCAGCAACAAAGTGTCCGATTCCGAAATGCATGGTCTCTGTGAGCCTGCCAGCAGACAGTTTATTCTGGACGAGATGGATTGGATCATGCCAGTACATCCATGATGTTCGATCAATGGTTACCGTTGTCTTTTGTTGGCCAGGTAGTGACGCCTGCTTCTCGAGCGCAACAGGAATCGTCTTCCGAAGTAGTCGCAGCATGGGGAGGTGAAAACGAACCTGCCGCTTCAACGTGTCAAGCTTGAGTGGTAAACGAAGTGTTTGTGGAGATCCAGAAATAGAGTGTACGAGATGTAACACTTCCCTGGTATAAACATAGTCCTTCCGCGAAGCCCCGACTCTTTCCATCAGGAGACCCCAATGCGAGTAACTCGGATGAAGGTGTGCTACTGACAGCACGCTGCTGTACAGATTCGGCTTCGCCATCGTCTGTATCAGGCTGTTAGTGTTCTGATTGACTGGCCTCGGGCGGTACCGGCGAAGTGTGATGGTCATCCGACATTGATCGATCTGATTCAATTCCACCGTTATCATCTGTTACATGCGATAGAGGTACCGGTACTTCAAATGCGGGCGCAAGGGCAAGCTCCTGTTGGACGGAGTTATCTGATATTGTGATTGTCCCTTGGAGAATCGTAATGATCATCCCTATCCTCAAAGTCATATATATTTCGGTGGTAGGCTCGGGTTCAAGTAACTCCGTCTCGTGCTGATCGCTGGTAGGGGCAACTCGGTTTGGTTCCTCTGATGCGTAGTGATCGCTGCCAGGAGTGCGGCGGGTCTCTGCTGCGGGCACCTCCCATCGAAGTATGCGTCCACGGCGGGCTTTGCGGGGTGCCATTTGACCACTTGGCCGCGGCGTAGGGAGAGTTTAGACTCGACGAGGAAATGCGGACTTTGGTAGCTGCTTTTGCGTGAGCTGGTTCGTGAATGCTACCAAGCGCAGTCAAGACTTGAGAGCCGCGGGCACAGAGAGATGCCACCGAAGGAGCCTATCATTGTGGTAGTATATGATGTGATTGCTCCTAGTAGTGCACTTCTGTGCACTTCGACATCGGATAAACATAAAATCCGTGCACGGAAACACCTGAAACTTTCTACAAAAGCGCAGTTGGCGAATCCACTATGTTCGACTGACCTTCTGTGTTGCGAAAGGCCCAACTGTCGACACTTGAAGTTAAGGTGAAGATGTGCGGGGCTGGGAACCTGACTCTCAGCAGGCAATACCAAGATCAATACATCACTCCCACAGAAATTATATGGGTACACCCTCTCGTATACTGGTGTTGCAGCCACTACATCAGGAATGAAGTCTACCATGGACTCACCTGGGGCAGTTTGCTCCAGGTGAGTCCATGGTCAACAGGCGCATGTCACTATCATACTCAAAATCTCTTCATGTAACAACACCTTTGCCCTTTAACAACTTCCTCATTCCTTCATCTGTCTATGCCATCGTATCATGATGCTTTCCTCGATTGGTGTTCACCCGTTCTGATTTTCTGCACTCTGAAACCAAGTACATGATTTCTGATCTCTCTCGCTGGAACTCGTGACTCTTGAACAATCACCATGCCCCCCCAGACAAGAGGTATGAATAAGGGCAAGGTGAGTCAGGACTCACAGCCCTTCCACCCCTTCCACAACAACTGGGACGAGTTAAGTGAGGGTCTTGGCTTCGACACCGTCAAACATTGCCAGGAGTGGTTGAAGAGTGACTTCTTCCAGTATCATTTCAACATACTGAAGAGAGAGTCACTCGACACGAAGGCCGAAGAGCGAAAGTCCAAAGGCCACACCTTCAATAAAGGATGGACATTGAAGGATGTGCAGAAGCGTCTCAGTCAGAATGAAGCAGGAGGCCAAGCCACGTATTCCAACCCAATCGGACCCGACAAGAGTCAATGGGATGATAAGGATCACCTCGCATACTTCCTACACAAAGCGGTGGAGCACAACACTACCGCTCGTAACGGCATCTTCTACAAAAACCCCAACTTTTCGACTTTGGCAGCAAGGCAACACGCGATTTGGGAGGCGCACCTGTACGCGAAGAAAGCATTGAGCCCGACGAAGGAGAAACGTGCAGCTGCATCAGCAGCACGGAAGACTGCACCCTCACCCACGGCAGCTCTCGGTCCTCTCCAGAAAGCTGATCCCTCATCGGTCGCATCCCTCTCTTCACCATCCTACACCGAATCACCTGGTGACCATAATACAGGTGAACGAGAAGGATCGCTCCCTTTGACGATCAATACTAGGCCTCCGGGACAGACTGCCCCAGAGTCCGACATGGAGGCTACACCTGAGCGACCTAGCAAGCGACAGCGGTTGGAAGACTCCAGGGACCGGCACCAGGACCAAGAGGATGATGAATCACTATTCGTCCCTGATATCCGTGAGTTCAATCTTCAAATGGACGAGCCCACAAGAACTACTCCTGGAACGGCCGATATAACCCAGGCCAATCCCGCCAACGACTCCGAACTTGCTGATGCTGTTGGGGGTCTTTATCCTCGTGACCATGTCTCTTCCCATGATGGTCAAGAAAACAATAGCGGCGACAATCCCGGCGGCGACAATCCCGGCGGCGACAATCCCGGCGGCGACAATCCCGAGGTTGGTAATCCTGGTGGTGACGATCCAGGCGATGATCCCAGTGACGATCCCAGTGACGACGCTAGCGACAATCCTGGTGAGGATAATCGCGGCGACGACGATCGTGGTGGTCCAGGTACTCCCGATGATGCCATGACCCCCGAGGAAGCCTTGTTCGCGACAAAGGAATCACCCTACATGGATCTGACGGAAAGATGGTGGCAATACCAGGCAATCAAGATGGTTGTCAACGAAGATGAATTGTACTATCAGACCGCCCACGCAGCGTATACCCCCAACCCCGATCAACTCACGGCGGAGAGTGTGGCCTGGCAACGCGAACAGGAGGAAGCCTTACGCCGAAGTGGGAGTTCAATGGTACACGCTGGACCTGTCTCCCCCGTGGATATGGCCGAGTCAAGAAAGCTGGAAGAGATGTTGAGACACCTCGAGACCGAGTACACCGATACTGCTGCAGCCAAGCTCCGTCTTGGTCTCGATCCTAACGCTGCTCGGCTTCCACGCATGCCTCGAAGTGTCAACCTGAAACCGTGGCAATTTTCTGGCATCGACGCTGTGGATGTAATCGCAGCCAAGTTTGATGGTGTTTTGCTGGCGGATGCTATGGGTCTAGGAAAGACACCAATTTACATCGCCAATCTACTCTTGGTAAGTTCCGACATCCCTATGTCCAGTACCGCGACATGGGTCAGTCTGCCCCAGATTGTCACTGACTGACTTACAACAGAAAATGATCAAGAGGGAGACTGATCGACAAGCTGGACTTGATGTCGGACTGGCCCGCGTCCACATGATATGTGTCCCACCCAACCTTGTCCGCCCAACGATAAGAAAGGTCCGCGACTTCTCCGAAGGCGTGGTGATTTACGAATACTATGGCGATGGACGGCGCGCACATAGCGCGGATGGTGCGCGTCCTATCGAAGGCACACTCACCAAAGACCACGAGATCTTAGATGGCTCTCAGCGCAATGAAGACGCTATTATTGTCACGTCCTACAACACATGGGCCACCCGGCACGGGCCTCAGAAGCTATTGTCCTGGCGTCTAGAGACCCTGGGCTATACCTTTGCACAGGCGAAGGCGCTCGAAAAGGTCCCCGATTTCGAGTGCCCTTACCTACTCGATGACAAAATTGACACGATGTGGCTCGACGAAGCTACGGAAATTAAGCGACCTGATTCACAGACCTCTCTCGCCCTACAATGGGTCAAGGCAAAGTTCACAGGGCTCGCTACTGCTACCCCCGGTCTCAATCGGCTCGAGGACTATCGAGGATATCTCAAGTTTATCCAGCCGCGAATTCAAGTTACAGAACAACAACTGGCCGAGTGGGGTCTTACCGGCGAAAGATTAGACACCTTCAACCCATATGAGATTGAACGACACGAGCCCGCCGCAGTCCTCCGTCTGCACGAGGAGTACGCCGAACAATTCATCTTCAGGAACGATGATGTTGCCCAAGCCGGCGTATACCTCGCACGAATGGCCGAGATGTTCGTCATCCGACGGACGTACGCGTCAAAAATTGGAAACGGATTTATCGCCGATCATGTGCCAGGCATGGTCCGACGATATATTGATGCTGAATATACTCTTCATCAATATGACACCTACAAGGCATCCGCAAAGTATCCAATGAAGAAGCTGATGACCATGCTTCCCGACGGCAAGATTACCTGGAACCGCAAGCACTTCCGCACACTGATCCTCAACTCGACCTGGCTTGGCTTTGAGCACCTCAAAGACGAGGTATACGCAAGCAACCTCAAGTACTGGAAGTCTCGTCCTTATATGCTACACGAATGGCTTAACAGAGTGCACATCGGGAACCCTGACCTGGTCAAACAAGTTCCTGATCAAGATGACTTTTTGGGACAGATCCGCGTGGTCTGCCAATCGTCTCCGAAGATCCAGTCAATGCTCGCCATTATTGGCGAAGTGGTTGTCAAGCATGAACGAAAGGCGGCAGTTTGGACTCTCTTCCCCGCCGAGCAGCTGCTCGTCAACTACATCCTGGAAAAGCTCGAACTGCACCCGGTCATGTACTCAAGTGACCTGAGTAACGACGAAAAGGGGAGTGTTACTGCTGCTTTCAACGATGATCAGCGAGGCAACAAGATCTTTGTTACCAGTTTCTCTCTGAGTTCATATGGTCTTGATCTGCAGGATCTCTGCTCGGACACGATCCATCTCGACATACCGATGTCACGTGCAATTCGACAGCAGGCAGAGCATCGTTTCCGACGTATTGGTCAGACCCGCGAGGTGATTTCTTGGAATATTTCAGTCTGTCATACCATCAATGATCGCCAATACCGCAACAACTTCCGGAAGGCCCTCCCTCAAGTTGCATCAGAACTCAATTCGCAAACTTTTGACATCAAGAGTGGTGCCAGTGAGGTCGAGGAGCTGAGTCTTGGATACTGGGTTATCTGGGACAAACAGCTAACCCCATACGATGATCCCGTGATCAGCTCGCTCGCTGAATCAGAGAGGCCGGGTGTGCTAGAACCCCAAGAAGTACTCCTCTTCCTCCTCGAAGAGGAAGAGGGCACAGAGGTCAAAATCAATTTCAACAAGTAGCGTGGCTACATCACCCTCTTGTTGTCGCTTGGGGCAGACCGCCACAGACTACCTCATGGCGCAGAGATGAGAGCTTATCGAATGGACACGGTACAGGGGAGAAGTGGAGGATCTGTGCTTGCATCTTATGGTTTCATTTCTTCTCAGTTTATTGATTTGAGCGTTGCTCTGGGCTGGGCGATCACTGCAGTTATCCGCTGGAAAATGGGGTTGCGGGCCGAGAGAAAATACAACATGCATATGTGCTTTTGATGTTTCTAGTTTCTAGATGAAGCATTCATGAATCTTGATGACTCTGCCCTGAGGGTATGCATCACAGCTCTGTGTTCTGTCCCTCGTCGGTGCCTGGTGATAGGTGCTGGGCTTCTCTGGATAAAGCTGTGTTTGTTTGCACATTTCTTCTATCGACATCATGCCTTCGAGCTCGCAGCCCAGGCAGCCAATGCACCGTCCGGCAACCCAGAAAGTAACCGCCCAGTCCTCCCAACGGCGTACAGCCACCCCTGCAAACAGATGAACCGCGCCAGATATCAGATCTCCTTAGCCCCGATCACCGTGATGAGCTAGCGAACACATCTACCAACGGCAGGAAGCGGAAACAACAAGAGGCCTTGAGTGGAATCTTGGACACTGTCGATGACAGTAATGAATGTGCGGCCACGTATGTGACTCAATTCGGAGGACATAATGAATTCAAAGGGGTCCTGGGGAACGCCAGACTATATAGTTACGAGGGCTACGGTAATCTTACGTGTGGGTATGGAACACCCATACGGCCTGTGACGCCTTGGCAGCGTCTTTACAGGCCCCCGGGTAACCTTCCCAGTCACACGTAACCTACCTGCCCCCCACGTGACCATCGGCTGAGTTGCCTCTTCAGACGGGGCCAGAAGGATTTAGTCCGGGCTTTCCCCTCTTCGACTCGGAGAACATCTTTCACTCGTACCACTTCTCACTCCATTCTCCCTGCATATCTCACTGCATTCACACTGCATCGCTTCTTGGATTAAGCTACACCTTCCTGCTCCGATCTTCGGCCGCCAGACCCCGTCTTCTGCGTCCTCCGTTTCACCGCTCCCCAAACAGCCTCCAGTATGTCCGACCACAACGACGCCCCCCACCAGACACCGGCTATTTCTCCCACCGCCATGGATCCTGCGGGTGCGCCTGGGGCTGAATTCCACGACCCAGACCGTCTCCCGCTGCTTGAGAGACTGGCCGACGCCATCGGCGCAGAGGTCCCAGCGACGGTCTACGCTTGCTTGTGGCTCGCCGACACTGCGGTACTGGAGCATAAGTTGCTGCCATTTGCCCAAGAGCGACCACGAGATTGCAGCTTAGCCTTCCTTGGGATTGAAGCAGGTCTCAAATTGGTTCAGACATGTACGTGTGATAGACGTATCTTGCCACTGGAAATCGCTAATATTGTCTAGGGACTCAACGGAGAGGACCGACCTCTGCTGCCTCTACTCCACGGCGATCGACCTCTGCTCCCTCTACTCCACGGCGACCTACCACCATGCAGCCAGCTTCCAGCCCCCTATCACCATCTCCGGCGACTAGCAGTCGTGGACAAAAGCGGACCAGTAGTGGACGTCCGGTGCCAATCCCACAACAACATACCCTTTCACAATCATCGCCAGCACAGCAGCAACCCTCGGCACCCAGCAGTCCTAGCCAAGGTCGCTCGCACCGAGCGCGGGAACTGGTGAGTCCATCTCAAGCCCTTATGTCGGCCTGAACAGTTTGACTCATACTTGTTACGATATCTAGTGCCGCGAAAGAGACGAAATGAAATGCGTTCTGACAAAGGCGAGCGAACCAATCGAAGTTGCTCACATATACCCATTCTCCATGCGAAACGAAATCGATAGGTCTCCTCAAGTTTCCTTTTGGGGTGCCCTACGAATGTTTTGGTCCGAAGAACGCGTGGATGATTGGTACAGGGCAATATTTCCTGGAGGAACAGAAGCTTGTCAAAACCTGATCTGTCTTTCTCCTTCAGCGCATGCATATTGGGGAAGAGGATATTTCGCCCTGAAACCGATCAGTCTATCAGACGACAACACACGACTCGACCTCCAGATGTATTGGTTGTCAAGAAACGTCTATCGTCCGAGAGTGAGACTTCAAAATCCTCCGTCACTTCCGGCGCACTTGGATCAAGGTCCAAACTTATCAAAGTTATGGGATCATGAGACCGAGATGAAATTACATTCCGGACACGACATTTGTCTCACAACCGATGACCCCGAGTTACGGCCGCTACCCGATTGCAGACTGCTAGAGATGCAGTGGATTCTACACCGCATAACGGCCGTGAGCGGAGCGGCCGAAGCCCCGGACGATTCCGACAACCATAGCGATGGCGATGGCGATGGCGGAGATTGGGGCTATGAGAGGAGGGAAGATGACTTGGACTGGGAGTCAGACGAGACTGGGTCAGGACCTTTCTAGAGAAAAGGTCTCCCTGCACAGCTCCCAGGAATGCAAGGATTGCAGCAAATGATCTCGCTCCGAGGAGGAGGTAGTCTTGAGACGGGGAAAGGGAATGACGATGAGGACGAGGACGAGGATGAGGATGAAGCAGAAGTACAGATTTGATGTTCCCATCATGCTTGACCGCATGTACATGTTGCGTGCAGATGCAGAGATCAGCTGCATGTACGAGTCATTGCATGGCGTCGGGTTCGGTTATGAAAATTGGCTGGTTGCCTGCAGCTTATCACAAGTCGGGTTGCGAGAGTTGGGTCGGTTACAAAAGTTAGTCGAATGCATCAGTCGGCTGGATGCCAGTTACATACGTACATCAGTATCAGTGGGAAACGAGGTGTGCCAAGTTTCGCAGTGCAGGTTGGCAGAAATCCGACTTAGTTGAGAAGCATCGAAGCCGCCGCCCGATGCTACGCCAAATAGTGTATGTCTGCAGCTACGTACATTCATGCAGTACATTGAGGTTCAATGCAGTGTTCTGGGGCAGACTGCCATTGCTGGATATGTACTACTGTACACGATACTATGTATCAAGTTGAGACTGAACCTGATCCTGGAACATTTTCCATACCTTGACTCGTCCAGCGTCATCGGTGAGGTGGTCTTTGAGCATTTGTCCGGCGCCTCTGCAGCGGCGTCGGTCTGCGCTAGATCGTAGCCTGTGGCGACAAAAGTTCAGGATCGGCTCCATCCGCCCTTCCATGCTGCCTAACAAGGTTTGCTAACCACCCATGGCAGCCGATGGAGGGATGTCTGGGCGCCTGCCATCTGTACTCCCGAGCCTAATGCAGCCCACGTTTGGCCTGCTGGTGCTGAGAAGTGGAAGAACGGAGAGTCCGAGTTGTCGTTTGGTCCGTTGCCAGGAGAATCGACTTCCCGCTTGGCCAACTTCCGAGGACGTCGGATCGCAACACCATTACCACATCGTTGATGCCGAGGGTAGTGTGCATACGTGTCCTGGTCGTCGCAGCGTTTGACACCACCAGCAAGTATGTGATCCCTCGAGGGAAAGCTTCCGAACACCATCAGCAATCCCTGTACCCTGCTGTGGAGGAACATGTGTATCATGATCCGGAGGTTGCATGGCGCTGCGCAACAACTGCCCAGACAAAGAAGTCGTGAGATGCGCTGGAGGGTCTCGTGAAATCATGGCTTTGCCGTGGATGGCCAGGCCTTTGATTGTCGCCTGAATCCATGACGGTCAACTCGGTTGGGGGAGGAGTGTTAGTCCGACACTGGGGCTGGATGGCTTGCGACGGACGGGTTACCGATCGTCTTTTGTGCTGCTTGTGAGGTAAGGCCAGTGGAAGGAGTCGACCAAAAGGATGATCTTGGCTCGTCAGGGGAAAGAAAGATGATGAGTCTGAAACACTTCCGACCGAGCAACTCAACACCTGGTACGCGTCTCTTCACCTTTCCCACCTGGATAATAGTATGCATGTCAGGGAATCTTGTCATCATCAAACCATTGCAGTTGCGGCATACAATTCGGGCAAGAGGAAGGTGTCGGAGTTGGAATGGTTCGTTCTGGAGATCAATCAAGCCGCCATCGTGGGAGGGAGCAAGAAGAGAGCAACCGAGGAAAGTGAACCTCAAACTGCGCCTGCGCTCGCGGGAGGCAATGATCGAGAGCCACCATAGGGAAGAAGAGGGAAGCGAGGCAACAGGTTGGCAACCATGGAAAGCGTGAAGCTGGAGGCGGCCGCACGAATCAATCGTGGTACATGTTAGCAAGCAAGGTCAAGGTCGGACACCAAAAGGGTGGTTGCGCACCAAGAGCATGGTTGAGTGATTTGAGACCAATGAGGTGGTTGTCAACCAAAGGAAAGGTTGGCAACCAAGGAACAAGAAAACCAACGAAGAGTTTGGGCACCAAAACGGCAGTCGGGCAACAGAAGGGGGGTTGGAGACCGAAGGGGAGGTTGCAGACCAACAGGGCGGCTGAAAACCAGCAAAAATGTGGTTGGAAACCATGAGGGAGGTTGGAGACCACGAAGAGGGTTGGAGACCATGAAAAAGGTTGAAAACCATGATGTTTGGACCAAGAGCGTGGTTGGGCACCAGACAAAAGGTTGGAGACCGAGGAAGAGGTTGCGGACCAAAAGGGCAGCTGAAAACCAACACCTTGCCACCAAAGAAATGGTTGGAAACCACTGCTGAGGTTTGAGACCATGAGTCGGCTTAGAGACCAAGAATGTTTGCTGGACACCAATGGTGGCTGGGATCAAAGAGCCCGGGCAGCACTGACTCTAAGCGGCAAAGAAGGCGTTCGACAGGTGGAGGCAACTCCTGTCAGGGTTTGTCCTGGAGCGGTCCCTAGACCTCGCTGTCCTTCCGGATCGGAAGGAGGAAATACTCGTAAACGCGAAGTACGCGTAGGAATGCGGCGAGGTATTTGGACGAGAAATCGGGAGGCTGGGAAATTCCCAATGTCTGCGAACGGACGGTGATCTGGGGAATGTGAGGCCCAAGCTGGAAAGGAGTATGTGGCCTTGGCAAAAGCCCTGGAATGCGGTACATCGCCTGGTCCAAGGGATGGAGTTGCGCAGGCACAAACATCCGCACTTGTGTTTGCATTCCATACCTCAACCGCAAGCACTTGAGATTAGCCGATCCTTCGCATGTTGTGACACGGACGTCCGAGTCCGCACTTTCACTTACTATTCTGGAAATCCCTTCGCCTTCGGTCAATGTCTCTTCTGCCGCGCCAGACAAGAGCCGGAGCTTGATTCGGCAGAACTGTTTGACGTCCTTCCTCTTGAAATCTTCTATAATTGGAAGCTCAGTGTTCAGTTCCATTGGGTTTTGCACACAGCTGCCGGACATGTCCGTGCACACACAAAGATCGGTGACGGACTCCGTGACAGACAGGCATCTTGTTCGCGGAACAGAGCATACTCCACACAGGGGGCCAAGCGTAGGAGCCTGGAAAACCCGGAGTCTGCAGGCAGGTGGGAGGGGGAAGAAATGAAAAACGTCCGTGTGTTCGGGGTCCTAGACCAAACACGATCAGCGACAAGCAAAAGGCTGGTAGCGGCGGAACTTGTGACGACTCACCAGGCCGACAACCAACTTGGACTGGACTCGCTCGGCAGAAGTTTCGTGCTGAGCAACGTATAGCATTCCGCCATGGATGGAACTCCGTCAATGTCCGTTGTCCACAAGGAAATGGTGGAACTTTGACCACTCACAAGGCAGACCATCACACCAGCAAGTCGAATTGGACCTGCTTTCGGTGCTGAGTAGCGCACTGCAATGCGTCAGGAGCCCCCGTCCCTTCCCCGTCGTACTCGCTCTGATTCAGGGAATAGTTGCTAGCGGCGGAACTCTTGACAAATGAACGGACTGGCGTTGGGCTTTTGCTCGGCATGCATTGCTTTTCGCTCCTCGTGGTGTGCGAGAACTGCGAAGCCAAGGAAAATGTGAGGCCAAACTGCACGGGCAAACTTTGCTCCTGTCCCGAGGGCCCCTGGCAACTGCGGTCACAAGCCATGGCATTCGTTGTTGTCGTATCGTATGCTGGGGTGTAATGCTGTTGTAAGAGGACGAAGAGTGACTGAGGTCTGACTGTCGAATAAATAGTGTAGTGTGGGTCGTGGCTGCAAAGGCCTAACACCGTTACTGGCGACATGTCCACCTTCATCCCCGCGCTGACATATCCGAGACCCTAGTGAATGGACAGGTGAATGGACAGCTCAGCAGACAAAGAATACAGCGTGAACGTGGTGCAGGGGGGAAACATAGACGATTAGGCGCTCCATTCGACCGACCTGGCAATGCAACGTGCGTGCGTGCTTCCTTTGTCTGTAGACGTTCTGATGAGAATCAATAGGGCGTGCTGACGTACTGGACTCCTCCCAGTGAATCAAGCATTGCTGACGACCTGGAAAAGGCATGATCCAGCCATCCAGCCTCAGAAAGGGACACGCCACGCCGTCACCTGGCAGAAGATCCCCTCAAGCCGGCTCTCTTTCATGCGCTGCCTTTCTTTGCATGGTCACCGGAGACACCTGCCTTCCACGTCCTCGTACGAACACGGTTCCTACCGAACTCTCAGCGAGCCGCAGCTCTCTGGGTTGCACCTCACTATACTTGCTCCAATGTGGATAGCCGCCACCAGGTCACTCAACTCAGTGCCATGGTGGCAGTCCTGGGCGTGACTTGCAGTTCCTCGTCTCGGTAAGGACAGATAGCCACAAGAAAACACAGTGTAGAGCTGACAGCTCTTGCAGGAGTCTCCATTTCAGGATTGAGCTCGGTCTCCCTGTCTACCTGAGCGCACATCTTCCTCGGGGCAGCTTGTCGGTCGAAGTCATGACTTGAGTGCCCGGTAGGAGGCTGTGGCAGCTTCATGGAATCTGTCTGAATCGGCGGATCAGCTAGGTACAGCAAGCTTCTCTGGCACTGCATCTCATTCACTTGGCTTACTGGTCGCAGGCTGGTTGATGGATCATCCACCATGTTCACCCTGCGATACCGAATCCCACCATCACCGTTTGACGCATGGCCCAGATCAAGCGTGTTCAAGGATGGCAGAAGAGAAGACAAGACTGCAACAAGTGGCGGTGTCTCAACAAGACGCCTCTCGGAGTGTCAATGACATTGTACTCGATGGCCGCCAACACAGAGGGAGAACCCCTGCGGAAATGCAGGAGAGCAACTGTCAACAAGAGGCCTCGGGGTCCAACAAGAAGCCACCAGGAGTGCCATCGACATCGGACTCGAGGAGGTCGCTAGCGCAGAGGGAGACATCCTTGCAAAAATATACGAGAGCAACAAACTCAATCCCTGCCACCGAAGTGTTTTGTTGCCAGTACAAAACATGAGCCAGTATCTCACTGAAGAGGAACACATATCGGCCGCGGTATCCTCATTCTGGTCCACCGACAGAAAGGATCGAGCGATACCCACGGACAAATTGTTCGAAGCCACGTTGCGGCACGGTCTGGTGCCCCCAGTTGTGCCCGAGTTCCTTGGCATTACAGTTGGAGGCGCGACGAGGGCAAGTAACAGATCATCGCAGCATATCGGTGAGGAGTGGATGATACACGAAGCCTCAATTGAAAGATTCGGAAGACCTACGTGGAGGCCATCACACCGAGGCCATCGAAGCCCGCTCGCGCCCTTACCGAGCAGAGCTGTGAAAGATCAGCTTATATCTGTGAAAGCACAAACTTCACAATGTGAACGAAATGAGCCTTGAAAACGAAGATAACAAGGCCGCACAATGAGACCTA
>JADWQD010000024.1:184179-269265 GCA_016110215.1 Capronia americana
CCTACGAACAGAGGCACCAGGCCGCACAATGAGACCTACGAACAGAGGCACCAGGCCGCACAATGAGACCTACGAACAGAGGCACCAGGCCGCACAATGAGACCTACGAACAGGGGCACCAAGCCAGTCTAGGTACACTTCGCCGGGTGAAGTTGTCTCTCCGCCTCTCAAGGTTACACGGCAACTCCGGCCTCCAACGGATGAAATTGTGCTCCCCACTGACAACCAAGCTCATGAAGCACTTGGGGCTGTTGAGCACCTCGTCCATAAATCCTTGGCGCTGGTCACGTGCACTGCGTTGCGCCCACACCACACGGTGTTGTTGCTGCAAGATTCCATAGTTCATACTTTCGTAATCATACAATATTGAGTCCAACAGGGGCTACCGAACATATCGACATCTCTGTTGTCTCCCAGCATGAGAAGAAGATCTTCCACGGTAATTATCGTCCTCTGGATGAAGCGGCCAGAGAGGCGCCGCCGCCCTTGTCATCTCTTCCAGAGGCTCCCACCACCGTCATCGTCAGCACATCCGAATTCGAAGCTGCACCAGGCTCCCACCACCGTCATCGTCAGCACATCCGAATTCGAAGCTGCACCAGGCTCCCACCACCGTCATCGTCAGTACGTCCGACTCGTAAGTTGGGTCTGAAGATGAAGCCAGCATCCCCAGTGGAGGTCGGAGATGGCGGGGTGATCCGCCACGATATTGGCTTCGTTCAGGCTGGTAGACAGCCAGCAGAACATGACACAACACTGGACACAACGCAGAGGTGCCGCCGCCCTTGTCATCCTTTTTTTCAGAGGCTCCCACCACCACCGCCGCCGCCGCCGCCATCGTCACCTCGGGATCGGAAGTGCATCCTAGGTGGAGGGCGGGGATGGTAGGGTAATCCGCCATGATGGTTGGTGGCTTTGTTCAGACTGGTTGACAGCCATGCAACACAATACAACACAAAACAAAGAGAGGCAAACAAATGTATGAACAGAAAGAATGGTGTCTCCCTCACATCTTTGACCATGATGGGTGGGTGGCGTTTGTTTGTACATGGCGGATGCCAGTTGACTGGGTCCGGGGCGATGATGTCTTCCCGGTTCAAGTCGACGCTGTTATCAATACTCAATACCAATCACGACAACGACGCTCCCAGAGGGAAGCCGACGACACGGTGAACAGACACTTTGGTTGAAAATGGCGTACTCCCAACAGGTCCATGCAGACCTTCGCCTTGTGGATTTCGGGAGCGGCGCCTGTACCGCCACTCACCTATCACTTTGAACTGGGTGGTACGACGACAATAATAATCATTCAGCTGTAAGCAGCGCCGTCGAACACCTTCGTTGTCATTCATGTCGGAGAGAGCCAGACACCCAAGTCAACAAATTCACAAGCTTGACTCCTCCCTTATCCTGAGGTGGAGCTTTCTTCGATTGCCTCCCCGTGCATCGGCGGCCAAGTCGACTTCAATGTTGTTGGTTGTTAGCACTCTCGGAGGTGCCACTCGTTAACATTCCGGGGGCACCCTGTTGGCACTCTGCCTCTCGGTGCCACTCCTGCACTTCAGCAGCGGCATCACCCTATACTTTTACAGCTGCAACAGGCTGTGTTCCCAAGATCCACCTGTCGAATGTCAAATTAGACCATCCGGAGAAGAAGTTCAGAGCAGGTCAAGCGGTTACCGCTAGAGTTCTGGCCAGCAATCCTGCCAGGCGGCCGTCGATCGCAACAACAATGCAAGACAGTATAGTCATGTTGGTCACGGTGTACTGACTGGGACTTGTTGCCGCGGTACAGGTGCTGGCGGTGCTCGGAAGCCTTCGTCCCCGTTCCAGAATGGCTTGTTGGTCACGACGGACTGATTGGACTTGTTGGAGGGGTTCTGGCGGTGGTTAGAAGCCATTGTTATTGTTGGTTGTGACGGCGTTATTGCTGCGGGTTCAGCCGGTAGTAGTGGTTGGAAACCCTCGTCGGTATTCCAGAAGGGCTTGTTGGTGAGGACGGACCGGCTCGACTTGATGCCGCAGTGCTGTCGGTGGCGGCGGGAAGCCTTCACCACAACCCAAGAAAGGCTTTTTGGCCGTGGACTCGTGATGAGGTGGACTTGATGGCGAGCTACTGGCAGTGGTGGTGGTGGTGGTAGTGGTGGTGGAAGCCCCTGCTCCTCGAGAGGAGATGGCTTGCCCCCCTTGTCAAGCGTGTGTAACTCGCCCATCGAGGATCGAGGTCCGTTCGGCAGGTCGACAAGCTTGAAACGATTGCAAGGATAGGAACTGGGACAGCAGCAGGCCATCCGGAGCGGTTCCAAGATCTTTCGTCTGGGGCAAGGCCCGATGCTCATTGCCTCAGCTAGGTGAAGGTGAGGAATGGTGAATGAGAGCCAGCAGAGGTTCCCAACTTGCGGTGCACCGAAAGGACGTATACCATACGGCGAGGGACGTTGTCATGCGGAACGTGCTGCAAACCTAGCCTCTTCTCGGAACGTGGTTGTCGAGGTGCACGGGAGAGCAGCGTGCAGCTTCGACGAGCGGCTGGTGTTGTCCACGCCACGCCCAGCCTTACTGTTGACGAGAAGTAGTTCGATGACCCGAGTCGGAATTGTGTGTGGGCACGTGGACTCGATTACTGGCATCGCTGAAGATGCCTAGTGCTTCGTTCGACAGTTTGTCTTCTTTCAATTGCGTCACTGATTCCCGTCTCGTGGCCTGCACGACCGTCGGCGCTGCAGATCCAATTTCTTCTGCGGATTTCCCGGAGCCTCCTTGACGAACATGGCATTTGTCTTCCGTTGCCCAGACTGCCACAAAGAACAGCTGGAGTGCAACGCCTGTCCGTCCCGGTTGTGTTTGAGCTTGAGGTGGTTGCAATGGAGGAGGGAGACGAGCGAGTCTGAACTGGTGAGTGAGTTCGAGCAAAAGCTCACTCGAGCCTGCGATACATGATCGGTCGAAGACGGAGTCGAAAACCGAAGAGGAAGCTTCGCAACTCCAGTGCCACCGTCCATGTCACGGAAGTGATTGCTATTTCCTTGGTACGCAGTCATTGTCATGGTATTGTTGGGATGATATCTCCAGCCAGGAAGTAAAGACCGTTCTGTGAAGGAGTGACGCGTGCCTAAGGCACCCATGACGCTGCTTGGCAGGTGTACTCGCACGCCGAGGGTCCGGCTGTGCGCCTCTTGACAGATCACGTGAGGGTAATCGTCAATGAACACAAGTTGGTGGTGCGTATCGGTCGTCTGCAGAGGTCCTCTTGAGCAGCTCGCCACTGAAAGAGGACGAGTCTCATATCCATCCTGAAAGTTAGCTGGAAAAGTCCGCTATGTCCTTATTTCCGAGGCCACAGGTTGGGTTCCGTTTCGTGGAGAGGGCGGTCCTGGCGTGTATCGACGATCCATCGGCCGGTTTGCTGTCCTCGTCCATTGGCATGGACACTCACCGGCGGTGAGTGTCTCCAGACCATCTCGTCTCAGTCACCCCTGAAACCGTCCGTCTCATCGATGTCGAGGTTGAACCCCCGATTTACCCGCTTGTTGTCGGTTTGCTGAGAGTAGGCAGACGTCAACTCGACCCAAGGTTGTTGCTGCTGGAGTCGAGCCCTCTCTTGAAGAATGGTATTGACTTGTTGGGAAGAAGGGCCCGCCTCTAGCGGGGAGGAATGGCTGCAGAAAGAAGCGATGAAATGCGCATGAACAGGCGTCAGGCGACGAAGTATAGATTGAACGTGACGGCGGATGCGACAATTCTCAACGTCGCCAGGCGGCCTGGTGTACGGCAAGGTACGACAAAGACGGTACGCAGTGCCGTCCCAATAACTAGCGAAGCAACTTCTCGAACGCAGCGTGGACCTGGGATGAGTAGAGGCAGGAATACTAGATTGATCTGGGAACAATCTCAGGAACAGCATGCCGAAGAGGTGAGATCTCAGGAAACTGGCGAGATGGTGGTCCCGGCGTATGCTCCCCTTCTCGCACGCTAGACGAGCTTTGTATCATGGTGGTCAAGCCGGAGATGGCTGGGTCGCCTGGCTGATTATGCTCGAAACCCTCTAGAGCTACCGAGATATGATTTTGTCGATGTTGATGTTGACGTCAATGCTGTTGTTGGTGTCGATGTTGATGACGTGCAAACACGCTGTAGACATGATTGTATTCGCCCTGGAGCTTTCTCTCATCAATCGTGACACCTATCGATAGCCGGTTCTCTGCGTCACGTTGTTTCTGGTCCTCTCGGAGTATATTCCAATCAAGGACTCGTCCAGGAATCGGGGGGGATCAATGTCGAGGAAATCGCCGAGGCGAAAGCGCGGCGATGGGTTGGAAGCTGGAATATCTGCGTTTGACTGCCTTTTCGCTCTGGTTTACTGGGTGGTAGGGTTGATGAGCCAAATTTCTAGTCACTTCCGAGATGCGGTGTGCCCACTGGTATCCATTGTACTCGACTAGCCCATGTTCTTCCTAGTATGAGAAATCGCTTCCGATCATCTCCGCGTGCTGCCGAGGGATATTGAGTTTGTCGCAATTGTGAAGGTTGAAAGGCAGCCGAATGCTGAATATGATGACGATGCAGGAGGTCCTGAGTCACCGAGTTGACAGGGTGCAGTGAAGAGGGAGCAGGTGAACACGGGATTTCACGATAAGAAGGTGGTACGTACCGATGTCTGGATCTTGATAGACGAGCCGGCCGTGCAGGCTTAGCCGACGCGTCTTTCGAATTTCATCGAATTCAACTGGTAGAAGAAGCTTTGTGAGTCCGTTCTCCAGCATCTCGTCTGTGTTCAGATATGGAATGCTGACGGTTTTATCTGCTACCTTCTCTTGTGTGGCATGGTGCTTGCGTAGTTGGAGGGGGCCAATTCAAATCCCCCGAAGAGTACGAATGCTTCGTTTCGAAGTCGGATGTCTTTCTGCTGGGGTCGGTCCTGGCCGACCTGTTGGCGATGGGACTGGAGGAAGGCGGAGGCCTATCTCAAGGGCACAACGGCATTATGAGGCTGAGGGGTTACGATGTTACGGAGGGGCTCTGCATCGTAATCGGGTATCCCTTAATGCTGCGGACGTTCTCTTCAATACTGAGAATGACCGTGGGCTTCTCCTCCATTTCTTCGATCAACTCTTGTTTGACGTCGAGCTGTCCATCTGTGTCAGGCCAGGGACTTTCAGCAGATATTACAGTTGTGAAGACGACGGTGTTCAAATTACCTCTCTTTCTGCGTGAGCGAGACTGTGAGGCGCCGCTGGCGAGCCGTTGACTTCACATTCTTTGCCGAAGGGAGATGTTGACTGTGTGGGAGGGATGCCGAAACAATGCCGCCGAACACAAGAGAACGCCGGACGCACTGCAAGGACAAGTATTCCAGCATGGCGAGCACCTATCTGAAGGTGCATTGCGACGGAGGTACCGAAAGGACGTTGTTGTTACAATGCTGAGGGATTCCTTTGAGCCCATCGCCCATCGGAGCATTGACAGAACTGCGAGTCGTCAATATTAGAAGCAGCACTCGTGCCCTCACTGTTCTCGAAGAGTGCTTGGATGAAAGGAGGATTTCCCAACCACCGACCTTGTCCTGGAAGACGCCAGCATGGGGGGAATTCCTTTTGCGGCGCCAAGGGAAGAGTCGAACCTCGAGATGTGTGCGTGATGGGAGAACAAAGATGGAAGTTGGAGAGATGGCCACGTTTGACAGCTCGCCGGAATAGGCAACGAGTGTCAAGACGAAGGACACAGCAAATCCGACTTTGGTCGATTTTCGGTGGGGCTTACCAGTCGCCCCATCTCGTTCCGTCGGAGGAGCATGGTGGCGGCGAAGACGCAAACTCGCATGTCCACAGGGAGCTTATGATGGTGGAGGATGGCGGCGTGGACATGGGTACGTTACAGGTTGGTGGGAAAGGCATAAGGGAAGTATTACAATTCGACCTCCGCACAACCCCAAGGGGCAACCCAAGAGGGTAGGAGTACCGGAATATACGAGCAGAATCGCGACCTCACGGACTGAACCGGCCACGTGGATCACGTTGACGTGATGTGCTGGTGAGTGCTCGGGGACCAGAACAACAGATTGTCACAGAGGCACGGCTTGGAACACATATTTACAGAAGTCACCGCTTCGTAGCTAACTCATGTCATCGAGCACCCCAGTTGTCTTTGCTGCTGCTACACCCTGGTTTTGTTTCATGTCCGTACGCTTTCTCAGAATCTTTGTGACTGAATGGTTGGTCGAGAGGAGCTGCGCTGATAGCAAGAGACAAGACGCCGAAAACTCAAGTCCGTCCGCACTTTGTATGAATGCGCGGGAGTCTAGGCAAGTCCGACCAAAACCAACTGAATCCTCTGATGAGCGAGTCTGGAGCTTCTGACGTCTGAGCTTTGCCGCCGATCGCCTGCCCAAAGCTTTTCCAATGCGTGTCTGTGCTGATTGACCGGGTTGCCACATGCATACGTATTGGTCCTGAGAGAAACGGATGGTCAGTCCGAGTGGCCCGCAAGAGCACGGAATCGTATTGCTCTCGATATGAAGGCACATAGAACGAGGTGTACGGTACTCAGCTATGTGAGCACGAACTGAGGCAGAAGGTCCAAACACGGAATGTGAAAATGATAGCACCAAGGCGCTAAAGATCCCACGTGGATCTGCCATAGCTCGGCTGCCATGACGTTATTCTCAACGCCGAATCGTCGACAGTGGTGCGACGGCACAGTGTCATCAGAGAACAACATCCGACTCGACGAGGGAGGAGGAGCTGGGATTCCCTGCGCACGATTCGGGCGCATACATCTTCACGTGGAATTTCCCCCGGAGCATGGCTGTGCCCGGTCAGGCCTTCGTCCCGGACCCCGACAACCCCAGCGACACGCCAGAAAGCCGAGACACTACGGTATTCCAACCTCGAGGCCAAGACGTGGCCTTACGCACTTGTGACCTGCTTGCAAAAGAGAGGGTGGAACACCGTGTGACTGGCATCTGCGTCGGGGTCACGTGATTCCAGGCTTCCTGACACGCCAATCGACTGCGTGTGCCCGGGGCGAGCTCGCCGGTAGTCACAAGCCGTGTTCTTGTCTGTAATCGGGTGGGCTTCGATCGGAGAAGGACTTGGCAGAGAACACCGATATCGACGACATCGCCGACGATGACCAACTCGGGAACATGATTGGACAAGATCCGAGATCGACCGGGAATGAAATCCGAAGTCGATCGGAGATCGGAACCGAGATCGATCGGGATGAAGCCGAGATCGATCCAGTTGTGAGTGCATGGCGACAACAGTGTCTCAGGGTGCAGGTTCAATGTCCAGCCAAGGGGAGCTGCGTACACCACATCCGCCGTATTCCGCCGTATTCCGCCACTCCCTGGAGTTTTCCGCCGTTTCCCGCCGATGACCACCGATGGCCGCCGAACGCCGCTGATGGCCCGCTGATGTGGCCGCTGAACGCCGCTCAAGTACGAGTGTACAAGGGTGGCCCCTGCAAGTGGGACAATTCCTCCGACAAGAGGGCACGCGCACCGGCACGAGTATTCCGAATCAGCCACGCTGTGAGCGGGACGAGACGGGTTGCAAACAAGTACGGTATTATGTGGTATGGACTATATAGTACGAAGGACGGCAGGCAGCCGTGTACGATAGAAATGCAGGCATCTCGTGCCAAGGCGCTAAAGGCCTCACAACGCACCTGTGATGAGCACATGCATAACAGGGCATATGTGTAATGGATGCCGTCATATTTGAAGCTCATTCCAAGGACGAGGATCAGGAGCCTGAGGGATAATACCCGAGGGCTATCTGCTTATGTAATCCCTTCTTCCGTGCGCAGATTCAGTCCTGCGCCCATTTCGGGTGGGGGCCCATAGCACTTATGCCAAAGTGCTAAGTGACACTTCGGGCCCATAGCACTTATGCCAAAGTGCTATGTGACATTTCGGGCCCCTCCCTGGATTCTACTACCTTCTCCGGTGCTATTCACCAGTATAATTGGGTCCCCCACCAGAATCCGGTACGGGACCCAATCTGTGCAGAGGTAGCACTTCTGGGTTTGTGACACGAGGTTGGCCACACGAAGAGCGACCTGAGTGGACGCAGATCCAGAGGCGGGCAGGTCACCGGGATTCTCGTACTCGTCTATGCCGCTTAGCTTATGACGACTACTACCTTGTACCCCTTTCTGATGATGTTGCCGATCTTGGTGGTGCCTCGGTCTCGAGCGTGGCGTCGAGGATGTTCATAGTGCTGCAACGTGTCAGTCGTACCTCGCCGGCAGGTCTTGGCGCGATCACGTGCGCCCACAATGTTCAACACGGTGGTCAGTCAAAATTCATGGGAGCGATGATTGAGGTAGTGGGATGGGATGCCGACGAAAACGAACGGGGCGGTTCAAGTCTAGGGATACGCGCGATGATTGCATGAAGGATTCTTTTCATTGTCGAGACCAAGGACTGGCGGCAGCTTCAGGCCGACTCCCGGAATGGCACGCCTATGGTTCACTCAGCCTGTCCTTCAGCATTCTCGTCACTCATATGTAAGGAAAAGGGTATCTATGGCAAGAAAACACGCCCATGGTCCATGGTGACCGTACTGGATCACACCGCCGCAGTATGTACCACCCAAGCTTCAGACAACCTGGCACAGAAGCGTCATGTCGCCAAGGCCAGTCGAGAGGGCAGCAAGCTATCCAAGATATTCTGGGTCTTCTTTCTCACTGCGCAGTGCAGCTCTCTCCTCCTCTTCTGTGAACGCCATCTCACGGTCGCCAGAGACTTCCTCCGGACGTCGCGATTTTGGCCACATCAGACGCGGCTCCTTGTCACCCCAGTTCGTATCTGGCGCTGCTCTGGCCTCTGCCTCTTTTTTCTCTGCTGTATCGACGAATTGGCAGAGCTCTTCAGCAGTGATTCGGATCTGACTCAGGTCGTTCGGAACTCCGGTAAGCTCGTTGGCGACTTCTTTATTCGGGGTCAGGAGGCACAGAGGGAGGCACAGTCCAGGGCAAGCTGGATTCGCTAGGCCTTCAGCAGTACGGAACAGCTGGAAATTGGATTAGCTGATTCTTGAGTGGCTGTGTTTTTTCGCTTCAAGGCTTACCGTATTCCCGACCGTCTGCTTAACACTTATCTCCGGTTTGCCATCGGCCGAGATATGCAGCTTGCGGTGCCAAACGAATAGCCACGCTCGGTTTCCTGAGCGGTACTCCTTTTTGACCGCAGCGACACACCCGACACTTCCCTTGGTACCGAGGATGTAATTCGCAGCGAGGTTAAAAAGGTCTTCGCCGGACTGAGAGTGCGCGACCTCAACGATGAGGCCGGCGAATTTGCTGTCCTCGTATCGGAACGAAATGTCGGGGTCGTGTGAGTTTTTGGAAACCTTGAGAGGGATCGTTTCGCCGCTCTCACATCCGATCTTAGCTGCGAACCGACCGACCGCGGAATCCGGATGTTGGGATGCCAGCTCTTCGAAACGTTTGAGAATCGCTTTTTCTATTTCAAATCTGAGCACTGCATGTGTTCTGGTCTCCCTGCCGACTGTAAAGGTCTGGATCGTGGGAAAGTAGTCACGGCTGCATGGCTGAGAGTTAGCTCACGTTCGCTTGCCGTCGCATATGTCAATCTTACCGAAAACCGCTGAACTTCTTGTCGGGGAGAGTTTTTTCCAGCTCGTCGTGCTCAGCAGGGGTCAGTTTCAGGCGCAACCAGGTGCTTGGAGAGGAGGTCTCCTTGAGGTAGTTTGTGATAACAGAAATGGCAGACTCCTGGCAGTGCTCGCTTGAAGACTGGGGTGAAGCGGCAGTGCTGACGGCGTTGTTGGTGCTGAGGAGCGCAAGTGACGAATCTGCGCTGCGGGTTTCGTCCTGTCCCACAGAGGAAACATGATCATAAGCGCGCGGCGTCGACGTTGAGTCCATCCTGTCGCGGCACTGAGCTTCAGGTAAGGGGAGAAGATCCGAGAAGGGAGTCAAGATGATACTGGTGCAAGCGGAAGAAGAGGAGGAACAAAACACAAACCGTGCGGGGAAAAAACAAAACTCTACTGTCGCGCGGTGTGACCAAAATAACCGGACCACCTCGGCTAGTTTGACACGGCGCGTCCACGCGTTTTACCAGCACCACCACCAACAACTTCTCAACCCTCTACCAGCACCAATTGCAGTTATATATTATTGCAATTGCAAGGATGGCGCCTTTATTGACCGTGGTGCGCAGCCCTAAGAAGCATTATACTACCCCGCAAAAAGCTGTAGTGCAGGCGGACCGCAAAAGAGTGCAACTCGGCGCACTCCGTAGCCCCGGGGCACCCCCATACCAACAGAAGACTATTCCGCGAATATGAGGTGCCACCGACTTCTGGCATTCGAATTACCTTATCGGAAGACCCTGCCGGCTGCATAATAGTGCTATTCGCACCGAGACCCGAGGGAGGAAGAAGATATTAAGTGAGCAAGACCTTGGCTATGTGGAACACCTTCTTTGGCATGCAGGGGATGATGAACGTGTTCTTACTTGGTCAGTTCTCGTAATTAAGGCTGATCTCAAGTGCCATTAGCATACACTACGGCGTGAGATGAATCACAAGGGTTACCGGCGCTATATTGCCTGCCGTCGGTCCTGGGTCGCGCCAAAAGCTGCGACTAATCGAGTTAACTGGGCACGCTTCATGCTCAATTGATACCCACACAAAGAAAACTGGCGCCGAGTACGCTTTACCGACGAATTTCATCTAGGATATAGACCTCTAGGTAAGGTCTAGGCTATTGACTCATATTAATTATATAACCATGCTGGTGGTGCAAGACGTTGGTGGTGCTGTATGCAGACCAGGCCGAGCTTGGTGGGGTGGTCCGGTTATTTTGATCACACCGTGTCGCGGCCACTGTGCGCTGAAGCCGTCTGTTGTATGGTCGATCACAAAGACATATGCCCAGTCAATCTTGACACTCCAAGGGCTACAGCACGAAGAGACACCATCACCCTCACTATCCAAACACTATGGACAACGACGACGGAGGTCTCCTGCAAAGTTGCATAGGTACTGAATTGCAGCACAGACTCAGATTCTCATCTCAGGGCACGCATCTCAGACCATTGATCTCCGAAGGGATCGAGCGGAGCGGGGGGGATGACAATGCTACCACTGGCGTTCAGTAGGAATGATGCTCAATCATCACTCCCATAATCTGTGGCTCCAAACTGGCGTTCCAGATTGTCGGTTGTCTTCAGCACACCACTCGTGTGACCAGGGACAGAAGCTGCGTCCGTCAACCTGGATCCTTTCATTGACCTTCAGACTGCGTCCCTCAAGCTGTAGGCATGGCGTTGCCTTTCTATATTGCCTTCAAACTGTGGTTTGGGGCGAAGCAATGCTGCGGTATGTTCCATGCCATCTTAGGACAGCTGGAGAAGCTAATGGTTGTGAAATTGAGAATCTCATCGATGAGTTCGGCTGCGAGCTTTGCTTCAACATTGCCTTTGACCTGCGTGCTTCGAACTGCAGACATTCCAACTGTCTTCCAAGCTGCATCCCTTCAACCTGCGTCCTTCGATCTGCAGACCTCCAAGCTTCAGACTCCATCGCTGCAGGCCACATCACTTCACCTGTACGGTTTCAAGTTGTAGGTCTTCAACATCGGCGCCAAACTGGAGGCATTGCTGAGAATTCGTCGAGACTTGGTGAACAAACCTGCAGACACACCGCCTTCATACCGTCGCTACCTTTTACGGCACCTTGACGCTGCAGACGTCCAAGCTGCAGCCTTGCTGAGCATTCGTCGAAACTTGCTGACTTGAGCTTCTGTCCCTAATGGAAACCCAAGACAGCGTCGCCTGCAAACGGTTGCAACCTCAGGCATCTCAGCACACCTCATTGTCCTGAACGCGTCGATGGAGTCAAAGAATCCTACGTCATGTGGCATCAGAGGACAAAGGCGCATGACTCACAGGCACTGCCTCGTATCCATGGTGAGTCATGTCACCAGTGAACAAAGGATCCCCGATAGGTTTTCAGTGAACAAAGGATCCCCGATACGTTTTCAGTGGACAAAGGATCCCCGATACGTTTTCAGACTGTTATCCGTTTGCGGTTGTAATGCATGTTTTCTTCAGCTGAAAACAGGAGTCATTCAGCTGAAAACAGGAGTCATTCAGCTGAAAACAGGAGTCATTCAGCTGAAAACAGGAGTCACTCAGCTGAAAACAGGAGTCACTCAGCTGCGCTGCACTGCCTGCCTTCACCCACTGCCTTTATTGACTGCCTTTGCAAGTTAAGTTGGTCCTCCGCTGCCTCAGTCGACCATAAGTAGCTCGTTTCTCTCCCACGGTTTCTCCCTCCCTCCATCCTACCAGCATCCACCACCCGCCACCCATCATGGCGTCTGAGACAGATCAGCAATTGGCAGACACCTCCATTCTACGCTCTCTCAATCCCAGCACTGCCGATGAGGAGCTGTTGTCGGTCTTTCACCAAGACATTCTCGAGGCCGTCAAAACACTCAAGCATGCCATCGACAATGATTTCAAATCTCAGGCAATACCAGGCAACGTTGTGAAACTGCCGGGCCGCAACGCGCGCCTAGTGAGACCGCAGGTGCAGGTGATCAGCCAACTTCTCTTCCCCGACTACAGCCCTGAGAAAGCAATCATCCATTACGAGGCCAGCCGGAAGAAAGCCTGCCAGATTGTCCGAGCCAATGAGGAATACGAGAAGGCGACCAAGGAGGCTCTCAAGGGTGTCCCGGAGTTGCAACGACCATGGGCTGGGCAAGAGCTTGATCCCATCCCTCTGACCGGTCCAGTAGCTCTGCCAATGCCCGTTCAGATCGGCGAAGAGGAGCATTTCAAGGATTGCTTCCGTTTCTTGGCTTCTGACATGGACCCGAATGACTTCCTCCCTGGCGGATCGAAGCACGCTCAGGGCCAGGACAAAGAGCACAACTTGCGGGTGGGCAACGAGCTGACCTGGGGCACGCCAATGGTCGAATTCAACCGCGGCGTCGTGTATGCCGACCGACGACTCGACCTATGCAAGATGGTGGTCGGTCCCACCCACATCACGGCGCTGATGGATTCACTCCGGTCAAACAGCTTTGTCAAACACTTCCTCCTGGGCAACAACATCATCTCGGCCACTGGTTGCTATGCCATCGCGTCCTTCATCAAGGAGAAGCCCAACCAGATGGAGACCTGGTACTTGGCAGGCAATCATCTCAAGCCCGAGGGGTTCGAGCATCTGGTCGACGCCATGGTCGCCAGCTCCAGCATCACCAACGTCTGGCTGAAGAGAAATCCTCTTGGACCGAGCTCGGTCAGCAGCCTCACCAGACTGATCACCGAGACCCGCAACCTCCGAACTCTTGATCTGGAAAATACGGAGCTGGGGGACGAGGGAGTGGCTCGACTATTCACCAACCTGAAGGGCAAGACCATTGCTCTGAAGAACGTCTTCGTCAATGCCAACGGGGTGGGTGTGAAGGGCGCCCAGGCCATCGCGGAGCTGCTCGAGGCAGGCTGGCCGGCGGAGTCGCTCATGCTAGGAACGAATCCGACCGGCGATGGGGGGGCCTTCCATCTCGCCAGAGCCTTTCGGTCCAACAAATCGCTCGTCCGTGTCGCGCTCCAGTCCAACGCCTTCACCAGCGCCGGCATCTCCGCAGTCTGCGACGCTTTGTCCGGACACCCCACCATCCGCGCCGTCGACTTCTCGTCAAGCTTGACTACCAAGGCTCACGGCCTGCGCTACAACTACGTCGACGACGAGGCCCTACCTGCGCTCAAGCAGCTCCTGCGAAACCCGCAGCTCCGCCTGCTGGAACTCGGTCGTACTGCCTTCTCCGCTGAAGGGGTGGAAGTACTTCGTGATGCCGTTGCGTCCTCCACTCTCTGCTTTTTCCAGGCCAACCATGGTGAGTTGAAGGGGAGCGAAAATAGCGCACTGAGTGTCGACCAGCAGCTCAAGCGTAACATTCAACAGTTCTATGGCGTGTCCAAAAAAGAATTCCACGACGGACTAGGGCTACGACTTCTTCGCAATACCGCCGACGTCCGTCTGATCGACAGCGTCTACCGCACTCGCGACAAGAGAAACGGCTTCGACAACATCAAGCAGTACTGGGATGAGGGCGACCCGGTGTGGGCCATGATCGATGCGAAATGGAACGAGGTTATGCATGTGGGTGCTCGCTAAGCAAGCGGCGATCAGCGAACTGCAGGGCGTCGATCCGAACAAAGGCGAGATTGACTTTCCGATTCAGATTGAGTTTCAGATTGAGATTGAGAGTTCGATTCAGAGTGTGAGATTCAGATTCAGATTCAGATTGAGATTCGGCGATCGACATCACAGGATGTTGCCAGAAGACCTAGGAATAGCCTGGTCTCGTTCTCTCATTGAGGTAGACACAATCAACGTACGTTTCTTAGATCTGCTTGCCGTCTGACCACCTCCACCCGCCATCTCGTGACCTTCCGATCGATGCTACTCACCACGCTTGCGGCAGCTGGCTCCCCCAGTGCGGACAGTGGAAACAGAGGGCTTTTCGGGACACGGCCTGCCAGCCACCAACATTTTTCTTACACACGGCACAACAGACTCCTTGTGGCCCCTACCCAATACCTACCTTGACAGCCCAAGTCCACAGCATACCCTTCTTGTTGTATAGATCTTTTCCATCTGCCTGTGCACCAGTCGCCTCGCTTGGCCTGCCCGTGAACCGCACTGCCTCGCTTGACCTGCCCGTGAACCGCACTGCCTCGCCTAACCTGCCGTGACTGAAAGTGCAGCGGGATAGAAATTTGTGCATCATCGCGACTTCAACTTGTTCACACACACACACACACACACTCTCTCTCTCACACACACACACTTACTCAACGGTCTTCATCGCCCAGTCAAAATGGCCTCTCGCGATAATGGGTCACCTGCACAACCTGATCAAATTCAACCTCAAGACTCTCCTATTCACACCTGCGACCCTCCTCATGCGTCCGCACAATCAGATCAGTAAGACTTCCTCCCTCAAGTGTCACCTCAATTCCAGACCTTCGAGCCTACCGCTAACCCTCCTCAACGCGACAGGTTCCTCCCTCAAGTCTCACCGCAAGTCCAAACCTTCGAGCCTACCTCCAGCCCTCCTTCTGCGTCCGCACAATCAGATCAGTAAGATTTCTTCCCTCAAGTGTCACCTCAATTCCAGACCTTCGAGCCTACCGCTAACCCTCCTCAACGCGACAGGTTCCTCCCTCAAGTCTCACCGCAAGTCCAAACCTTCGAGCCTACCTCCAACCCTCCTTCTGCGTCCGCACAATCAGACCAGCAAGACTTCCTCCCTCAAGTGTCACCTCAATTCCAAACCTTCGAGCCTACCTCTTACCCTCCCCAACACAACCGCATTCACACGCTTGTCAATAGGCTTATTGAGATCGGCGAAGGCATCGGCCGAGTTGAAGAGTGGGCGGAATATCATACCCTGACACTACCTGAGTGGCGCGAACTTCAAGTTGATACTTGAAAGCTGAGGTTCTGTGGCCTGTTCTCAATCCGAAATGGCTTTCCACGACAAAGGGCCACGTACACCAACACCATCAGTGGACCTGTTCAGCTGGGCGCTGCCGGGCAAGTCGCTCATAATTTTCCTCATCCACCACCCGCACAACCTGATCAAACTCAAGCTCAAGACTCTCTCTCTCTCTCTCGCGCGCATTCTCATTCAACCCTCGGCTCAATTCCAAATCGCCTCTGACCCGCAACGCGACCGCATCGACACGACTCGCGCTCAGCGACACATCAAGAACCACAACTCCGGTCACAAAGCGCAGATCATCCACAACGTCAACAAGACAGTGTGGGAAGCTGTGCGTCCACTGCTGTACAAGATACGACGGTATGCAAGACTCGTTGCACCGTAAGGCAAAAAGACACGTCATGCTAATCTCGAAGCACAGTTGGGATTATTTTCCTTCAACCGAGCAGCTCGTTTTCCATATGCCCCGGCAAGTGCACGAGCTCTTCTTGAGGAGCCTTTGTATGCTGCGCATCAACGAGCAGCTATGGTTGCTCAGCCGTGAGCCTGGGCCAGTTGCGAATTTTGCCAGCCACATCCGAGAGACCGGGGGTCCAAGGAACCTCTTCAGATCGAACATGCAGAGCTTGATGGACAACTTGAATGAAGTGGATCGAGCTTGAAGAGAGACGGGAGATGCGGTATCCCCATTCATACACAGCCCGATCCCCTTGGGCATCGCACAGCACAGCGCAGCATACCATAGTGTAGTATAGCACAACACGACGAACACCGCAACCACATGATACCACAAAGCCAGCATCGGACGCAACGGCGTAGATTCCCCATGTTTCGCCCACGTCGACTCGACGGGCATGGCATGGTGTCGCAGCGCAACGGCTGCGGCACCCCATCCCATGTGAACGAGCGTGCCTACGACGCCGTTTCCGCTAGGTGGACGAGACCGATTCCGCAGGTGGACTCTGCGCAGATGGACTCTCCGCAGACAGATAAGCGCACGACGGCACAACGCAAGACTCTACCCTCGTGGGCACGTGTGGCTACGACGGCACAGCACCGCAGCGCAGCGCAGCAGCATGATTCATGATTCCTGTGGCGACGATTATGGGTACAACACCACAGCGATTGCGACGTGATAAAGCTGAACGCCACAGGAGATGTCCATATCGCCTCTCACTGGTATCGATGGCGCATTCGAAGGATGCAGAGTTCATTGCTGCAAGCGAGGCCAGCATCTCCGCAGTTTGGGCGGTTTGATGCTGGGCATGGCCGGTTCGCTGCGTCTGTTATCTTGGGACACGGTGGTTGTACGAGCAGTCAGGCACGACCGCTGGCACAGAGGAGGATGTTTGAGAAGCGTTCGTCACGAATACAGCGGAGGATGGTTCAAGAAGCGTTCGTCCCGAATCTTGATGTCAATCATGTACATGTATGTACCAAGTCTCCATCCCCAGGAGTTCGACATCCGGTGCTGTGCCCCTCCTGACAAAACCCTCCGTTTGTCCGGCACCTTTCATTTCCTCGTCGACTGAAGTCTCATAGTCCCTGGCTCTGCGCTTCCGGTGAAGTCTCGTAGCACCTGGCTCTGCGCTTCCGGTGAACTCACCGACTCTTGCAGGTGGTCGGCCCGTAACAATGCGTATGTTCTTGTACAGCGACACTGCATGTGCACCCTTGATTGGGCCGCTGGCGTCTGACGCCATCCGATAGAAGTGATCATGAGAGAAATCCTTTGTGGGCAGCCTGTCGCTGTTTGTGGTGTCTGCCAGGCGTCTCGCTTAACCTGCCGTGCTGAGATGTGCGGCGATATATAAAAATGTGCGTCATCAGAACATCGCGACTTTGTTAACATGTTCACACACACCGCACACTCATACACTCACACAATCACACACTCACAAAGAGGCTGAGGCTCTCACACTCACACACTTGGTCAAAAGGCCAAGGTCCTTTTGTCCGCGTAATTCTCTTTATTCACAATGGTTCTCCGCGACCAACAAGGCAGTGGCCTGCGCCGGTCACGTACACCATCACCACCAACACCACCCAGATCCAATGGGCCTGCACAAGTTGCTCAGAATTCTTCACTTTCACCATCACCACCCGCACAAGCCGCGCAGCCCGATCGCACAACTCAAGCTCAAGGCTCTCTCATTCTCACTCAACCTTCAGCGTACTTTCAAACCACCTCCGAACCTCCTTGCGCGTCCGCTGCACAGCCCGATCGCACATCTCAAGCTCACGACTCTCTCATTCTCACTCAGCCTTCAGCGTACTTCCAAACCACCTCCGAACCTCTTCAACCCTCGACTCAATTCCATTACGCACCTGCGCAGCCAGACCGGCCAGACTCCCTCACTGAACCCTCACCTCAATCCCAGACCTCCCAGCCTCCGAACGCGTCCACCCAACCAGATCAGCAAGACTCTCGACGCGACCGCATCCACACGGTTCTCAATAGGTTCCGTGAGATCGGCCAACGCATTGCCCTAGTTGAAGACTGGGCGGAATATCACACCCTAACATTACCTGAGTGGCGCGAAGTTCGAGTCCTCGCTGAAGCAACCGTTGAAGAATTCCACCGCATCAGAGTTGATTACGATCCTGATCGCCAAAAGCTAGCTATCCGAATGCCTCGTCCTTCAAAATATCACAATAATGTCGGCCAATACACAGCGGAATTTCTCCTGAAACGCTTCCGCGATCATATTGATGACGACGCGCAGACTAGACGATTCGACACATTACATGACGCAGAGCACAAATTCCCCAATGGCGCTGAGAATAGCCCTGACGTCGCTATCTACGACAACAAAGACTTTGAACACCCTGTGCTCGTTGTTGAAGTTGGGTTGTCCAGCAAGCCACCACCTGAGTTGGCCGAAAGCTACATCAAGTCATCTGAAGGGAATATCAGAACGGTAGTTGCAATCAATTTGAGATATGGGGCTGTCAAACAACACTCAATTGACATTTACCGTCTGGAACTGGGAGCAACAACCTACCAAATCGTGTTGTCGGCCACATATGTCCTACGAAAATACAGCAAAGACGGCGCGACGTTTACGAACTGCGACGGCGCAGTCGAATTTTATCCGGCTGATTTTGGCATTGGTGTCGGGAAGGAGGACCCTTTCACCATAACATTCAAAGAGTTCCTAGACGTCATCGACAACGCTGAGAACAGTCACAAGGTGGCTCAACCTTCCCGACTCCTGGGTAAAACGTAGGTTGCACCCTCGTTCGCAGTGTCTTCCACTAACGGGGAACGCAGTCAGGTAGAGAGCCCACGTCCAAACCCAACTCCGAGCCCGCCAACGAGCCCGCCGCCGAGCCCGCCGCCAAGACCGACGCAATCACCGGATCGTGCGTACAGGCCAACTTGTGCGGTGGACAAGGCATGCCACCCAATGACGACGAGGAGAAAGGCAAACGGCACCAAGTGAAAAGCCATGGATGCTGCGAGGCAGACACATAGATAGACAGGCAGTGGCCGTTTCCGGATGCGTATGAGCGAAATCCTTTCGTCTATGGTGTGTTCTTGGGCTCGCTGTCGAGACTGGCCTGCCTGCACATGGAAAAATCAACTAAATCATGTCGTCTGAACTTGCGCGAACTCAAATCAAAAGCGCCCATCGTCGTCTCACACGTTCAGAACGACGTAGAGTGGTCTCCTGAGATTCGAGCGCTCTCTTCTGCCGAGTCTCTTTCTCTTCCGGAGTGCGCTCTTTGTCTAGGTCGCATGTATCGGTCGCCAAAATGAACCAAGTCGGTCCTCCCGAACTTTTCAGACTGGCCAAATTCCGCAACTCAGTCTCATCTCGTTCCGTGCCTTGTGATTCCTCTCGAGCCATGGCCATCCATTTGGTGATCGGCACTCGGGTTAACACTCAAGTGAGGTCGAGGAAAGCGTATCTGATGGCCGTGTGTGTGTCTGAGATGATCGGCTTCCGAAGTTCAGTCCAATGAAAGGGTCACATAAGGTGTCATGAGAAAGTAGACTCGGCTCTCGATCGCATCGCACGCTTCAGCTGTCTGTTTCGGGTCGTATGCTGGCTGTCTCTCCGGCCTGACGGCACCTTCATCAGCTGAGCTTGGTGTCGTATCTCTCTGAGTAGTTGAAGTAGCGAGAGTGGTTGAGAGACGAAAAAAAGGAGCGACAGTTGTCGGAATAAAACTGAGGCGAAGCTGCAGTCATGAGTAACAGTTCAGTGAGAACCCTCCAGACAGCAGTCTGCCTTGACCGCCGCAATTCACCGTTCGGCCGTATGAACCTCAGGCTTCAATCGCGTCCTTCATAGAGATTGGTGGCCCGTCGCCTGAGTGCATTGATTCGCCCTCGCTTCCCCATGGAGCGAGATTATCCGGAGTGCTCGCGGGGTTCCAGCTTATGCGCATGTTGCCTGTCTTGCCGTAAGCGTCGAAGCAAACAAGGTCTCCTGCCGTGGGGTGATTCGTTCCTCGTAGCTGTCGCTCCGCGTAGCTGTTGTTCCGGGAGATCTTCAAGTGGATTTCAGCCGATCTCTGTTCAACTTCAAATGCTTCCAGGGCCGAGTTGAACCGGGTCTCTCAGGCAGTGGGCCCATTTCCCTAAGGTCCTTGTCTGATTCTTCAGAGCTTTAGAAGGACGTCTCGTTCCGGAGGCGTGGTCGAGGCTTCAGTTGTGTTCAGACCCAATTGATTCCTCCTCTGGGACATCTCCTTGTCGGTGGGATCGTCCGGGACGAGATATGTCAGTCGTACGACTTCTTTATCATCAAACAGGCGCCGATCTTGATTACTCTAAGAGACCATCGACTTGCTTGGTACCTCTAGTATTCCGCAGATCGAACTTGCCACCGCGCGAGACGGCCATGAGCATCGTCTCTCGGAGGGCGCCGTGATCTGTGTTGATCAAGACTGGGAAAGGAGAGGTGGCTTGTACTTCTCCCACGTAAAGTAGGGCTGCCGAAGATTCTCGCTCCGTGGCAGTATATCGTGTTTAGGCGTCTGTAAATGTGAAATTCGTTATTTCGCGTCTTTCCTGTACTCATCATCGATCAACTCGCTCACCTGCATTTAGATCAAGACACCTCCGGCTCCCGTCTCGGAAGCGTCGGCAGCCAGGGCGTATATGATGTTGACGAAGTTCCTTTCTCTTGGATGTCTATCACCTCTTCTCCCAGGTGTGATTCGATGAGAGTCAGACAGTTCTCATTCAGGTACCAGCGTGCCTTCAGGTAGTGGCGTAATGCCGTCACGGGCAACTGCGAGGGGTTATGTGGCAAATCTTCAGGCTCAGTGATGTGTTTCCCCGAGGGTGCGGTGATCGTTCGGGCAGGAGACGATCTTCATCTATGTTCGAGTAGCTTTCCGGGCTGTTGAATGCAGAGGCGAGGGAAGACGCGAAGAAACGCAAGAGTCCTCGACTCGCTGTGGCCGTCGTGGCTCTAGTCCGCGATTCGCTCCAATCGGCAGGCAGCCGATCGTTTTGCTCAACATCAGTCTAGGTTCACCATTGTTAGCGGGGGACGGGTCATGGACGAGACTTACGGTGTTGTGTACGATAGAAATGCAGGGAACAGTGCCAGGGCGCTAGAGGGCCTCGCATCGATCAAAGCATCTCCTTCGCAACGTAAGGGAAGGTCCAGCCTGGCCCAGCCAGCAATCACCACCAGGACTTACGGAAGCCTCGATCATGCCCACCGAGCGCCTGGCCCGACTCGACAAGCACGGAAACGTGGGTGTACGTCTTCTGCCGCCGCTTGCCCATGACCCTGCCCGGTGTTGACCTCAGGTGCTTTTTGGGGTCATATATGTGTACAACGATGCACCTGTCTGTCTGCTTGGTGACACAGTGTATTGCTTGTATCACGATCTTCTCTTGATCCGAGCTATCGGTGAATCGACTGGGACGGAGGTGAGAAGTTGAGATATGGTCTTGGGGATCAGAATGAGGCCATCGAAGCATGAAGTGAGAGTTCTCTCCGTGGCTGTTGTGGTTGCAACGTAGCTGTCGTGGTTGCAACGTCGCAGCTGGTTGCCTCGAAACGCGTCGCGCAAAATGGAACAAATCGGGTGCGGAGGATAACTGGCAGAGCTTTTGGTCCATCTCGATACTGAGCGACTTCAGTGGGTCGAGGAGAGGCCGCGGAAGAAGCCAACAAGGCACCAGACAGACACACCACAGATACAAGCAGACTTGTCCACACCTCCAAGGACGAGGCATTAGAGACAGACGGCACCCCATCCCAAGTCAGATCAGATCTGGCCAAGAGGGCTGGCTGCTCCAAGTCATGATAATCTAACACCACGGTCAGCATGTACAACTGCAAAGTGCCCCGGTAAAAGTGTCACAAAACCCAAAACCCTCATCCGGTCCCTTCACGTTCCTCCTTCTGTCATTTCGTCCGAACCGACTGATGAGTACTTGTACTCACGCTGGCATATTCCAATGTGACACTTTGAAATCACAATTCACTGCCACCTCTGTACCAGTCAGTCCTTGCTGACTTTCATCTCAGATGTGACGCCTTTACTGGCTAACTACCTGGCTCGACGAGATATCTGCTCATCACCTTCTTCCGCGGACTTGCCCATCGACACTGTACTGGACACATTCTTTGCCATCATCTACACCTTGCTCTTTTCTCGCCTACCACGAAAGTCTAGGTTGTCTCTATCATCGCCCAACTCCAATTTCTGCAAGCTGCACCGCGTGACAACCCCCAGCTGCCCCGTCACCGAGTGCTTTTCGCCAACGCCATATTGGGCTTGCGGAGATGTAGGAAGACCGCCCTGGCCTGTGGGCACGGGACGGGGATGTAGACGATGAACTTCACCGAGAGATCGACATGCCAAGAGATCGGCCGGGCTACCGAAAGTCGGATTTGTGGCGTCATTCTCACTTTGTTGTGGCATGAAGCTTGGCATTCCTTTCCTATTTCGGCACGTTCGCCTGCGCCATCTGCAAAGCCCATCCGGCACAAGGGTCACGTCGCAGGCGTTGGCCTGCTGCCCTCCCACGCGTCGGGACGGGATCCCTCTGACGCTATCCCGGCCTTTTGCAGCGGGTTTCCGCCAGCGGCATTGTCCCTCTTGCGAGTGTTGCTGGTGTTGCTTCCGAGCAGTTTCAGATAGCTGCCGACTGACGCTTGAGCGTATAATGGGTCACTATGCCAAAGGTGAAGAACCGGTAAAGCTTGATCTCTACTGCAGAGATGGCTGAGGGACACGCCCACGTCCACAGCTCCGAAGGTCAACAGAACGACTGTTGAGAACCAGCCGCCGTGAGCAAGTCCACTGACAGTCAGTTGGGACGCCATCATCAACCGGGAACAACGCCAGGTGCGTTGGTGACCACCGAG
This sequence comes from Capronia americana, assembly GCA_016110215.1. NCBI lineage: Eukaryota > Fungi > Ascomycota > Eurotiomycetes > Chaetothyriales > Herpotrichiellaceae > Capronia > Capronia americana. The sequence goes on from JADWQD010000024.1 coordinate 207,024, forward strand.
GGAGCGAGCGTGATGTGGATGAGCGACGCATGGCGCCTGGCGTACTAGCACGTGTGCTTTTCCTGTCAAGCCACTCGAGAATGTGTCGTCGAAGTAGTGAGCAGGCCGGTCGGGGCCGTCCGGGGTGTTTGCGGTAGGCGGGGGTTGGCGACAGTGTCAGGGATCGTTTTGGCCATCAGGCCCTCCAACCGCACTGATGGCTGGCACAGAGACCGCCGCCAGCGTCACCGTCAAAAGACTTGGAGGACCATAGATAGTCGGGTTTGTGAGGCGTACCTCGTTCCCAATCAGCGAAGCACCAATATCGCCTGGCGTGCCCGGACCGGAAGACGGAGAGGTTTGCGTTGTATGGGGCTGATCTCTGCATTGAGCGGTTGGGTGGTCCTGTGATTCGTCACCGAGGCAGGCTTGAGTGCCCATGGCCGTTGTTGTGGGTTCGAGGTATTCGGTCGAATCGGCATTTTCTGGGATGTGCTATGGAGCAGGCGGTCCGAGGCGATGCGGCGGACTCGAAGGAAGGATTTCCCAGGCGTGTTCATTGAGACGAGACGCGCCTCAGGGACGCAAATGTTCCACGGTGTATCCATCAGCGATGTGAAAACATCCTCGACGTTGAATGATTGAACTTCTCGGTGGACTGGTTCGTGTGTGGGCGGTTCGAGCAGTGTGCTTTCTTCAGCATCGCTACCTGGGCTTTTGGCGTTCAGCAGCAGTGGCCAACTATGTTGTCAAGAGCCGCCAATGCTACGTGGGTGACATGGGGTTGTCTGAAGCCATTTCTCAGTGTATGGCCTCAGTCTTTGTCTTGAATGTCGACCTTCGAGTTGCCATGTTTGTGACACATGGACCCGTTCTTGCAGCAGGCGGCCTAGAGGACGACGTCGAGAGAAATGAGCTGCAGAGCTATCCGTGCTTGATCGAGCAGCTAATGGTGCTCCGTTGACGGAAACTAAATGGCAATCGTGATTTAGCTGGCACTTGCCTCCTAGAGTCAATAATGACTGGGAAGCAACCCACGGGCGGACTGGATGAGGGAAGTGACGTCCGGAAACGCGGTTAGCAGCCCGAAGGTCACGGAGCTACCGACGGTGCTTCCCGTGCTGAGCCTGCCCCCTGGCACTGTTTGAGATTTGCGTCGCGGAGCGATCAATGGGAAGCTGAAGGAAACGATGGCTCCAGGGAATAGGGCTACGTCCAATATCCCTCTCTCGGCTCCTCCTGATGAAAGCTCTCGAGGCCAGTCCGTCGGGTGTATTTAGCCGGTCGGCGGTCGATACTCAAACCGGGATCATGCGTCACCCTGAGGATCTTGGTCGCCTTCTTCACGGGGAAGCACTTCTTACCTCCCGTCATCTGTGCCTCCAGTTCCCGGGCGGCCTGCGCCATGAGCTCGCCAGCGACGGTCTTGCCGAGCTTCTCCTCGAGTCTCGGGTGGTGGACGGTCACGGTCGCATCCTCGAGAACGCGCGCACCGAGGTTGACCAGCGGCTGCGCCCAATCTTCCCAGATATTCAGGCTACACGGGAGGTCGGCCGTGGTCCACGTCACGTTCACGCTCTTGAGAGCCAACATCTGCACCTTCACCGCGTCGAGGGCGCGATACCATGCCTGGTCGAACTGTCTCTTCCATCTGTAACCGTGGATGTGGCGTGGTACGCCGTAGGCGGCATGCCGGATGGCGATCTTCTGGACGCTTTCGACACCAGCCCGGGGACACTGGAGCATAAACTGCGTAATCACGGACGGCGTGTCGACGGTGAAGGTGGTGCGGCTGTACACGAGCGTGAGCACCTCCGTGTAAGCCTGACGGGCGGCGAGAAGGAGGCCAAACTCCGTAGGCTGTGATGTGGGCACCCCCAACAAGCGGCGACTGGCTCGTCTCGGGTTAGATGTCGTCAACTCTATGGACTGGTCTAGATCCCAACGGCACTTGTTCTTGGCCAACACCACGCCGGTTGGTTGTATCACGAAATCGTAGATCCGTGTCCGGATCTCGAAGGGAAGGTCGAAGAAATCGACACGGCTCGCTGGGGCCGCCGACGCAGGATGGGGAAGGATGTCAGGGAGTGGAGCTGGCGGTCGGAATTGATAAACGGGCGGGAGAAGAGGGTGACGGTTGCGGTGTGGTAAGAAGGCGCTGGGTCTGGACCGGTGCCGTGGTGGCAATGGCTTATGCTTCCGCGCCATGCGACGTGTTAGAAATGGTGCTCGTGACGAGGAGGCGATGAAGGATGCTTGTCAGTCAGCAACGGGAAAACGGGGCTAGTGATGTGAGGCTGGCTGGGCAGAGGAGAAAGGCAATAGAAGAGACAAGCCGTACAGAGGAGACAGAGGACACAGAAGAAAACAGACAGAGGTTGAGTTTTGCATCAGCTTTTCAGATGCTGAAACAAGCGCCTTGGCGTGATGGAACGCCAAGACTACCGCTTCCGGCCACAACAAAGTGCCTGATGTCAGAGGCTTAGGGGTGGAGAGGGATGGGACAGGCTGCACCAAGGGACTGCCATTAACGGAAGCCGAGAGCCAAGCCAAGTTACACCTTCAATGGTCTCAGCGTGGTTGCTCGGCGACTAACCGTTGGCACGAACAGTATCCGATAGAGTGAGGAGTTGGAACCTGGAAACGGTCGAAAGCGAAACCCGGCAAACAGGGAAAACAGGTACAACAGGTACAGGCAAAAGTCGGAAAAGGAAGTACGCGGAGTTGCGCCGCACCAGTTGCAATATTCGGGGTCGCATGAGACGGGCGTCATACAGCTAAGTAGTGAACTGGGGCGAGGCTTGAAGGCCAACGGGCATGTCTCGTGCGGCGGCAGGCATGGCCTCTCTCACAATCACACCGCTATGCCGCAAAATTCATCAGCCCCATTACAGTAGGTAAGAGAACCCTCCTTCCCCAGTTCTCCTGCGTATTGTTCCAGTGATATGGATCATGTGCTTGAGCACTAGATCTGTCACTGGCACGGGCAGTACCGTGGGCTCTGGGTGACGGTCTTGGTGAAGGACCTTGCACGTCAACATCATTGTCCATTGTAGACGGCCTAGAGTAAGTGGAGGAGACGGCACCAGCCCCATGTTGCGATGAGGAGCCCTGCAAGAAGTCAGTGACCGCGGACTGAGGATGTGTGAGTGTGAAGATATCTCTCACTCACCCCGGTCGAAAGATGGTCAGTTACTGAAGCCTGGGTCTGGGGAATTTCGTTCCACGTCCGGAGAAATGACTTCGTTGTTGGTTGGCACCATTGACCTCAGTGTATTCTCAAGTGTTTGCGGCGGACCGTAAGGTCGCCGTTGCGAATCCGCAACTATCGGCCGGTAAGCTCTTTCGCTGTCGCTCCCGGTCGGCATCGTGGCGAGGGACAGAAAATCTGTCAAAGCAGAAGGGTCAGCAGCTCGTACCTAACGCTGGGGAGAGGATCATACCTTCTCTTTGCAGGAAGTTGGCCAAGAAGCGGGTACGGTGTTGCATCTGTGTTGTGTGTTTCTACAGGTCTCGGCTGCGCCTTGGAGGGGTAGTACCGATCGACGAGCTGTGGACGCCAAAAATGCTTGACCCACACGCAGACCCTTGCCTGATTGTGGGCAAGAGAGGCGGAGCAAGTGATATGACATGGGGATTTCTCAACGGGATCAAATCGGTTTTGTGGCATGACGACAACACAAGTTCGATGGAATGCTACGTGGTTCCCAGCGCCGAAAACAATGCTTTCTCCCACAAAGGAGATTCGGGGTCAGCTGTCTTCGATGTCACCGGCAGGGTTGTCGGAATCATAGTCGGCGGTGTCAAAGGGTTGTGCGACAGGGCCTCGATGGACGTCACGTACGTGACTCCGATGGCGTGGCTGCAGAAAGACATGAAGGATTTTGGGTACGGTGTTGAAATTGCATAGGGTCTGGTCTGCGCTCGCCCTTCGATGTCGCTTCCACCAGACCATTGAACAGAGTCTGGAACACGGGACACGCAGTGACTACACCGTCACTGCCTCTGTATCACACTGACTATGCGCAGCTACAGAGAACTACGAGCTGTAACTAGACTCTTCGATCAAGTGTTCTATTTTGGTAGAAATAGGTCTACGCTGACTGGCAGATGACGGTAGAAGCGTTCGAAAATGGGGACAGCTAGGCCAACCCGGACAACCAGGCAACCACGCAACCACGCAACCACGCAACCTACTGTGGTGGTCGACCTGTAAATGACCCCGTCGACGAACAACGATAAGAAGCCCGTGATAGAGGCGATGCGGTATCGCTGAAACAAAAGCTCGCGCCAGCGCCTTCGATCCTGGGTGACTTCAGCGGAGGTCTCTGGAGCGAGCGAGCGGGGTGAAGACGAGACCTGGCGCTGTGGTGTATGGTGTGTAGATGGTGGAGGAGGACTGACGAGGAGCCTGCCTGCGCTACTCGTACAAGTAAAATTCTTTGGAAAGGCAATACTAATTCTTTTGTGGGCGCAGGCGCAGGTGCAGGTGTTGGGCGCAGGCGCAGGTGCAGGTGTTGGGCGCAGGCGCAGGTGTTGGGCGCAGGCGCAGGCGCAGGTGCAGGTGGTGCGTCGGTTGCCACTGGGCACTGGAGCGCTCGCTTCGGCAATGCCCCGCTAAGCTGCTTCAAGCCTAAACTCCCCCGTAGTAACTCGCTTCGGCTATGCCCCGCTAAGCTACTCCGAGACTAAACTCCCCCATAGTCGCTAAGCTACTTCAAGCCTAAACTCCCCCATAAAACTTGCTTCGGCCACGCCCCGCTAAGCTACTTCAAGCCTAAACGCCCCCCCATAACTTGCTTCCTTCGGTTGGAGCAGGTGGAGCGACTGTCGCCTAAATCCGGACCTGGACATGAATTCAAGCAGGCGGCTTGATGTGCCTGCCCTCCGTCTCCGCCCTGATCGGCAACCCTCTTCTCTCCGCATTGATGGCTCTCAGCACAGCGTCAACAGTTCGGGGGTGGGGGGAGGCAAAAGCTCAAGCTTCAAATACAGTACAGTATGTCTGTCTATTTGTCGGGCGGGCTACTGCAAAACAAACCGGACCGTCGCTCAACGTTGGTCCAGGTGCAGAAAAAACAGGTGTAGGCCCACTTGATGCTTTGGACTGATCGATGCAATGCGCGGCATGCGACATTCTGCTCAGTGCATTTGACTCGACTTCTGACTTTTGACTTCTGACTTGGCTGCGCGAATATGTTTCCTAGGGTTACCTGATCCTGCAGCATCTGTTCCATGGTCAATCACGATGACTCCAGTCGATCGAACCTTTTCACACGGTTGCGCACGTACTGACACAGTTACCCCCCCCGCAGCGCACTCCTGCTACACAGTACAGTGCAACATTCCAGCCACAGTGCAGTGTGTGAGTGTACACAGTATTCCAGTGCAGTGCAATGTTCACTCTGCCACACGGCGCCACTAGGGGTCTCGCTTTCTTCCGGTCCTCTGGAGTTCTCACCCGGCCACGTGCAAGCAGCTATGGCGAGCAAGACTGGTAGGGATCCTTTGTTTGTGGCAGACGTTCTTTGTAGATCAGTTTCTTGTCCTTCATTCCATTTTCCCCATGCAACACATTCCATCGTCACAACAATGGACGCGTTCCTCGGCGAACGGCGCGGCAGTTGGCTTCACTACCCATGACCAAGGCAGTGGCAGTGGCAGTGGCGGTGGCCGTCGCGGTGTTCACTTAAGAGGCTGAAGTCCTCTTTTATTATTTCATCCTTTCGTTCTTCCTTTCATACCTTTCATACACAATTCAATCAAGATCGTTATCAGGTTCAACTGCATCCCCTCCCATCGCTCGGCTAGTGGCTTTGTCACGAACCTCCACCCTTCCGTCCTACAAATAGGGAGACACCATCCCTGACATCTGCGACCCTCCTGCCCCCTTCTCCCCTATCCCCTCTCGAGATCTCTGCACGAAAGATCAAGTCCCTACCCTCCACGACCCCGACGAGAATGCCGCGACTACCGAGCCGAAGCGATGACGAGTCGGTCGACGAACCTATCGCTGCTCCCAAGCAATACCAACACTCATATGACCAGGTCAAGGCCGTTATTCAAGACATCAAGGCCAAGGAACTCTCATGCCTGGCGGAACGACATGTCTACAACATCTCTTACGGTGACTGGCTCGAGCTGCGCAGCGAATTCCGCCTCGATACACACCACTTCCCTCCATACGAATATGACACCTCACGATCAGTCCTGACCTTTTTGGAAATGAAACCTCCAGTTTATCACAGTGTGGTGGATTTTCTGAGTCGTTGCTTTGTTCTGAAGACCTCTTGGAAAGATCCGATCGAAGTTACAAGAGGAGGTCAAAGATTGGAAGAGCGAGAGTATGACGGGTCTGAAAAGGCACCTAGTCTTGCGATTCGAGAATCGTCAATAGAGGGTATAATAAAATGGGTTCTTGAAGTCGGCTTTTCCGAGGATGAAGACAAGCTCCAACACGATATGCGATTGTGGTTAAGAGGGAACTCTAAGATTATTCAATGTATCCTGGTGAAGATTGTTGAGGATCCTGAATACAAGTGCCCTTTGTCAAAGCACATGACGGATGAGGAGATTGAAGGACAAGGATTGAGAAAACAAGTCAACGCAGACGACTTCACCAGCGGCTCGAAATATGGTCCGCTCTTCTACAAGAAGCATCAATGGGTGGGAAATATCCGCGAGATATATATGGAGGTGTGGAAACTTAACGCCACCACTAGCGAACCAGAGCAGGTCGGCACAAGACGTGCTATACACCCAATCCCGACCGACCGACCTATTCAGCTGGACGATATTCTCCCGAACTCGATTGTCTCAGAGATGCGCGGCGGATCCGGATCACTATCAATCGACTGGGATGAATTTGCAGAGCGCTTGGAGCACAGCATTTATCGGATGGCTCTTCTACGGTACCACCGTTGGTGGTACGCCTGTGCTAAGGCTCGGGAAGAGAATCAGAAGGAAGACCCGAACTATGTAGAGGAGGGCGAGGAGAGCAGCGGGGAGGATAGGAAGAAGACGAGGACAAAGAGAAGAAAGCTCAATTAGCTGGTGCAAGCAGTACGAGCCTACGACTCTCGCGCTGAAGAGAAGGCCGGCCAGCCGTGAGCCAACCCAGGTGCCTACGTACCACCGATTGTCCTAAGCGACACCACAGCTCCTTGGTAGTGAATGAAGACTTGCCCTTGACACTGAGAATGCTGAAGCAGCCCCGGCCCCAACGATCAAAGAGAAGAGGTATGCGAGCCTTGGGCGACTTCAACAACTGGGTCTGTCCGACGTGCGAGGAGAGCAGCAAGGAGTAGAGTCGAGCAGGGCAGTCTCGAGAATCTGCTGCAAGTTTAGGACAACTTCGGCGTTCCAGGCATCCAAGTGCCCAGTGGAATGAATACATGCTCTTTGCCCAATGCCACCCCAAGACGCCTGCCTACATGAGCGGCGACGGGCTTGCTGATCTCGTGCGTGTTGAACCGTGCCTACAAGCAGCGATCTGGTGCCACAGTGAGATTGCTCGATGGATAACGCGGCCACGGTCGCCGCTGCGGCGCCCTTGGCTGTCCTTGACCGGCGCACCTCGCCTGCAAAGCCTGGGCTGCACTCTATGACGAACACAGCGTTTACACAGCTGGCTGCTGAGCACAACTTCATTACCTCTACTAAGAACCGTATGGACTCCATTGACACCGGTTCTCAGGGTAGTGGCCACACTTGCGGCCGCGATGAAATGTGTGTCGCAGCCATTTCGACCGCAGCCATTTCGACCGCAGCCATTTCGACCGCAGCCATTTCGACCGCAGCCAGGACAGACTGATTCGAAAGCTGCGCGCCCGCGGGCGGATGGATGTACGGGCCAAGGGGAAGTTTCTGTCACAACAAACCTCGAATGTGGTTCCCAATCTTCTTCGGTTATTTCCTACTCCTGGCGATTGAATCATCCGAGATCTGCCCCGTTTGCACTGAAGACTTACTTGGTGGGGAAATCCACACTCAGATAGGACAGGGCCCCTGTCCATCCATCGTTCGCACTCAACGACTGACGCAAAACAACGCTCAATATTCCAGTCGATGTCCCCGATGGAGGCCTCCTCTCCTGCCTTTCGCGGGTTCGAGAATGAGGCGTGCACGAGTCTGGTCACCATCCCAATGTGTTCTCTTCTCCAGGCATATCGAACAGGGTCGGTCGGGTTCTTCGCATGGACCATCCCCGTCCCATCCGTCCAGCATGTTGTGAGATCTCTTGCCATTTTCTCAATGTGCGCACGCAGGATAGTCGTCCTCGCGAAGATCAACAAGCAGCGCCATGTGACTGACGCGAGAAGGGTTCTGTCAAGAGGGAGGTTGGGTGGGCATTCATTCACTCATTCCCAGCCCGAGAGGACTTGCGGGTTTAACTGGCTGCACTGTATGTACCCATAGTTGAGCCTTAGGCAGTAGTACCTCTCTCTCAGACAGGGCAGTAATCAAGGAACCTTTCATACAGAAATTTCTCTAACAGGTTCCTTTCCTGCGGCGACACACACACGTCCATTCAAACACCACCACCTCGAACATCCAGAAGATTGCCGCGGTCATCGTGATTGTTCTTTCTCCGGTAGCCGGTAGACGGCAAAAGTCCCCATTTGCTCTATGCTCTCTGCTCTCATTTCCAGCGCTCAATCCTTGCCAGTCAAGTTAACTGACCAGAACCCTCGATGCGCGCGTGCGTGCGTGCGTGGCCGGAAAACGACGACTCGACGGACTGACTCGACTGACTGACAGACAGACAGACAGACAGGCGAGCGAGCGATGGGACTGGTTAGGTACCTTCGGTTCGGTTCTCTGAGAGAATGACCGTGGCCGTGTGTCCACGATCCCTTCGTCCCGTCGTAACGGGTTCTTGCAACCAAGGCCCTTCCATTTGCACGAAACTGTGGGAATGGGACCCAAATAGAATTGGGCTCGCCCCTGGACTGGGACTGGGACTGGGACTGGGACTGGGACTGGGATTGGGACTGGGACTGGGACTGGGACTGGGACTGGGACTGGACCGGACCCGATCGGTACGGTATTTTGAGACAAGTGACTTCTAGGGACGGGATCCGCGCGGACCTTGTCGTCGGACGGAATTGTTGCGACCTCTGCCTTTATTATCGGCTTCTGCTGGGCAAGTCTCTGGTGGCTGGTGTAACGTGCGTGTTGTGCCATGCTCGTCGACTGCCTTTCTGCGTGCCTGCACAAATCATCAATTACAACTGGAAACAGTCCGTGCCATGCTCGTCGATTTGGGTGCGGCGACAGGGGCAAACGTTGGGAATCCACGCTGCTGTGCTTGGTGCAAATTCGTGCTATGATGCGGCTGCTGTGCTCGCCGTGCTATGCTATGCTATGCTGCTGTTCTCGCTGTGCTATGCTGCTGTTCTCGCTGTGCTATGCTATGCTGTTGTTCTCGCCCTCCTCCAAGGGGGGGAGTTATCATCTTGCAGCTCGATCAATTTCATCCAAGGTCAATCCACCCAGCTCAGTTTCCCCGACCTGTATCCATGCCATGCCGTGATAACCTTTTCGCCTTGCTTTGTGCCCGCCCCAACAGCCTTCACTGGGTGCCTCCGATTGCCTGGCTCCGCGTCGTCATTGGATGGCGTCTCCGACTGCGACCCCGCGTCATCATTGGATGGCTTCCGTGAGTCCGTGCCGTCGTCGGACGGTATGCACGATCGGGTGATTTAGTCGGGCGTGGAGGAGGGCTTGGTGGCGGGCTCGGGGTTGGCCTTGGTGACGGGCTTCGTTCCTCACTGCTTTCGCTGTTAGTTAAAGACGTTACTGCGAATAACGGTGAAACCTACATTTTGCCTTGTAGTGGGGAAGGTGAAACCGATACCACCGGATCCCGGTAGACCGCGGCTTTGTCGATCGCGTCCAAAAACTCTTGGAACGGAATACTGAAAGAGTTATTGGACGCGATCGCCAAATCCGACGGGTGAAACTCCACGAACCCGGCGCGGTTTGTATACGTGCCATCTCTTTCGTAGTCCCGTAGGATATATGTTTTTGTTGTGGTTCTGTAGGTTCGGGCTGACAGTTTTAGACGGTAGATGGTGATCAAGTGTTGTTTGATAGCACGATTACCATACTTCAAGTCGACTGTAACCACTGTTCGAGTATGCCCTTGAGATACCTTGATAATGTAGTCTCTGGCTAGTTCAGGTGTTGGTTTATTAGAGTAACCGACTTCGAGTACGAGCTTTGGGTGCTCGGCGTTTATCTTGTCGTAAAGAGCGTAGTCGGGGTATTTTTCACCGCAATCTAGGTATTTCTGCTGAAAAGCTTTCTCTTTGTGGAGTCCTGCAGTCTCAGCGTCGCCAATATAATCACGGAAGTGTTGAAGAATAACGTCGCATGCGAACTCGCCGACTTTATCGTGATATCTTGTGGTAGGCATTCTGATAGCTAACTCTTGGCGATCTGGATCGTAATCGGGTCTGAGGTTGTATTCTTCCAGGGTCGGTTCAGCGAGGATTCGAAGTTCGCGCCACTCAGATGGTGTTAGGGTATGGTATTCCGCCCAGTCTTCAGTTCGATTAATGCCTTGACCGATCTCAATGAGCCTATTGGCAAGCGCGTAGATGCGGTCGTGTTGTGTGTGAGGAGGTGAGGAGGTTCGGAATTGAGTTGAGACTTGCGAGAAGGAGTCTTGCGCGGATGCGTGAGGAGGGTTTGGCTGAGTCGAGGATTGGGTGGAGGAGTCTTGCGCGGACGCGTGAGGAGGGCTTCGCTGAGTCGAGGGCTGGGTGGAGGAGTCTTGCGCAGACGCGTGAGGAGGGTTTGGCTGATTTGGCTGCGTTGAAAGTTGAGAGACGGAATCGCGCCGTGTGTGAAAAGGGTCAGAGGTTTGAATGAGAGAGTCTGGCCAATCTGGCTGTGTGTGAGCAGGTGCGTGGTGGAATTGAGTCGAGACTTGCGAGAAGGAGTCTTGGGTGGACGCGTGAGGGTTGGGCTGATCTGGTTGAGGGACGGAATCTTGTTGTGTGTGAAGAGGGTCTGAAGAGTCTTGAGCTTGAGTGTGATCTGGATGTGCGGGTTGAACGACTTGCGCGCCGGCTGCGCCGTGAGTGACGGCAGTAGGTGACCCATTGTCGCGGAAAGCCATGATGAATGGGGGGAAGTGTCGCGCAGCTTTGTGTATGTCGCGCAGCTTTGTGTATGTCGCGCAGCTTTGTGACTAAGTGTGTGTATGTCGCGCAGCTTTGTGACCAAGTGTATGTATGTCGCACAGCCCTTTGACCCAGTGCGTGTGTGAGCGTGTGAGTGAGCGTGCGAGTGAGTGTGAACAAAGTCGCGATGTCGCACATATTTATATTCGCCGCCCATTCAGCACAGCAGGTTAAGCGAGAGGCGGCTGCGCGATCACGTGCACTGCGTTCACACAGCTGAAGCCACACTTTCATAGCACATATACCGAGATGACATTGAGACAGGCCGATCTACACTGTCCAGAGCATGTAGGCCTGCCCTGCCTAGCCGAGCCCGATACCTGTACGCCCTTCCCATATGTTGCGAAAGTCGGAGCGAAACTGCGCTGCCAAGTTCACCGCAGCCAACCAAGCAACTCACTTGATAATCACGCGTGCATAGGCCAGTGCCTCTTCTCGTTGCCTGGCTATTCTTTGCATCCTACATATTGAAGTCAAGTTATCCCATACGTTTCTCATTGCATAACATCCCTGCTGCAGCCACTATATGCTGCACCTGTATAAACATGTGCTGAAGGAGACAGTGGAAGGGCGCGCGGCTGCAAACACTCGACTCATTCTTCATCCGTCCATCGTCTCAGTCATCATGCCACTCCTCATCTCATTTTCACCCTCGGCTCATCGAATGCCGAATCTCATCCTTCATCTCATCCCTTTGCGTTATACCTGTCGTTAAAGGCATTCACAGCTGCAATCATGGTTAGCATTGGCCTGCACACTCGTCAACGCCACACTCACCGATGGCAATCTGCCGGTACAACCAATTGCGGCTTCCTTCATCCGTCACAGGGATGAACGGGCCATTCGCGCCCCCTTTCAACCCAATACTCATGCCTGTCCGCTCTTTGCTGATCGTCTTGATATCTGTCAGCTTGACGTCCCACTCCATGCGCAGCTTCTTGGTCCGCAGCATCAGAATCCGGTCGTACGTGATAATGACCATCATGTCCCGGCCCTCCAACTCCAGGTGCGCAATGTACTCTTCGTTGAAGAACTGGCCGTCGTTGCACGTCTTGAGCCAGAACTGCCCGAGCGCTTCACGCTGCGAGTACGGTCGCACGATCCCGTCCATGCCGATGAAGCGACTCAGCCGGACACGATCCAGGCCCTCGGCGTCGAAGACCGTCGTGGTATTGCGCACCCCTTCGGCCACGTTGGATGCCAGGTCGAACGCCCCGATCGCGGGTTTGGTCGCGAGGCCGAGCACCCCCTTCCCGACACCCTTGACGAAGCCAAACGCGCCCTCCTTCTCCGCCCCCTCGAGGGGATGACGGGCCAGGCCTCCGATCCCACTGGCCATGCTGGCTGCAAAGGCACTGCCGCCCGCAGTCACGCCATACAGCGCGTGCTTCGGTCGGTTCCGGTTCTTCGCCATGCGTCGCTGGTCCTGGAACTCCTTGTCCATCGTGGCGGCCGCGAGGCCCTTGGAGATGGAGCCGCTGAACTTGGCCATGCTGTCGCTGAAGCCAAAGACGGACTTCTTGACGAAGCTGCTGGCCCCCTTGGCAATCCCGATCCCCAGTTCTTGTGGCCGATCCGTCATGACCAGACCCTGGTACGGCTCGTAGAAGATGTCGGCCACACCGGAACTGATGTTGTTGAACAGCCCGACAGGATTGCCGAGGAAGTCGGCCGACCCCAGGATGATGTGGACTTGCCGCAGCGCTTCTTGCGTGTAGTGGTTTTGGATGTTCGTCATCAACGCCGGCACGGATATCCTCGCGTTCTCGAGCAACAGCGCGTTGAACCGGATGGGGGCGTCGTTCACGTTGCCAATGGACATGGTCATAACATTCACAAAGAACATGAGAGGGCTGTTGACGAAATTGTCCTCCGCGTTGACTCGCTCGGTCCGGACGAAGGAGAGGTCGAGCTGGATGGGTTGCAGGTGTAACAGCTCGAAGTAGACGTCCTCGCCTTGTTGTTCGCGCGTCGGCTCGGGCACGTCGACGCTCTCATCGCACAGCTTGCCCTCCTTCTCTTCCGACCACGACGCCCCGGGCACCTTCACGAAATCGAGCATGGCGAAGATGAAGTCCTCGTCCAGCTCGACCGTGATCTGCTGCAGGAGCAGCGTCGCGTACTTGATGTACAGCACGCCGTACGAATCGTCCTTGACCCGGGTCACCATGGCGTGGAAGATGGGGTGCGTCTCCAACTCCTTGCCGGTCTTGGGCACCACGCTGGGGTACAGCAAGATCGGAAAGATGCCGCCGTACAGCTGGTTGTCGATCTGGATCCACTTGACGGTAAAGTTCACCGTCTGGTACAGCTTGGAATCGCCGTACTTGAGCTCCATCTCGCGGAACGTGACGTACATGAGTTCTTTGAGCTTGCTGTTGACGAGCGAGATGCCGAACCCGGCCAGCCGCAGCTCGGCCTTGAAATTGACCTCGGATTCGATCTGCTTGACCTCAAAGCCTTGGTTGAGGCTCGTCTGCGACGCCATGGTCTGGCCCGTCTTTTGTCGATACAGTGACTTCGACGGCTGGTAGTTGGACAGCACCAGAGTCTGCGTCGGTCCGTCGGCGACAATGTTGACATCAATCGCCTTCGGCGGCCCGCCGCGATCGTCGGGCGGCAGCTTGATGGGAATCAGGTTGCCAATCTCGGCCAGTTTGACATACCGTTCCTTGCCCCGCGCAATCAGGACCAGCTCCTTGTTCTTGGACGCGGGATAGTCCCACGCATAAGGCATGATGCTCCGGGCGGGCAGCCGGTATCTAATCGGCTTCCAGCCACTTCCCTTGTCCTCTTCCTCGTCTTCTGCGACGTTGGGGTTGGCCTGGAAGAACAAGAACTCCGTGTCGCTTTCGTTTCTCATGGAAAACGGCCAGTGCTTTGTCTCGATGCTGAAATGCAGGAACAGCGTGGCGTCTTCGAGGATGGTTTCGACCCGGACCAGCTTCTGCCGCTGGCCGTGTTTGGCGAGTTTCACGTGGGTCATGCCGACGTTGTCCATGTTGAACGGTGACGACCACTGGTTGTTCACGCCCGGGAAGCAGAGGCAGAGCTGCTTTTCCGGGGACTGCCGCATAAAGTAGACGGGCCGGAGCTCGTTGTTCTGCATCTTCCACACCTCTGACGAACCCGGTTCTCGCAGCTCAATGTCTTCGCCAATCTTGTTCTTGAGCACAAACCGCGGAGCAATGGTCACGACCTTGGTCAGACTGTACTTGCCCTCGCCTTCTGCCACGGAGACCCCAGCGTGCAACTCGGACTTGCCCGAGGCCGCGGGCAAGACGACCTCATATGAGCTGCCGATTGCGTCGAAACTCTGCGGCTTGCTCCACGCCGAGTCCCCAATTCGGAGTAGGGAGCGATTCTTGCGGTCGTCGGTCCCGTATGAGTACAGCATGGGCAACGCTTTGCCCTCCCCGGAGCTGGACCGCGCTCCATGTGGCGACGAAGATTTCGACGAAGAACCAAAGAAAGCCTTGCTTTGAACGCTCATGTCAAGACCCGTCTTGTTCAAGAGGACGTACGGGCTGAAGACGGACACCCTGAAGGCGCCACCGCCATTCTTGATGTTGGTGTAATGCAGCTTGAGACGCAACTGCGCGCCCCTCTCGTCCTTCAACTGCAGAACCTTCTCTCGCCGGAATTCCTCCTGAGTGTTACTGTTGATGATAGCAAAGTCACTCTGCTTGAACGGCGCGTCCTCCACATCGACACTCAGCAACAGGAGATGCGACAGCTCAACCACGTGCACAGGGCTCACGCCTCCTTTGCGGAGGAAGTTCGTCCAATCCTTCTTGGTGTTCTTGTCGTAGATGCGGTACTTGAAGTCGTACGGCAACAGATTCTGGATCTCGACGGGTGCTGAGATCTGAATCCTCATATAGGGATACACCTTGGTGATGGGGTCTTTCTCGTCGTACGAGGCGTGCATCTGGAAAAAGAACGCCGGCGACTCGTCCTTGCCTTCCGACTCACAAGTGATTGTTCGGGTCGGCCTCTTGAGGAGCTCTTTCCAGAAAAGCCGTTCGTTCGACCACCCATAGCCGAACCCCTGGTCGGGCCGCAAGACCAGCGAATGGACAAACGCTGCTCCCACTGGGGCAGGCCTCGCTTCACCCGGCGCGATTTTCTCGATCTTGAGAAGATGGCCTTCTTCCGGACTGAACACGCCGACTTCGATCGGGATCTGGGTCTTGTTCTCGACCAGGAGCGGCGATCGGAAAGTGATGTACTTGACGTTGTCGGTCCCAAGTGCCACCTCGACAAGCATGCGGTGCTGGACGCCGTCCTTCTTGGGTTTCAGGTTGTAGAGGGTCTCCCCTTCCCGAATGACCGGAATGCGAGTGACGCTATCGAACCCGCTGCCTTCCAGCTTGACGCCAACCAGCCCTGCGTTGCCTTCGGGAGACAGACTCTCACGCATCGAAGTAGTATCTTGAAACCGCCACGCGTATTCTTCGCCGTCAGTGAGCTTGGCCGCGGCTGCGCTGTCACTTTTCTCATCAGCCCACACGCTCAGATCGAAGCCAGTGTAGTTGCGGACCCGGTAAGGTGCGTCTGCGACGCGAGGTTTCGAGAGGATGTCTTCGTCGGTCGACAGGAAGGTGAACGACTTGGACGCGAGCGCTATCGTCGCTGTTGTGACGGTCAACTCCATGTTCTTGTGCGAGTACAGCTCCATTGAAAGAACCTCTGGGTGAAGCTCTTTCGCCATGTGGAAGCCCAAGTTCCAGGGTTCGATCAGAGGCTCCCATGCCGACTTGGAGAAATTGTAGACGTTGATGAAAGTGTCAATCCTGGTGTCTGCTGTGAGGCTGCTGGACCAGTCATGCACTTCAACGTCGAACTTTTTGACGCTCCAGTCCAACATGGGAAGCTCATGCATGTCTCCAATGAGGACGACTCGGATGCCGTCTATCTGTGCAATCATCTCTTCCCGGCTCAACACGACCCATTGCCGATGTTGCTGCTGCTGCGAACCCGACCTGGCAGTCTTTGAGGTCGATTTCGATCGCTTAGATCTCTGCGCCAATGTTGACTGCCCGGCAATCGATTTGCGGGTGGTAGAAGGCGCTTTGGAGGATGCTTTGACGTCCTTGAGCTTCTTTGGTTCGGTGTGTTCTTGCATCTTCGCTTGCGACGTGGTAGACGATGCCTTGCCGACGATCTGCATCGCGAGCAGAATATCGCGCAGAGACAAACGGAGCACCAGAGGCTCCACGCTGATATGAATCGAGGTCAGTCCCGAATCCTTTCCTTGGCCTCGCTTCTCCATGGACATCGAAGCGCTGAAGTCGTCGAGAATTCGGAGACGGCTGGTCTCGAAGCGGTCCATCCGGCACAGGAACATGCCAATCTTGGTGATTTGCAGCGTTGTTGCGTTTTGCTGAGACACAAGGACTTCTTTGGTTCCCAGAACAATAGCCTCGGTATTCGAGATGGTAGGGTTGGCGATCAGTATAACCTGGGCATCCACGACGTTAACACGGAAAGACACTGTCATCGACGATTCCGCCGCGTCTGACTTGACATCTATGGGAGGATCTCCTGCCTCGGCGAGCTCCTCCACCGGACTTTGCTCGCCGCTCTCAGTGAGGTCTTCAATCTCAGCGACGGCTGGAGGATCGGTGGACTGCAATGCCGTGCTCGCGAAAGCTTGAAGGGCAAACACGTAGTCTAGAGCCACGATGACCCGGGGGCTGTCGATGGTCAGCATGACAATCATGTGTCGGTCTGCGCCGCTAGAGATTGAAACATTGGCCATGAACTGTTGCTGCACGTCGTTGTTGATCAACGACATGATCTTGCGGAACTTGTTCGTCTCCTTCGTGCGACTGTCCCGGATGGTGAAAGAATGAACCACGAGCTCGGCTTCCGTCCCACCGTCGCTGACCATCCTCAGCTTGACACTGGTTTCGTTGATGGCGAATTTGGAGAGACTGGCTGCCTCGAGGTTTTCGATCGGTTCGCCCTCTTCGGCGAGAACGAGCTCCAGGCTGACCATCGGGGCTTTGAACACCAGATTCAACTTGGTCCATGTCTCGTCACCACTACCGAGCTCTGGGCCTTGGTAGGAGGGTGTGGTCGGCGCTTGCGATGTGGTGGTGTTAGGGTCGGCCACAGTCGCACTCTCTGCAGTCGATGCTGGTAACTCCTCGGCAATCTCCTCTTCGCTTTCGTCCTCCATCGCGAAAGCCGCTGGAATGGTCTTCGACAACTCAGCCAGGAACTTGACTTGGGTCTGCGATACCCTAAGGTTGATGGGCGACATGGAACCCTCAATCTCCAGATCCGGCCTCTCGAGTCCGGCCTGGTGCTCAAGATATCTAATCTTGAAATCAAGATCGACCTTATCGATCATCTCCAGCTCTTGTGAGCTCCCGTTGTCGTAGTGGAATTCGCTGGTGAGGCGGATATGCCTGATGCCAGCAGTAAGCTTGTTGACGAAGGGTCCGTCCCTCTGACCCTGTACTCTTACGAACTTGTTGCTCGCATAGATCTCGCCAAGGTAAGCGGTAAGAACGTCCCGTGGCCTGTCGTCGACCATGACGCCCGGGAACACGACAATGGGCGTCTTGATGACAACGTCAAAGTGCATTTGCTGCGCACTCTCCTGTACCTGTTGAGCCTGATCCGCGGCAGCCTGCCTGGCTGCATTGAAGATGGCTTGCATCTTCCCAAACTTGACTCCGAATTCCATGATCTTGCGGAATGGCTCCTCCATGAAGTTGATTTTGATGGAACCTGACCGCAGGTAGATGCCTGAATCGTATCCCGGATAGTCCCGCCGAGATGAATCGAAGGTCTGATACTTGAAGTCGGCCAGGTCGTCCCCTTCGATGGCGATTAACCGACGTAGGGGCGAATCTTCTGGCGCACCTTCATTGATGTCGTCCACCAAGGACAGGCTGCCCAATCTTGCCTTGATCTGCATCGTGCCTGCGTCGAGGAAGACGCCAACGTCCCCAGAGTTCAACGACAGCGTGGCCAGCCGCACGCCGTCATTGTTAAGGATGAGTGCGATGCTGGTCAACTCGGCTTTGATTCTGATCTTGTCTGATGGAGCACTTGGCTGAGGGGCTTCTTGGGTGGCCTCCGGTTCGTCCTCGTTTTGCTCTCCCTCGATGGGTTGTTGCCCACCTGGACTCGCAAAGGTTGTAAGGACGAAATCCAGAAGTGTCAGGAGCGTACGCCTAGTAACCACCACATTGATAGTCGACACGGAAACGTCAAGGTTCGTCGCAATGCCTTCGTAGGTGGATGTGAATTCAGGCGATGCTGGGTTGACCTTGACGAATTTGACGTTGAGCAAGTCTTTTCCATCATCGGCCTTGAAGCCTTTGGAGGAGATTATCTGCTTGAACTCTGGGAGCGGCTGCTTCTCGATGTGGTCGTCCACGCTGAGTGACCGAAGGAGCACTTCTGCCACCATGTCGTAGGGTCGGAGATAGAAATCGAAGTAGAAATGCTCCACAACGAGCTCAACCAGTAGTTGGTCCGGCTTCTTGCCGTCGGGGTCGGCCTTGTACAACGAAGCCTGCAGTTTCTCCACGGTGAACTTGATCTCGAAATTGCGTTGGTGAATGTTGGCAGGAGTGTCGGTCTGGTTGGATTTCTCAGAAGGGATGTCTTCGGTGTCCGAATCCTCTTCAATGATGGGCAGGTCCTTCGCCTCGAGCAACTGAACAGATTTCCTCTTTGACGCAGGCTGGTCCTCGACGGCATGCGGAGGCCGCGACTCGACCGTATCCCTCTGTGCCTGCGGCTCTGCAGTCTCAAACTTGGGGATTGCAACATCTATCAGCCTCATCAAGTTCTTGTACTTCTTGTCCGAGATGGAGGCGTGAAGAACAGGCAATGATCCCGAGATGCGGATCTTGGTAACGTCCGGGGCTTTGGGAATGATTGAATTTTCCAAAAGGAAAGCCATGTTGATGCGATCGATGATATGCATATTCTGCGAGTCCTCTTCAGCCTCCAGCTGTGCCCTCGTTGCTTCGATACCCGGGCCTATCAGCACCTGGGTGGACTCGAGCTTCACATGGAACTTGTCGTACATCAACCCTTCAAGCTGTTTGTAGTCCTCTTCCGTGTATTTCTGCTTCTGCTTCGAATGGATGTCCCGCATGGTGTCTTTGTCGACAAGCTCGCTGTTGAGGCTGACGTGGCCGGCATCGAGGATCATGCACAGCGTGCTTTCTTCCGTAATGCTCTCCGGTATGATGAAGATGGGCGCGTGGATATCCAGGTTCGCGTTGATGGTTTTGTGCTCCTCCAGCGCGAACTCGAGGCCGGCGCGGGTTTGTTGGCGGATCTCTTCGATACTCGCACCCGCCGTCTCGAGCAAGGCGCCGATGGACTCCATTTGGCGTTCGGGTGGTTTGAAAAACTTGACAATCTCGACCACGAACTTCGGATTGTGGATGAATTCGAGACTCTTGAGTCTCAGATCAATCTTCGTGTCTGCACTTTCATCAAGCGGGTTGTTCTCAAAGACAAGATGGAACAAGCTGTCATCCTCCTCTGGCCTCTCTGTCGTGCCTGCTTCTGAATTATCCTCATCGTCGAGTGTCTGGCTGTCGTCCTGTTCGACATCTTCCTTGGGCTGTTCTTCGGCGCCTTTGACCTTGACGATCTGGGGAAATAATGTCCCTTCGGTCGTGCCGTCGTAGACACGGAAGCCTCCAAGTGCCACGTCGGCGAGAAGCGAATCTGGCCGTTGGAGAGCCTTCAACTTGAAATTGTCGAAGACCAGTTTGAGGATGTCGTTTGATTGCCCATGAGGGTCCCGCTTCAACGTAAAGCTGCCGGTCCGGAGACTCGATTCCACTTGAAGTTTGACGGTCTCACGAGGGAGGTCAACGGCGTCTGCGATGGCTTTCTTCTCGTCCCAGTCGATGGCTTGGTAAAGCTCCTTGCGTTGCTCGTCGGTCATGCCGGCGTCATCGTCTTCCTGTGTCTCTTCCGGTTTGGAGCCCCAGACCCAAGATGACCACGTCTGCTTCTGAGGAGGCTTCTTGACACCGACATTCTCTCGCCGCAACTGGCTCCGGGCAAGGGACCGCCAGAAGCGCAGATCCTCATATGTCAGGTCGTGCTCCAGCTGTGCCATGTCCTTGGTCTCTTGCTCTGTGAACTTTTGCTCTTTCTTCTTCTTCTTGAACAATTCGATGTATCTGCGACGAGTGTCCCGGCGTTCTTTGAAGTAGTCCCACGTCCACTTTCTGTTCCGATCATGGATCTTGTTCAGCACGGCTTGGCCAGCGAACTTGACCCAAGCTCGCGGATTCTCCTTGGGGGTCTCTTTGGGCGCGTCCTTCTTGTACTCGTGGTGTCGGACAAAGTAGTGCATGAGGTCGACCAGCATCAGAGCGTCGCGATACTGATCTTCGTCGATGATGAAGCCGAGCTCCTGGAAAAGAAGACGTGCCTTGGTCTTGGGTTTGTCGGCGTGACCGGTCTTGTCGAGCTCGATGCCCGCACGTCCACTGACCGGCTTGAGGAGATACTGATGGCCGGCCGTATCTTCGATGCCTTGTCTGAACCGACACACCAGTTCATCTTTGTCGATCTCTTGCGCCTCGGCACCCACGTCGCCACCTTTGCCGGTACCAAAGAGTTCCGCATCGCTGTTCCAATACAGCGCGAGCGAGTTGAGGACGGCCAGCTTGTGGGTGGTGCCCGACGTGGATTGTATGAAGGTTGGTTGCCAGTCGGCGTCGGTAGACACCGCACTCATCTCCTTCAGAGTCAGCCCGACCGCGAAGGCGTGGCCCGGAGTTGCGATCGAGTCTTCGTACCGCACATGCACATTCTTAATGCTGACTTGCAGGTTGTCCACGATGGCCGTCACGAAGCTTTGGGTGAAGCTCTGGCTCTTCTGCTGCTCCTCGGCGCTCATGGCCTCGGTGTTCTGTTCTTTCAGCAGTTCGGCGCTTTCGAGCTTCTCCAGCTTGACGGCCACGGCCCGCTTCTCCTCCTCTTCCGCATTGTAGTCATCCTCCTCTTTAGGCGCCGCAAGTAGGAAGACGTCTTCGATGTTGACTCGGACGGGTTTGCCTCTCAGGTTGGACCACGGAATGGACAGGGTCAGCTCGCCCAGTCGGCCTTCCACCACATTGATCGGGAGCCGCAGCTGGTCGAGCGCCTCTCTTCTCAACTCGAGGTTGCGTAGCTTGACGTCGCCAGACCAGATACCGACATTGAGTTGTTTGGGATCGAAGTTCTTGACGTACATTCCCAGAAAGCGGTTGAGCAGGTTGGCAACAAGTCCCTCGAGCATCTTGGGTGACTGCGGCCGGGGACTGGGCCGGGGACGGTCGTGTGTGTTATGGGAACAGAGGGGACATAGGGTACAACAGGCTACTCCAGGTAGCGCTCTGACGCGGCGACGGCGTGTCGCAGGCGATCTGGGAGACGGGAGGGAGGATGGAGTGCTTCAGGAGCGATGATTGAGGATCGAATATCGAGTGTCGTCACTTCGACTGTGGCCGCGCAGCTCAAGGTGTGGGCACTCAAAGTCTAATTGGAGTCAGCTGAGACCAGCGCACAGGGAATCTTTCTCACGTCTCTCGTCTCCGCGCATGTGTCGATGCGTCGGCGTGTAGGAGAAAGTGAAAGTAGTGAATGAAGTGAGGGTGAATTGACGCGCACCTGAGGGCGCAGGCAGGATTTATTTCATGACGTCAGGACAGCCTTGTGACTTGACTTGACATTTCGTCATTTGAACTCGTAGGCATGAGCGTGAGGCGGCAGTTCAAATGACGAGATGTCTTGTCAAGGCATAAACCAGGTGGGAGGGGATCACGTGGTCTAGGCGGCCACCAAGAAGCTGCGGCCAACACCGGAAAACAACACAATAACACGCTTCACTCATAGCAACCATCTCCAGCACCCACGAAGCACCCACGAAGCACCCACAAGACCCAAGTCGCGACTGTCCTATCGCACAATCACTTTCAATATCTCTTTTAACCTGTCCTTGGTGCAATGTGTAAGGCGTCGCGCTCGATCACCAACATCGACGCATGCGCCCTTTGACCAGACCACCGCGCCCTCGAACTCCTGCCCTCTCGAAGTCTCGCCCTCTTAACCTCTCACCCTCGTTCTCTCTGCTGACCCTCTTGAAGACTCACCCTCTCGCCCTCTCGACCTCCCTCCCTCTCGATCTCCCGCCTCTCGACCTCCCGCCTCTCGACCTCCCTCCTTCTCGCCCTTCCGCTCTCTCAGATCCTTCCCCTCTCAAACCCTCATCCTCTCCCTTCTCAGTCTTTCAACCTTTGACTATTCCTTCCTCCGATACGGCGATAAACGCCCTTCGCACACGACATGGAAACCCCCTGACATTCAGACCACGTGTCGAAGAAGGGTATATGGCGCCGACGCCTTGCAAAAGATGGTTTACATGCTTGGGACACACATTGCCATCTTTCAGAGCCCGCAGTGCTAGCGAGACAATGTCCCTGCACGAATAGTTGCCCTAGACGAGTGGGAAATCTTCTGGAGCTTTCCCGACTCAAAGAAGCGAGGTGCGGAGCAACCGCGTCTTACTTTATCTGCGCTGACGGGGCGCTGGGCAGGGACGGAGCGAAGCATTGGGAGGTCTTACTGTCTACACTCGGAAGGCGAAGTGCACTCCCATCAGAGTTGAAAAGGGCTTCGCGGGCTGTCTGACTGTGCTGGACACTTCTACCGAATGTCGAGCACAGCCAGAAGACTTGCAGGTTGGAGGATACTCAGATACCAAAGACCTGTCCATGCAACCGCTGGCACACACAAGCACAGACATTAGTCAAGGCTTAATGCCGCGCAGGACAGGCAGGCTGTTGGCCACACCAATCGACAGAACCGCACGGGGAGAAGCGAAGGAGAGACGGAGAAGAACTGGCACGCAGGAGGGCAAGGGGACAAGAGGGAGGAGCCAGAATTAAGAGCAGGACGAAGAGTGGATGGACTGGAGTCAAAGACCGCCCAGTCAACAGCCCACCACAATTGACCCAGAGAAGTTGAAGTTATAGCGGTGGCTCGCACGAATGCCTTGACACCAACGCCGCTTGAACAGTCAGCCACCAGGATCATGATCATGGTCACAGACCTGCTCAACGATGAAGACGAACGGCTCCGACGACCTGACCCATAGAGCCGGGGACAATAACCCGCTCAATGTGCCGGTCGTCAATCATGCTTGCTTTTGCCTATCAATACTAACTTGTATCAGTAATGCCTGCCTACCTACTCGGCACACAGCACTCGTGCAGGTCAACATAAGGTGTAGGGAAGTTTCCGCCGCAGCTTTGTGACTCTCCGTCGATGCCAAGAACGCGAAATTGTTTTTTTGTGCGGCCGCCTCTGTGCCTCTCCATACAAGCCACACCCGCCACTCTGCCAGAGGCTGGAGAGGTGCACTTCCACGCGAGATGCGAAATGCTGCACCCGAGCTTGTAGGGCGAACCTTTCATACAGCTACGCACCTAGTTACGTAGTGTCTGCTACACTACGCCACGAGAGGCTGGAGAGGTGCACTCCCGCACGAGATGCGAAATGCTGCACCCGAGCTTGTAGGGCGAACCCTTCATAACAGCTGCGCACGTACTACCCGCTACACCTACTATCCCCGGTACTGTGTACGATTAGAGTCGGCTGCTGTCGGCCTTCTGTCCTACATACTGTGTAATTGAGCCCCGCACCTCGTTGCCTCTTCACAACCTCGCATCACAACACGTCCAAACCTCCACCGAGGGATGGTTCAAAGCCGCGTAGGTGGTGCTGATCTCGTCTCGAGCGCAATACCAGAAGCAGCCTATGGTACTTGAAGACTGATGAATTGCTCGACCACACAAATCTTTGTACCTCGCCCGTAACTTGAGTTGACTGGGAGCATTTCTGCCGAGGTTGGTGTCCCTGGAGTGACGTAGTGTGTCAGTGCATCCTGCGACTTCAGACTTTCATCGATGCAAGCTTTATCGCAGCCTTCACCACGGTGAAGCCTTCTGTAGTGCTCTACTCCGTATTCCTTTCCGATACTCGTACTACTGTACTTGTACCCAGCGCGATCTCTATTCACCGAAAACTCCATCCGGCTCGGACGAGTACGGGTGCATTATCAATAGTATGGAGCGCACGAGGTAAGTTACGACCTACTCGAAGGTTGCAGCCTCCTAGGAGGGGCAAGGGAGGGGCAAGGGAGGGGTGGAGGGGTATTTGTTCGAGGATACCTACGTGCGCAACTGTATGAAAGATTCGCCTAACAATAAGCTCCGGTGCAACATTTCACATCTCGCGCGGAAGTGCACCTCTCCAGCCTCAAGTGGCGAGCGTAGTGTGGCGGTGTGGGATAGTAGGCGTAGCGGGGAGTACTCGGTACGTGCGCAGCTGTACGAGTATGAAAGGTTCGCCCTACAAGCTCGGGTGCAACATTTCGTAAGTAGTGCGGAAGTGCACCTCTTCAGCCTCTCTAGTGGCGCAGTGTGGCAGAGTGGCGGTGGGACAGTGGCGTGCGCAACTATGTGAAAGGTTCGCCCTACAAGCTCGGGTGCAACATTTCGTAACTCGTGCGGAAGTGCAGCTCTCCAGCCTTAAGTGGCGGCGCTCTCAGTGTGGCGGTGTGGGATAGTAATTGTGTAGCGGTGTGAGGCCTTTAGCGCCTTGGCACGAGATGCCTGCATTTCCCTCTCGTACACCGTCTCTCGTACTACATAGTCCATACCACATAATACCGTACTTGTTCACAATCTCCCTGCCCCTCCCAGCGGGTAGTACGTGCCAGACGTGCGCAACTGTATAAAAGGTTCGCCGAACAACACGTTCGGGTGCTGCATTGCGCATCTCGCGTGGAAGTGCACCTTCTCCAGCCTCAAATAGCGTGTGCAGTGTGGCGGTATGTACACAGGTAGTCGACACAACGCAGCTCACAACAGGCAGCAATGCAACAATACTTGTACACAGGAACCACTCTCGACTTCGGATGGGCTTCCGATCTGGATCTATCGTTCAGGATCACCTCAGCACTAGTGATTTGACGCGAGTCACGCCATCTTGCAGATTAACGCGAGCATAGGGAGTGATGCGGGTCAGATCTCAATACTGTACGAGGAGTGGTACATGATGAAGGCAGTGTAACCGGACGATTCGCGGCAGGTACATACGCCTTAGGTGGGGAGGGCAAGCTTTAGGTGGGACAGCCTAAGGTGGGCGAACCTTCGGCAGGTAAGATCCAGGCGGGTAGATTCAGGCAGGTAAACTTTCGGGGGGCGAACCTTCAGTGGGGAAGATCTAATTAGGCGGGTAGATTTAGGCGGGCAAACTTTCGGGGGGTAAACCTTCGGTGGGCAAGCTTTAGGCTTTAGGTGGGCAGTTCCAGGTGGGTAAGCCTAGAGGGGCAGCCTTCTAGGGGTAACCTTAGGCAAGGAACCTTAGGTAGCCTTAGGCGGGCGGCCTTAGGCGGGTAAGCTCTAAGTTAGATGGAACTTAGCGGATATCCTGGGCATCATCGTGCCGCACCTAGTCGCTGAAGGTTAAACTAAGCCCCCCACTATAGCCTATCGTCAAACTTCAAACCCTGGGGTACATACAGACGGCTTGACCAGGAAGTGCACTACTTAGTCAATGTAGAGCATGCGGAAGACCTTGTCAAGATACCAGGGCATACTTAATGGGTACGACGAAGTGCATCATGCATATGCAGGCCAGATGCCTGTCTACTCGTAAATGCATGTCGCGTCGTGCAGTAAGACGCTGCGAAGGAGGGTTGCATCGCCTCATTCTTGTTGCAGCCAGCCCGGGGGTTGGGGGGGCTGGGGATGGTCTAGGCGCTCAGAACCGCCCGCGTACGCTGGCAAATAGCAACCCCCGGCGAACTCTGAGCATGGGTAATTTACGTCCATCGAGCCTCCCCAGGTAAACAGCGGTGGGGGAGCTGACCCCCCAGAGACTTGTTGGCGACCTACACAAGCCGATGGGCCCTAGATTCGCTTCTCCGCGGTTGATTCTTGTGTGGATATCCTGCTTATACCTAAGCGGTTCCTGTGCCTGACCACCTGAGGCTGAGTTCCTCCTAGGTGACATGCTCCCCCGTGGGAGGCACGACAGCCTAGGGAAGCACTGAGTTGCCCGCCCCAACCCCTCGTTCTATCGATCGCTCTCATCCGCCCGCCAAACCGCCTCATTCCTGGCTTGCATTTTCCACATTCCCCCACTAGGGCCCTGCAACCTTGCCAATAGTGGTGGTGGGTTTCGTAGGTTGATAGTTTGACAGGCGTGGCCCGTGTCTCGTTGAGGTTGGAGCGAATCGAACCCAGGCCGCCAGGGATCTGAAGTCGCGCAGGGATAGATAGGAGGGGCGGGCGGTAAACTGGGAAGAAGTTGGCGAGCTGAGGGGCACTCTAGGTGGTGGCCCCCTACATCACGCCTATTCTATTGGCATGATGCGTAAGCTAGTGGAGAATAACATCTGTATCGGGTTGCTGCTGGGCGGAGTCTTTCTCCATAACTTGTCGCCCGTGCCCGTCTATTGGCAGGCTGGTGGAGACCTGTAGGCGGGTCGCGAGGGGCGATTGCCGCCTAGACTACGATGCCAATGCTACCTAAGTTAGGGCCGCCCCTCCTCCCAGCCATGCCTATTTATCCAACCACCGCACCTGTCACCCTGTGGACCTGTTCGATTGGGTGCAAGACGCGCGGGGAAGCTGCTCAGCTGCCTGGTTTCGCGCTGGTGTTCTCGGATTCACGCTGACAACCATGCACATTGCAGGCTTACCACTGGCCAGTCCACATTCCCAGGGGTCCGCACTGGCCTTTCTCTAGCCCAACAGCCTGCCGTCTTTCGCTTCGCCTCGTATCGTGGCGCACCCTTCCTCCCGCCTAGGAAAGAGAGTGCGCCTATCTCGCTTGGACTTAGAGCGCAGCTCGGATCTCAACTTGCATCCCCGTATGCGGCCTGTCATCCCGGCTGTGCGTGGCGGAGAAAGGAAGGATCTGAGACCTAACCCTGGCCATTTTAGGAGTCTATGATGCTATAATGGAAGGGGGCTGAACAGATCGACTGTAAGAGGACGATAGATCACGACCGTGCAGGCAAGAGGGGGGAAGAGGCAGGCACGATCAACTACAGTCTCTGAACGTCTATAAGTGATGATAGCCATCCTAATCTCAGCCTTATGAATACCATCTATTTCCTATCTTCAAAAACTCACATATCTCAAGGAGACCTAAACTTTACAGCCTCATACACCTCTCCAGCCTCACCCTGCGATCCAGCCTCACCCACCTCTACAGCCTTACCCTACCGTCTAGCCTCACCTACCTCTACAGGCTTACACACCTCTACAGCCTCACCCTGGCATCCAGCCTCGTATACCTCCACAGCCTCACCCTGCCGTTCAGCCTCAGCTTGCTCATCAAGCTCACCTTGCCCACCCATCCATCGCCCAAACTTCCCAACCTTTCCTTTACCCACCCAACCTACAGACAACCCCCACACGAAGGGTGGTTACACGTTCTCATATCCTTGACATTAGGGCCCAACGTGCATTCGGACCCTTGTCGTCGTCGGTACAAATGACCATTGGCCAACCCCTTTGGCAATCAGGGACATGAACTCCACCGCCGACGCCCTCCCAGAGGCCGACCCTGTCCGCATGAATCCCGCCACCGGATCTCTTGCAGGGGAGGAGCCTGTCGTCATCACGATGGACAGCGACTCGTCCCCTGAAAGTGAGTAACCCTTGCTCCAGAACAGCCAGACAGCCACTGACAATCGCAGTCCCACCAACTGTTCCCCTGCGTCGGCAGCTGGCACGCTTCAGCCTAGGGGCCTCCGACCTTGACACCCAAGAGGCAGGCCATGACCATGGGGGAGATGGCTCCGGGAATATCGGTGATGCCGGGGTTGATGATCAAATTGGTCCTGTCCACGGTGAAGTACCCTCGTCCCAGACGGCCCAACGACGACTGACAACCACGCAGACTCCCACAACACGGATCAGCCTGAAGTGGACCCCCTTGATCAGTCAGAAGTCGTCCGTCCACTCGGTCCAGTCGGAGACGACCTTTTCAGGCGGGCAGCCGTGACCACACGGTGATTCAAAGTAAGATTACCTTGCCCCAGGCAGCCAAATGATGGCTAACGATCATCCAGCGACAATCTATACTCGTGGTCAGCAGCATGCTCCCGAGGAGGCCGACGCACCCTTTCTCCAGACCCGCGGGCCGATGACTGATGATCACGCGGTCCTCTCCGAGACATTCGTTGTCGTGCCTTTCGAGGAGGATGGGCCTGCCAGTCCTGAGCTCGATGCGTTGTTCGTGGATGACTTTGTTGTTATCGCGACCACCGACGACCACTTGGACATCGGCGACACGCGGAGAGTGCCCAATTATCAGCTCGCCCGGCGTATCTCGCATGATGACCGTGGCATGCGCAATGGCCTCTTTGACGACCACGACGAGCTCCGACGGCGATTTCATGGCCTTCCTGGCAAGCCGCTTGTGCTCCACGCTGCCATGGCCAACGATGGCGCTGGTGTGATCGCTGCCCATTACACTGGAGACTGGAAGTTCGGCGCCGAGGTTGTCAAAATTTCCAGTCCATGCCACGTTGCATTGCACGCCGAGGAAAGAATGCTGTTCGTTGGCGACCGGAGCATCCTGTACACCATTCCGGACAAATATGTCTTCATCTACGATGGCCGCACCGTCAGCCTGGTCATTCGGGAGAAGCTACTGGAAGCACGGATCCGTGCACACGCCCACGACCGCCGCCTGGCCCTCAACCGTGACAGCATCCCGTTGTCTACCGCACTCGCAGTCTGGGGCCAGCGCTACGGGGCCCTACCCCTCTCGTGCCGCAACGAGGTCGAGGCCGTGTGGCGCTGCATGCTCTACCTTGCTGACGAGGTATACCGTCGGAAAATCCTCCGCCCGTCCTCGACGTCGCTAGATGCGGCGGGTCTGGAGAACCTCGCCGTGAGGCTGCATCGGAGACGCATCGACTACCACGGCCGCATCATGTACAGGTCGTCGGGACACGACGGGGTGGTGCTCGAAGGGGAACTTGTGTCGGTCGAGCTGATCAATTTTCCAGGGCCGCGAACGCACATCCGTGCCCTCATCCGTATCCCCAACGAGTTTGCCCGTTTCCACCAGGTCTGCATTCGACATTCGTTGGACGAGTTCCGCCGCTTCGGCTGGTACTTCTCGAACCACGGCGACGACCCGTCGGGCACGTACTACGGGGCTGGCATCCCCCCGCTGCGCGAGTGGGTGCCTGGCATGATTATCTGCCAGCAGCCCACGACCCAAGGCCCGCTCTCCTTTGTGGTCACATACGACAACATCGTGAACGTCCACATCGACGAGAACTGTCTGCATAGCAAGCTCTGGAAGCATCATGGCTGCAGCCGCCCGTGGCCCGTGAGACGGCATTGGCCGGTGACCAGTCTACTGTCCCTGTTCAGGGACTCCAACACAAAGTCTGACAACGAGCAACACGAACTTTCCACACTCGTACATCGAGTGTTTCAACTCGAGGTAGACCGCTTGGCTCTCCTGAGGGCCCAAGGCGGGGCCCAGCAGATGGACTCGGCGATGTTCACCCACCATGCGTTCGCGGTGGAAATGTTCCGCCGCCTCATCGTGCACGACAAGACGACGGTGAAGACGAAGGGTGGCATCCCCCGTCCGCTTCACGCCGACTGCGTCGGGACGCTCTACGACGTGATCCCACGTCTGAACGACGATGTCTTCTCCCTGGAATGCCGCTTTCTGTACTGGTCCCCTGCCGAGCAGACCACGTTCGGTCTCAAGATCGAGGCTACGGAGTGGCGTCACCTCGAACCATTCGTCGACTTTGAAGCCTCCGAGCAGTGCCCAGACGATGGCACGGAACGGCCACCTTATTGGGATCGGCGTGTCGTGGACAAATTCGACCACCAGTGGCAAACGGTGCTTCTGCCAACAACCACACCTCCCGGAACCTCTGATGATGCCTCCGATGGCCCCTTCCACTTCTCGACCGGCGGCGACCTGGCCTCGCTCCTTCACCCGCTCGCCCGGGCGTTGGAGGCAGATTGTTTTCCAGCGACAGCGGACAACGTGGCCGTCCTCGCCCGCCAACACCAGCAGAAGTTCTTCCCATCCAGCCGGGACGAGCCATCGACTCTGATGATCCTTCAAATCCTCGCCCAGTTCCAGGCCCGGATCGACACGGAATTCGTCGGCCCAGCTCTTCGGCGCGTGGATCTCTACCACCGGGTGTGTGCGTCGGTTGACACTCGTGAGTGGGACAAGATCCGCAGCCAGCGAGAGGCGTTGCTGCTCACGGGCGAGTTCGAGTGGACCGATATACTCCTCTTCCTCCTGCTGGAGGTGGTCGTGGGCTGGATCCTCGCCCAGCATGACAAAGGACATATGCTGCCCGGACCGAACAACAACCTCAACTGGAACTACACCCTTGCACCACCGACCATGGATGGTCAGACGCTGTCCAATCTCGTGTCGGTTCTTCAGACCTTCGTCGAGGTCAACAGCTGTGAAGACATGGTCGATGAGCTGGTACCGGCGATCAAGCAGTTGGACATCGACGTGCCCAGCAAGAGCCACATGAGGGTGTGGTCCGGTTACTGGATGCTGATGACGGATGGAAAGCGTGGACTCGAGACATCACGTCCGGCGGCCAAAGGTCCAGCAGCATCGGCAGCACCAACAACGGCATCACTGGCAGGAGACGTGGCGGCATCGGAAGCAGCTCCAGCGGCATCGAAGTCGGCATCGAAGTCGGCATCGGCCTCGTTGGCATCGGAAACTGCTGCACCAAAAGCGACAGAGACTCCAGTGCGACCGGCGAACTGGCCAGCCGGAGTGCTTCCTCCAAACTGGGTCCCAATTCCATCTCCCTACACGGACTGAGCGAGGTTGTCAGAAGAGGTTCGCATGTGGAATTGTCATCCGGACATGTCAGAGGTTGCCTGAGTGTCACATTTCGGTTATTTTCACGAGAGTGTCATGGTGTCATGGTTTCTTTTCGGTTCTTACGAGGTTGTCAGAGAGGTTGTTGTCGTATTTCGGTTGTTTACGAGGGTATCGACGAGGAGGTCACCTGATTGTCACAAAAGGTTGTCTGTCATGCTTTGGTTATGGAGGAGGATATCAAAACGGAACTGCCACGAGATTGTCACAAAGGTTGTCATGCTTTGGTTATGATGAGGATGAGGCTATCAAAACGGGACTGCGCCACCAGATTGTGACGAGGGCTTTCATTACGAGATTGTCGATATCTCATTTTCGGTATCTCCTTTATACATATTGCTGAGAGATAGATCTAATGCTCAATCACACGCGGTCTGTCTGCACGAGTTAGGACTCGTTGGCACTGACGCCGCACCGCTTTACCGACCAAGTCCTCCCGCTTTCCTTCATGCCAGTGGCATGGTATTCTGTTCTGACCTTGGGACCCACAGTGCTTTTTCTTCCTGCCCAAGGAAGGCCATTGCCGTGCTCGTCGTTACCTATAGCCGGGCTGGACGGACCGACTGGCTGGCGGCGAATCCCAAGCCTCAAGGGACGGAAGCTCGACGTCGGGTGGACGGGGGTGCAGGTGAACCTACCTACCTGTCAACAATTACGAGGACGTGCACCGGCTTTGAAAGACTGTCCACCGAGATTCTAGTGTCAGGGATTTAACATAATTGTTCCAATCCACTGGGAGCATCCGCGTCCAATTTACATTGTACGGCCGCATCGAGGCTGCCCTGTTCATCAAAGCCGGCCGTTTGCGGGGACTTTCCAATTCCGGTTTTCACGAGGTATTTGCCGCGCCGGAGAGACAAAGGAATGCCACCCGTCCGAGAGACGAAGAGGAATGCAACCCGTTCGCGACAGATCCAGACCCGTCCAAGCGATGACAAAGAATACACCGTTTGCGGCACAACAATCACCTCCGAACCTGAACCCGTCCGAGAAACGACAAATAATACACCGTTCGCGGCTGCAGCCAGAACCTCCGAATCTGAGCATTAATTGCCAACCCTTCGATGCTCACAGGGCTCGAGCTGCCACCCTCAATTTCAATTGTGAATGGGGCTCGTTCATACCCGACATCTTGATCGTCTTTGTTCTCCCCGCCACCGACACTGCCTCGGTTTCACCGTCACGAGCCGCCTCAGTTTCGCTGCCTCGCTGCCTCGCTGATTGCTCTCTGCCTCTGCTTCACGTCGAGCTGCCTCGCTGACTGCTCTCTGCCTTTGTTTACGACGAGCTGCCTTTGTTTACGACGAGCTGCCTCTGCTTCACGACGAGCTGCCTCTGCTTCACGACGGGCTGCCTCTGCTTCACGACGAGCTGCCTCTGCTTCACGACGAGCTGCCTCTGCTTCACGACGAGCTGCCTGCCCTCTGCCTCTTGCAGATGCCTCCTCGACATGTCTCCACGGGCCGACGAAAACGCACCCAAGGTGTGCTTCTCTTCACACAGACCAATCCATTACTAACAGCTCTCAGGAAGCAGTTCACAGTATGCACCGAAGGACGGAAACTTGACTTCTCAGACTCGCTTTTCTGCTGCAACTACCGACGAATCCATTCTGCCCAAGGCCGTCCACGACCCTCCTACACCTCCGTCGCGAGACCGTCCAGTGACCAGAGCCCAGAAGGCCAAACTCAGTCTTGAAGCCAAGGGCCTGCAAGAGCAACCACGGACAGATTCACCACACGTATTCACACCTCCGTCGGGAAATCGTCCAATGACCAGAGTCCAGAAGGCCAAACTCAGTCTCGAAGCCAAGGGCCTGCAAGAGCAACTACGGACAGATTCACCCCACGTATTCGTACCTGTGACCGCATCTGGAGAGGCGATGGACACCTCACACAGTCTTCCCGCAGTCCATCCTCCAGACGAGCACTCCCAGAGGCAACGGCGGCAACGTCTGCCAAGGCTCAGACTCTCTAAACACAACTTGGAGAAGCTACAAAGCCAACTGGATAGCGCTTCTAGCGAAATAGGCGGTGCTTCTGCAGCTCCAGGTAGAGGGCGAGGCGGAAGCGGAGGTGGAAGAGGAGGTATAAAGCGGACGAGATCCGAGTCGATCAACGATGATCAGGGCCGAGAATCTACCTCGGTGACCAGCTCATCGATATCGGCCGCTCGATATCGTTACGAGGTTCTCAACAGTGCCGGAATCTTTATCAATGGCGTAAAGCCGCCAGAAGAGATCCAGGAACAAGTGAATTCCATCTTCAACCAAGCGATATCTAAAGCGAGGATGGATAAAATCTCGAGCATCGCAAAGGAAGTGTCTGAGCAGTTTTTGGCTGCTATACAAGTACCTTCTAAGGAAGTTGTTTTCGTCGAGGCGCTCGTTGTGGGTCTCAAGGCATTAGATGAGGAGAAAATCCTCGATTTCCCCAGAGATGATGGTATAGTGCTTCCTGAGAGTCACCCCGCCGCATGCATGCTGACCCTTTGACCTAGATTGGATCCCGGACCTGAAACCGAAGCAGAATCATCAGTCACGAATCGACGTCACACTTCTGCGTCGACCCGGCGATGAGGCTGACCACACTGCCGAGAGGCCTGCAAAGCGACAACGGAGGAACTCGCCCTTGAACGCGTCCCCCGAGGAATCACAGCCCGGTACGGCCCTTACATCCGAGGGCGAACAGAGCAGCGGTGTCAAAACTCCTCGTCCTGACTGCACCGTTGGTCTTTTACGCTCCAATCTAGTTGACGCATTGTGGGAGCGTGGCTTACCAAAGTCGGTGGCGATCAAGTTTCTGGACTCGTTGCAAGACGAGCATATCCTTTTCTCGACTCCCATCCGAGGAGCCTACAAGGGTGCTCAATTTCCCATTCTGGTGATCGAAGCAAAGGCCTACACGACTGGAACAACCTTGTTCGGAGCCGAGAATCAAGCTGCCGGCGCGGCAAGCTGTTTGATCAACCTTTGGCAGCAGCTCATCGACGTCCACCAGCAGAACGTGCCCCATTCTCGACGTGGGACCAAGGTGCCTCCCGTCTTTTCCATAACCACCTCGGGACTCTTTCTCCAAATTTGGGTTCATTATCCCGTGGTGGAGGACGGCGTGACCTCCTACCATATGAACATCTTGAAGACATGCTACGCCTCCGTCGCCGATGAGCTGGAAACCTTCCTCTCAATGGTGGACCATATCATGAGCTGGAACAAGGGTAGCCTTTTGACCGAGTTGGCCGATCGCTTGTTCGAGATCGCTCAAACGTGCACCTACTAACTAGGACACGGCGGGTCAGTATTTTTGTTCGCGGACTTGACGACATATTTTCCCGGCACGCCGTGGTTGAGCTACCATCATCTAATCAATCAATCGGTCTGGTCGGGCCGGCAATGAGGTCTCTTTCCCTGACAACAGTTCTGGGTTGGACGCGTCAAGGTCTGATGTTGAAGCAGTGTTGTTGGCCAGGGGTGGTGGTGGTGGTGGCGGCGAGGGTATCCAGCGCTTGTATAGAGCGTCGTCCGTCGTGCACGCACACGAACTAGACGACTGGGGATCAGAGGCACAGAGAGGCTGCTCGGAGTCTCCCAAACACAATCACTGTCACTGTCACAATGACGGTGATTGGTTACTGACACGAGTCCTGATCCTGCGGGGGAGCGTGGCGTGGCAGGATATTACAGACAAAATATCACCCCCCCCTCAATCTGCAGCCTGACAGCAGCTAAGTATGTACATTCCATTCCATAATAATGAATCGCCACTTGGTTGGTGTTCGCATGCCAGGCCCTCCAGCGTTATTGACAGGTACATATGTAATTATATGCATTACAAGCCCTATGACTGACTCCAGGCGCGTCCGATCTTGCAATACGAAAGTAGATTCCCCAGCCGACAACAGAGCTAGACTGCCAGGCAATTTCGGAGGAACGGAAACTCTGTGGAGATTGTTCTTGCAATCCTTGCAGCCGCCAGCTTTACAGTTGCCTACGCGCATCTCAATCATGGCTGCCACAAGCGCGGGCGATCCGACAATACTAAATTTCCCCGTGTCACCAGTCCCAGAACCATTGTCTAACCGCAACCAACCTCCCGCGATGGCACAGCTCGTGTGCATATTTCCGAGCTCAGCCTTGTGCTGGTGTTCTTCCTTGAACAGCTTCTGGACTTGTCCCACACTTCCTGCATCGACGCCGTCGACAATCTCACTGTCTCTACCGCGAGGCCCAGATTCTGTAAGCAATACTTCTGGAAAATCTCCAGCCGAGCGATAACGAATACTCACCCTCACCAATGGAGGTCCTAGATCAGGTTTCAGACTTTCGTCGTATTCACCCTCGGAGCTGCTGTGACCCTCGAGCTCTGCCGGCTTCACGATCCTCAGTTGCCTGAGTGCTTCTGACCCGCCGTTTGTTTTGTTCGATGACTGCTCCGAGGCATTTTCCGTTGGCCTTCGTGGCCAGCAGCCGACCTGTTCGTGTGCACGGTGCAGGGCAAGAAGAGTGAAACGCACACATTGTATAGTAGGAGGCAACGAAGGTGGTAACCGAGCAGTCGTCACTGTGCACGGCCACATTGGCGATCTCGCTGGCCGAAGACGCAGGGCGTGAAGCTCGCCTCGGTCAGCAACAACTGTAACGAGCTTGAGCAGCAAGATCCACAACATGTTCCACGTTCGAAGGGTGTCCTACCACAATGTGGCCCGCCACAGTCCCCGTCTGGGTTCGAGGTCAGTGCTAAGCCGAAGCCTTGGAGCCCAGCTCGAGCTCGCCTAGCTGATGAATGACAGGCAGAACGCGCATTTCCCACGGGTGCCAACCTAGCGAGCACTGGAAGTGCACGGGGACGAGCAGGTTGATGGATCACTTGAGTACGCAGGGCAAGGCACACGGACAGGTTTCAAAACTCCAAAACATCAAAACAGACCACGAACAAGCCCGTGCACACAACCGTGACCAGCCACGCAACCGAGGAGGAGGTGGTGACAATACCATTGAGGAGGAGTTACAAGATGGACGGCCCGGGGCCGGACACAGTGCACTCGACGACCGAAACCTGGTGAGAGCCCTGCCCCTGCTGCTGCCCTGCGTGCTACCCTTTATGACCTTGGTTCACGTCGCTTGCAAAGTCTCTGATTAGCTCGCTAACGACCAAGAGCAGTGCAGGCCTTGTAAAAGCAAGTGGATTTTCAGCTTCTCTCTGCAAAAGGCGGCCTGCATTTGCACATGATACATTGACACTCTCGCAGTCCTTGTTTTCAGCTTGCAACACTTTTGGTCAGGTTTGGCCGGCACTTTTGCCAAACTCTTCTCGTTCACAGGGCCTGGCGAAGGTGCTCGGGGCGGGATTCCAGCTCGGACAAGGTTCCAAGGCTGGGCTAGCTGAGGTGGATAGGTTGCGTGTGCGCGTGTTATGCTGGCACTGCATACGACGACAATCTGAGGGGGGCTCAGAGGAATCAGAAAGTGACGCTGAGTTCACACACACACCCATGGCTCGAGGCTAATGAGGCTTCTAGCCCTATGTCAGGTACGGAGGCCAACAGCATCACCACTCCGGCACCGATGGGTTATCCTTTGCGCCGCATCTCAACGCCAGGCTGTCCACCACTTCCAATCCGTCTCTGGCCTCCCGCCTCCCGCCTCCTCTTCCCACGGCTTCTCCTGCGAGACCAACCTCAAAGCCAGTTCAGACAAGGAAAAAGAAAAAAGAAAAAAAAAAAGAATAGGATAAGACAACCAGGATTTCTTCGACAACTGGGATAGCCTCGGTCATGCATGGGTGGCTTGCTCAACAATCGTGCCCCCAACATGACTAGAGGACCGCACGGAAATAGTTAGGAGTGGGAATGCCATTGCTCACCCATGAAATCCGGTCGTTGGATATCTTCTCTCCCACAGCGTGGGGAGGTTGTCGGCGCATAGGGCGAGGTTCCTCTACAGACGAATCACTGCACCGGCGCTCTTGTTGGACGTTCTTCGCTGGTGCGCTGCAGGTTGGGGGAGAGTTGACGCCTCTTCAGCTGTGGACAGAAGAAATCGGCTCTCGGCGAAGATGTGACCAGCGGTGGCCTCTCTAACCAGGCTATCGGGCCGGGTGTAGCCTCAGCACGATCTCGGATGCCTCATTTCGCAGTGAGGCTTTTCAGCCCAGCTGTGTCGTACTCCTGGATGTCCGTCAACAACCCACCCCAGCTTCAGTCGTCAAATCCAGTCGAGGCAGCGCCATACGCAACGTAGATGGTGGCGCCGATGACATTGTTGGCGCAATGGGAAAATGAGGCTGTCAACTCTTCAGGGCCCGGCACATTGAGAACCATGGTCTATTATGGCAGCGCCACCGTCTTTCGAAGCATACCGAATGGCAGGGAAAGACATATTACGCGGATTCTTCCAACATGCGACCCGTGTTGGCATATATCGGGATCACCCTTGAGGAGACCCATGCATGGCCTTCGGAGGCCGTCACTCGGTCTCACTATCGGCGAATGGTACTTGGAAGATACCCTTATCCGCCGGAAAGCTACGACAATGTATTCAGTCAGCTCAGTGAAAGTTCTTCCCTTCCGCAACTTTCGTATCAGCGCTGATGTCAGGCTATTTTGGATGGTAATCTTCGTCTCGGTGGTAGGATGCCCAGTCCCAGATGCCAGTGCCCTTGGTGCAGTGCTCAATCCCGGCTTCCACGTCCAGATATTGCTGGTGGTTCTGCTGGGTTCTGCTGCTGGTATGAAGGATAAGCTGACGCTCTTGAAGAACACCGCTCAGTCGAGAAGCATTATGCATAGACCTCGATGGCGTCAATTGTGTCTTCTCGGTCGCCATTATCGGCATCCGCTTCTGTGGCGAGTTTCAACCATCAAGGTTGTTGTCATCGTTGGCTCTCTCCCCCATTCACGCCATGGGTGACGACCTCCAAGATTTCCGTTACTGGAGCGATCCTGGCGCATTTGCCCGAAGAAAAGATGTCCCGGTGCGCCAAACTAGACCCCAACCTTGCCCTGGATATCGTTTCCCGTCTTCACCGGCGCTAGGAGAGACATATTTGATATGCTGGCAGCACAAGGAATCATTCGTCGACAGCCAGAGCCACCCCAACCACTTGCCATCCTCGCAGGGCAACAAAATGACCAGAACCGAAGCACTCGGCGTCGCGACTCGCATTGTGCTCGATAGGCGGGCGCCGTGGCGTGCTTGGTTCTACCCAGATGAATGCGGCGGGCTTACCAGCCACTCTGTTCTTGTTGACTTCAAAGATGCGAGGATGGAGGCATGGCCATGCCCGGCAAACCACGAGGCACTCCCGACGAGGTGGCTGTTGGCTGTCGCTGCCCTTCTGGCCGAGACGGGTCAGACCGTCACACGGCCCGGGTCACAATCGCGGCCCTCGATTCAAGCCCTTCGCCAGTGTACATACACGTCAACCGACGCCATTGATGGCAGACTACTTTATGTACTTCAACACGCACCCAGGGCCACTCGCTGGAGCAAGAAGCCGTTACAGCGGGGAGCGTCGCGACAAAAATCCTGCATATCTAAGCTGACTCGCCTAGTCCCTCTCCGAAGCCGGTCAATCCCTATAACGTCCTCTACATACACTATCAGCACGGCGGTGGCCCATCCCATCGACTTCAGCTACGCCGTGAATCTGCAGCTACTATACTACTCTAACCGTGTTAGTGGGTACAAGTACTATGTACTGTATGGTCTACTTGAAGCGGAGGACTCCCGGTGGGCAATGTGGACAGCCAAAGTCGAGGGTGTCGTAAGGGTTCTATAGAAGTCTTCATGGAAAGGACACCACGAGAATACATATAGTACTGTCACCTCTAGTAGTTTAAATCTGAATCAATGCTGTATTGATGCCGTATCTGAAGCTGTGTTGATGCTGTACCGATGCTTGAAGCTCGATGCTGAGGCTGTATTGAACCCGCTTCCTGCATCGAGCTTTTAAGCATCGGCACAGCATCAACACCGTATCAACACGGCATCGATACTCTGATTCGGCATCAACACAGCATATTGCAATACAGTATTGATTCAGCATTGATTCAAATTTAAACTACTGCAGAAGGCCTGTATAGTAGTACGTGTGGAGTGTTGGCGCCGCCAGTGCATCCCCATGTCAAGGTGGAAGATCTCTCCATCCACCGGTTTGGCGGCCTGAGCACGCCTAGACATACTTATATCGTACAGTTCATACAAGCAAGGTACACTCAAAGCAGAACAGCCAGGCGCCTTTGCAAACAGTTACAATTGGTACAGCATATCAACAAGCTACTATGGACCGGTGCCATCCTTCAAGACTTGTAGTCAGGATCCCTTCGAGACGCCGCGCCATACAAAGATGTTGCTTCTCCTTCATCAGGTACTTGTAGACACTAGATGCATGGAGTTCTGATCCGCCTTTCAACCGATCGAATCGACATGAACTCGCCGTGGTACTTCAGTTCACACCAAGATGCCCCAGAGTGTACCTGGTCAGGTCTCAACCTGCTCAGCCTCCTGTCAGGAGTACTGTAGTGCTCCTAAGCCTTTGCTCGACAAATAGGTTCTATCTTGGTGTGGAATTTGTTCTCTTTTTGGGCTCCACTCCTCCCATCCTTGTCTGGACTCCCGGCCGTCCTGCATCCTGTCAGGGGCGCCTATAACATTGATGGAATGAAGAGTCTGGTCAACATCATTGTTGGCAACTGCTCCCATCTTCTCCACCTGAACCTTCTGCTTGAGAGCATTGTAAAGCTTCTGGGTTTGTTGTTGTTTCTTGCTCTTCTCCTGGTACTGGTTGAAGAGGTCGGCATATTTTTGGTCCATGGTTTGTCGATCATTAATGAGGTCCGTTAAAACGTCAGCAAGATTCTCAGGCTGTGAGGGTGGGATTGAGCGTGCCTTGTACCTGAGCTTCCATGGCCGCTCACTTTCGCAAGCTGGACATCGGCGGCGTCCTGGCGGTGCCCCGGTCAACACCAGGACACCGCCGATGTCCTCAGCTTGTGTATAATTATACCCAGGACGCTTGATCCGGAGCGAGAACATCGCTTTAAACCCAGAAATATATGCGTGAACAATGAGCCAGAAGATCCGGTTTGCTGGTGTCCAATACTTCCACCGGATTCCATACCGGCGTGGCGTGTGGTAGTCGACATGTAATTGCCATCTGGGGACACTCGATGATGGTAGCTGGATCAATACCAGCAAGCACGCTCATCTTGAAGTCGTCCGGCGGCCTCAACAGGTTCTGAGCAACGTCGTGGGGTTGTGGAAGCTCACTTTCGCAAGCTGGACATCGGCGGCGTCCTGGTGGTGCCCCGGTCAACACCGCCGATGTCCTGCGGAACAGTGGACTGGAATGTGTCCTAGGTAAAGGGTGGAAAGGGGATACGTCCAGAGGAAATGTGCCCAAGGAGAACATATCCAGAACATGTCCAGAATGTGTCCAGAATATGTCCAAGGGGAATATATCTAGAATGTGTCTAGACCTTGTTCAAGAGGGGCGTGTCCAAGCATAATGTATATGCCGTGAGGGTGCAGAAGGTCAACACCCTTCTTGGCCAGAGAGTAAGGTGCGTGTGGTGGTGGTAGTCGACATCAATGATGAGGACCAGGACAATGAATGGCCAGGACAATGAAGGGCTGAGTCATGTACCCTCTATGCACTTGTGATCACTGGTCCTTGTCTGCACTATTTGAGAGTGCCTTTCTTTGATCTGTTTGTTTGAATTGTGCAACGGAACAACTAATTTTGACGGAACAAGTTAGGCCACGTGATATTTCTTGTTTGGCGTAATTTTGTCACATTGGGTGCATGTCGACTTACTGTGATGGATGCTCTTGTAACGGTGCTCTCGTGATCGAAGCCGTTGTAATGGATACTGTTGTAACGGATGTTGTTGTGCTGGCCGGGTGCTCTGACAGATGCTTTTGTGACTGCTGGCGCTGACTTTGCCCTTTCACTGTGAAAGACCTCAAAGTGTTTGCCTTCAGTCACCATATGGTTGTGCCAACTGGATTTGTGCCAGAGGAAGGGCGAGAGGTAAAGGGTTGAAGTGACCTTCAGGACACGCCTCGAATGATTTGAAGGAAGTTATTGGTGACAATTGATCCCAGAGGGATGAGTGTGAATGCAGGTGATTTACGAAGGAGTGGCTGGAGATGGGAAAGACAAGACTCTGACGAGGTGGGGGGAGAGAAGATCAGTCGTGAGGAAAGGGAAGACAGCGACCAGGGAGAGAAGAATCAAAGAAAGATAAGGCAGTGAGAAAGAATGAGAAGACAGTGAATAAGTAGGGAGGGAAGGATCAGAGGAAAGACAAGACAGTGAGAAGGAATAGAGAAGAAGGCTACCAGGGCAAAGCCACTGATCTTGTCCTATCAGAGGGCCCAACGGAGCGAGCCTAGCCTGATTAGGCCAGTGCCACCCACAGAGGCCCCGCAGGACACTTTCAG
This sequence comes from Capronia americana, assembly GCA_016110215.1. Taxonomy (NCBI): domain Eukaryota; kingdom Fungi; phylum Ascomycota; class Eurotiomycetes; order Chaetothyriales; family Herpotrichiellaceae; genus Capronia; species Capronia americana. The sequence goes on from JADWQD010000024.1 coordinate 248,601, forward strand.
CCAGGACGATTCTTGTCCAGCTGCTCCCATCACTAGGCCTCTCCTGACGGCTGCTATACCGGGGGGGACGGCCCTTATCTTGCCTCTCTACAGAGACTCCTTGAGAGGACTAAGGCTGAGTGTGAAGACGCCCTTCTCAAACTTGTACAGCGTTAAGACTAATTCATCATCCAGTACGAGTAAGATCTCCCATCTCATAACACCGTTGTCCAACGTCAGCTCGAAAAGACCAGGAATTCTCTATCCACTCTAGCGAGGCGGTGGCCCTTACCGTCGTCCGTCATTACTATCCCGGAAACGACTTCGTCTATCCATATTAGCGAGGCTGAGACCATCACTACCACCCCAATGGTGTTGGCTGATGCATCCCCAGCCACTCCCGGCGAAGACGCTCTATTGAGGAGGTATCCATCGCCATCATCACAGCGACGGCTGGTGCGTTCCCAGGCTCTCCTGTTGAAAGCGTCGCTACCGAGCCTACTTGCCAAGGGACTGCAGAACTGCTCAGAGGGTCTGATCACAGACTGGAAGTTCAGCGATCAGAAAAAGGAAAAGAACACTTTGTCACGGACTGGAAACTTCGGTCTCATACCACTACAGTACATATGTGATAATCTCAGCGCGGTGCTTCTACTGTCGAGAACGCATTGTCGAGGAACCTGTCCATGCACAACATCCTGCTGATGAACTGGTGTTGAAGCCCGGCCGTACTAGGTTCATCTCATCGGTCTGATACCTCAGAATGTAGAACTGCAAGAGAAGACTGACGGATGGGATCAGCCAGCTATGCCATCGGGTAGTAACAATGCTACGTGGGACGGGGGCTCTGCCCGGCCGGCGAAAGAGGTCGCTCTACCACTCATTCAACACTCTCAATGCCGCTGTTGATTGGATTGGTAGCCGGGGTGTTGTTCCACTGAATAGTCATACCTCTTCTCTCTGACCGGAGCCCGACAGACAAATCATCCATATTCATACAACACCTCCTGCGAACAGCTCGACCTCATCACAGCTCCCGTCTCGTCTACTTTATGAGCTTGCTTCTTCTCGCTCGCAAGCTTCTGCTGGTCACTTTCCAAGTCGACCAACCTACGAGTACTTTGCGGTGATTGAAGGGCACTCCTCTATGGTGAAAGCAAGAGAGCCGATTGCGGGAGCACAGAAGGCATGTATTGTCTGTTGTTGAATGTTCTGGCCGTTGATGCTGACTGCGGGACAACAGCGGCGATGAGCTGACTATACGTGCGAAGGGCGTGCAACCCACCACAATCGAGTACTTTCTCCGCCACAACCCACAGCACCGCGCAAGAAAGCAAAGGACGACGGTTGTCAAGAGCACTCCGTGGCAAAACAATGCCTGGAACGAAGCGGGCACCCCTCAAACCCCTGCCAATATCAAGTACGTTTTGCGCTATGTATGGCTAGTTGGAAGAGATGTGCTAACAGAGACCGCCAGAGACCGTCATGGACCACCGTGACTCAACGAAGTCTTATAAGGAGTGATGTATGCACTAATGGACAAGGATATCGTTCGAGGCGTCGATACAGAGGGTGGATCACACCAGAAGGAAGATTATACGAGACAGTTGATTATGATGGAGCGGAGAGGAGACAAGAGCAATCAAAGAGTCGGCTTCCAGTCTTTCGATCTCATCGAAATCCCCAGGGCTGTTCTCAGAGGATGCAACGACCTGCGTCCAACGGATGCAACGACCAGCAACGGGAGAAACGGGCGTAAACCTCACGGAGGGATGTTTTTGTCCAACAGCGCGATCTCCGATGAACTCTTACGGTTAGATGCTTCTCTGCCGTTGCAATTGGCATTCGCACCGCCCGTCCCAGAACCGGACGAGTCCTCCCTTTCTATCATATTCCGAGGTGCAAATGCTTCAGCCACAAACGCGCGAGGATCACAGGACACTCGGTGCCTGTGGAGGCTTCCCATACTCAATCCGCCAGCACGGCATGTCCAACGTCAAGGGGGGCATACGAATGTTTGAATATGTTTGGCCACCGCAGCATTAATCTGGCCGTCTATCTCCAGTGTGTATTAGTCCGGTCACCACTCCCCTACGATGCACCAATCTGACCTTCGCGTTTCAGCCGAAAGCTGATGAATCGAGCTTGCCTGCCATCCCGTGATGCGCTGTGCTCCGCCGCCGTACATGCGTACGCTCTTGGTAACACAACCTTACCTCCCTTCGCTTGCCTGACTTATGTGACATTGGCCATGTTGGCGGCTTGGCGGTGATGACCAGAACGTGAGCGTCACAGCGACAACCCAGAGACTGCAATGCGCCTCGAATTCGCCAAGTCCAAGAGCAATGTAAGATTGTAGAAGCAAGTGGAGGTGGTTGCGGATCCCCTTAGGCGACCTGCATTTGCTTCCACATGCCAGCAACTCTCGCTGGTTGGATGGATTGCGACGCCATCGTCACTTTGCTCGGACATGAAATTGGAGCTGTGTTTCCTGCTCCGGTCGACGAGTTGCCCAGTGTGGTGTTTCCCCATTTCTGCGAGTACTCGCTACCCCATCCTGACCCTCCGCCTCCGCCTTTGTTAGAATTGGCTCATGGAGGGAGCCGGCCCCTTGAAATAGAACTTTGGGAGTCGGATCGCCATCCCCCATCATTGGTTTAGATGGCCCGGCAGGTACGGAACAATCGATCCTGGCCATTCGTCCCGGCTTCGTCCCGAGGAGTGACTAGCACGCCAAAGGGATTCCAGGAGAAGGGTTCACGGCGGATGAGACGGTCCTGGTGTCTATGCGGAACGGCACGAAACAACGACCCAAATATGTTGCATTTCTATCTTCAGGACTGGTCAGTGGAGAACGGCTGCTTGACACCAGCCAGTTACGGAGTTGTTCTGTCTCTCGAAAAGCCCGGTATGGGATGGTCTCGTACCAGACCCCCAGCCCGAAAGGTCGTCACTTTCGTTGTTCGACATAAACCTTTTGTCCTTTTCTCATGTAGTTCTGTACCCTGGTCTTCATTGCTGGCGGCGTTTACACCTTCGCTGAGGAATTCACCCAAGGCTGGCTCTTTTCTCAGATCGCGGCCACGAACCATGGTCTGACTCCGTCTCCGTTGCAAGTTTCTCTGTGGCATTCCATAGCAAAAGCGGAGAGATCAAGCTACCTGGTGTATGGGGCTGTCAGGGGCCCCGTTACCTACGGCACATGTTTATTAAACTGGTCATCCTCATTCTCGTTCTCGTTCTCACCGTGTGGATGAGACGAATCTCTTCACATCGTTGCTATGCACTGAGTCTGACGGTATTCCTTGCACGTAACGGTTGGGACTCGTCCGCGACCTTCTCAATTGTCATTTGTCACAGTAACTACCTCCTGTAACTGACTGTGTCGAAGTAGCCGTTCATCCCGATGCCTAAGGTCAGCGATTGATGTACGACTTCTCGAGTACGGCGTCAATGCTGATCGTCGGCGTGATCGCATGTGCTCTACTCGGGGACGTCAGCCCGGTGCAGATTCAGCACCCTCAGCGTGATTCACAGGAACCTCATCGCTTGAGCGGCAGGAATCGGGCGGTCCTGTGCACCGATGCCAGGCAAGGCTTCGGTAGACGGGCATATATGCCTGTATGAACTGTCTAGAATGTCTTCTTTATCTACAGAGGTCTTCAGCGCCTTCGTCTGTTCTAACCGCTCCCGTTCGCAATGCTCCAGATGACCAGGAGGACCTGATCGTCATTATCCCCGTGCCCGCGATACACTGCGAGTCCGTGCTCGCGAATATCTCCTAAAGAGTATGCCAGCAATACAATCAAGCAGGAAAACGCGCTCAACGAAACCACCTTCGCGAAAGTCCCGTATGGACATTGTTCGAACAGGAGTAACCGGAACTTTTTGGTTCTAACAACGAGATTGGACCGCAAGGTGGTAGGGGACGAAGAGCCGTGAGGACGGGCCGAGGACGACCGACCAGATTTCGGCGGTGGCCCCTTGGAGAAACCTCGGTCTCTCTAGTCCATTCGGCCCTTGAGATTTTCACCCGATAACTGGCTATCAAGCTTCCGCGGTATTCCGAGCTTTTCCTTCTAGCTTATGCACACCCTCACTCGCGATTGCTTCTTCCCGGCTCTACCGGCTCTTGTTTCCCTGAGATTGGGAGTTCGAGCAAATCAGGAGGCCTCAATGAGATTCGGGAAGCGGCTAGTCATCCACAACAGCACAGCACAACATTCGGACGACCCTCTTCCTCCTGTTGGTCGCCCATCATCTTCATCTTTCTTCCCACAGCTGCTGCACCGCAGTTGCAGCTAGTGAGGCCACTATCGCCAGCCTTTGATATTCACCTCACTTATTTCTCTCCGGCTCCCATGAAAACTATCGACTTCTTCGACCACACTTGCCTTGCCTATTCAGGGCAGGGACTCTCCAAAGAAGTTGCGGGAGATGTTATTGAAGCATTAAGAGGAGGAAAGAAGACCGTTGATCAATCTGTATCACCGATTGCCCCGAGCAGAGGTAAGATGAGTCTCACATCAGCGCCAACGGGAGGCTAACAGTACCAGTCCTACCACGACGTGGTGGTCCGCCGTGTCCAATCAACCTCGAACCCATCATTCTAGGACAGCTCATTCTCGAACGCGCCAAGAGAACAAGAACGATCCGCTGATCATCGCCTACGGGGGTGTGACTCCTCCGTACGGATACCTGATGGCATGCAGCGCTGCAGACAACCCTCGTTCCTATTCCTCCCGCGGGGAGGAGATTATCCGGGCTCGATGGACGCGACTTGATCACCATCGCATATCGCATATGGTTGGATGTGAAGTCGGAATCAGTCAAAGGATGAGAGTTGCGAATTGTTGATCCCAGACAATACCGCCTGCGGAGGCCGTGCATACCCAACCGCCAACCTCGCACAGCAACACATCCGGGTGATGACGAGGCAACGATGATGTGAAGGCCTTATAGCAAAGACGGCCCCGTGGCGAAGACAGACTGTATTGGGCCGTTGCCACCAGACCGACCCAGTCTTGGTGGTTGGTCAGCTGGAGCATTGCAAAATGGGCACCTCTGAGATACATGAGAAGACGCTGAAGGCCACTGTGAACAAGTGAACAAGGCAAGCAGATACAGTAGCTCAATACAGGTACTTCATGAACCTCGTCGATTGCATCGTATTACAACACAAATTGTTGTGATGAGAATAGATCTTGTCACGGACTAGGGGTTGTATTTTCAAAGGGCACGCCCAAGGCAAGGCAACTTGCAACGACTGTAGTATTCATACTGTGATCCCCGTCTTTAGTGTGTACAACGTGACTTGCGCGTGAGAAGGGTCTTGGTAGAAATGCTGGCCAAAGCCGGCTGGTAAGGGTGGGCAGGTCAAAAAATACAAGAACAAAGCAAGACGTGGAACAGTGCACAAAGCGGAAAAGCGGAAAGCTACATGACGAAGAAAGATTGCGATGATGATGGCCTGAAGCTGCGGCTCCTATATTACTACTGTAGTCTTTTCACCTCCATCGTGCTCACGACAGAGCTCAAGCTGATTCTCTACGGGTTTGTCGACCCCATCGTCTCCCTCCGCCTGGAGTCGCTGAGAAAGGTGGCGGCGACAGGGACAATGAGTGGCGGCGACAGGGACAATGAGTGGCGGCGACAGGGACAATGCGGCGACAGGGGCAATGCGCATCCATCCATCATGCAAGCAGCTTTGCGGATCGCGGCGACGGCGACGGTGACGGCAAACCTGTGACTGGGCATCCGTCTGAAGTGCACCCTTGCAGGAGAACAAGGCGTTTCAACCAGCATTGTCACAGGAGTGAGTGAGTGAGTGAGTGGCACGGGCCTTTGTGCACTCAGATCCGCCGAGCAAACCGCGACGGGTCATTGCGCACTCAGATCCACCGAGCAAACCACGGCGGGTCATTGATTGTACCCACCGTATGCGCAGTCCACTTCCGTCAAAGATGGCTAGCCAATCTCCTTTTCAGGCGTCCCAGTCCCCTCTTTGGGTGTGTCCATTCGGTGGCGGAAGTCTATGTCAAGCGTCGCGGCCAAAGACACGCGAGGCAAGAGACTGAAGAGAAGAGGTGACGTGCCGTTGCTGCTGCTGTCAGGGGGAGGCTTCCGATATACGCTAGGCAATGTTGTCAGCACAAGTCTAGGGCATTGCCTCTATTCGAACCAGGAAGAAACTTTCAGAAACCAGACCTGCATTCGAGCCGCGGAGGATCACCCAAGTACCTCTTCCAACCATCATCAGTGGCACCCTCGGGGGAAGTCGATCAGTTTGCACGAGAAGCAGCTCCACAGACGCAGGAGACGTGGAGGGTAGCTCAGTGCATCGTGAATTGGAAGCGAGGACACAGACGGAGTATGGCGGGATGTTGGCGGACATTGCTCGCGAATATTGGCTGCTGGTGGATGATCGGCTGAAAGGTAGGTCCTGGAGGTCGACTGTAGTGTGCGTGGGTCCACAAGTGCAGCACTATCACACATAAGGTCAAACACGTAATGGACAAGGACAAGGATGGGATAGGGACAAGGACAGGGACAGGGACGGGACAACTTAACTGTGTGAGATTCACCTGAACCTTTTGAATTGCCTGCTGAGTTTGCGAAAGTGGCGTCATAATGACATGAGGAGCCGCATACCGGGCAATCTCTTTCCTTGAGTCGGCTGGAGGTCAAGCGAGAGCTCGCCGACCGTGGGCGAGAGCTTGCAGGCTATGATGAGGATCGACGAATGCATAACGGGAGATGTTGTAGCGTACCTAGCGGAAGGCCGCTGTCCCGCTGCCGTGATACGACCCGTCTGATCGGAAGAGCGACGCTTCCTGCTCGCTCTGACGGCTTTCTCTGTTCCAGAGTTGTGATCAGAGAGGATAAGGGCGATAAGTGCTCACTACTCTCCATTAGCACGGGAGGGTGATGAGGCAGCATCGTTGGGAAATACTTGTCTCCGTCAGAATCGCCAGAACTGCTAGAACCAATCCCCCTGCGCACCTGGAGTTGTGATTATTCCTGTCAATGATTGGCACGACAGAGGTTGTTACTTTCTTCTCTTCTGCTGCATCTGCGTCTGCCTATGCAAATTTCTGAAATGCTTCTCAAGAATATGGATGGCGAGAGGGAAGGGCGGGTGGGATAGGTGGAGATTGATCCTCCCAGTGACTTGGCTTCGCTAGCATTTGGCCAACTCAGTACCGAGTCCGGCAGGACAGATGCCAATGCTGGAATTCGTCTTATAAAAGCCAATGCTCTTTGTGATTGTGGTGTTGGAGGAGGAGGACTGTCTGTTTGAGGTGAATAAGGACCAATGCATTCGATCGTGGGAGCTGAATTGGGCTCAGCTCATCACTTGGCTTGGGAGGGACAACAGGTTTGGAACTGGAGGACAATCAGCACTGAAAATTTGTGGTATTGCGTAACGATAGAGGGAGTGGATGGATGCATTGGCGACACTCACCTCGACCACCTCGTGTAAGACCTGTTGAGAAGTCGAAGCAGCTTGCCTACTCTGCTGTCCAGCTTTCTCAATGCGCGTCTGGTGAGGTCAACTTTCGGTAAGTCGTCCCAGAATGCGTGAGGAGGCCATTGAGGTTCGCCGACGAGATGACTGTGCTTGTGTGTCTCTAACGACGTGCTGTGCTTCGGCTCGTCGAAGTACGAACTGCACTGGATTCAGATGGTATTCAGCGTCGACTTCCATCTGGGACCATAGCAGCTGCTGCTTTCCTCATGCACTGTGTGACATGGCTCAACCTCGCCTCGGTCACACAATTTCCCGTGACCATGGTCAGTGGTTGCTTTGTGCGGCAATGTATGGTAGACGGACAAAGAGGGCCACACCGGTCCTGGTTGTGCGTGTTGCCGTCGTCGCTGAGGGACTGCGCCATCACAGCATGAGCATGAGCATGAGCCCGCACTTTCTCAAGCGCGGAACTTCATCGTCCTCCTGTGGCGTGTAATGGTTAATTGGTCCGCTCCTCCAGGCAAGCGACTGCATGAACCGAGGACCGAGATTGATCGTTCACGGGGTGCCAGTTCATGAGCATTCGATTGTCTGACTGACTGTCTACTAGCCGTGAAACCTCGCTGTTTGTGTACACAAGTTGCCACGTTCACCATTGTCCATGCTGCATGTGTACCGTTTGAGGAGCTTTTCTATCGCAACCGAATGTCAACACGCCCAGCATCTCCGTGCCTCAGTGCAGCCGCCCGACGCCCCCAGAAGCTCCAGCACTTGCTTTGAAAGAGTCAACTCAGCAGAGAGAGTCACCATCATCGCGGTCCATGCCATCCGAGCTCTGAGACTGTCGTGCCTTGATTTGTGTTCAAGGACGTGAACTAGCTCCTGAGGCTCATCAGGGATGGTAGCATCATTATTGGATCCATTCAGCTGATGCAATTGTTCGCGAAGAGTTTCGAGAGAATGAAGGATAGTAGCTTGAATGTCAGGATGTTCTTGTAGTGCCGCGGCGTAGCCAGCATCGTCCTTTGTCATCGCAGCATGTTACTCCTCCCCTTCAGCATTGCTTCTCGGGTCAAGAACGCCCCTCGGCGCCCCTGCCTCTGCCTCTGCTATGGCCCGTTCCTCTTGGATGCACAACAGCCACTCAGAGGGATCGACGTCGATACAAATCCCAACAACTTTTCGTGCATATGGCGAGGCTTCGAAAAGGTAGAATCGAGCCAGCTCCTCGAGCTCCGCAGCTTTCTGCGGAGCTGCCACCTCCAAGGCAAGACCCCGGAATGGATTGTTGAGGCAAGAGAAGAACTCATCCGGATGGTGAGTCTCCGGGTTTTGTTCGCTATCCATAACGCTGAAGCTACAGCTCCTCATTTCAAGCATGAATTGCTCTTTTTCTGGTGTATCACGGCATATCTCGGATAGCCCTTGAAGGAGGAGTATACCGAACCCTCTAGCGGTGCTTTTGTGGGTAGCGGAAACTATTCGATGAACAAGGGCTTGGGTTTTGGAGAAGTAGTCATATCTAAAATATCTTCGTATTAGCTCTAGTCCAGCTGGTGGTTAGCGTTTGTACATACCCTGCTTTGATGTCTTCGACAATGAACGACACGGTGAGAGGGGGGTTCAAGGAGGTGGAAGCGGAACGGTTGGAGGGAGGGAAGGGATTGTCAGAAGGCGTATCCACGCTGTTGTCACATGGTTCAGAGGAGGCAGGCGGTCTTTCTGTTGCGTCGACGGGCTTTGAACCTGCGAGAGCCGCTTGAACATGTGATGTGGCTTGTGCATGCGATGCTTCTTGAACCCCAGCATCGCTGCGGCGACGGTCAGGAAGGTTCTGCATTGCTGTCGGCGACATAATGAGGATAGACTGACGGCGGGAAACAAAGGCCACAGAGGACATTTTATGTACTGTTGCACCATCCAGGCACGTCATAGGCACGTAACGCTCTTTGTCCTCTGCATTTCGGCCCCTCCTCGTCCATTGTCCAGTGGCAACCTACCTACTTGCTGGGAGACTCTTCATCTTCCGAACGCCGTGCAGGAGAAGGCAATGCGCCAAGTGAAATGTTGCAAGTTTACCATGAGCGATATCTTGCTTCGTGCTTCCTGACTACGTCCGTCACCGAGGTCGTCCTTTCTTTCCTTCCATGACCCAAGAATGTCCAGGACCAGGCGGCCTACTTTCGGCGCAAGGGGCGCTCTCGACATCGCCGCTTCCTTCCTGTCCCTTGATCTCCACGCCGAAGAGCCTGAGAGGTCGTCTCGATGTCTCTGCAAGATCGTTTGGATACCCTCAGTTTGCGGGCGTCATGGAGCTGAGCTTCGGCCTTCTGTACGTTCTCCCAACGAGATGGAGCTGACAAAGGGTCTTAGTTTCATGGCTGCAAGCGACGGCTTCAAGAGAAGGAGGATTTCAAGACACAAGACGGACGGCTTCAAGAGGTGGTGTTATACCCTTTCCGCAAAATGTTCCGTCTGAGCTGCATGCTTTGCCACGAGCCTGGTACGTCGGAACCAGACGCATATGGGAATTGGTAAGTTTGGAACTGGGGGCCTCTGAAGGGAGCGTTAGAATTCCTGCAGGCAGGAGTATGTTATCGATGGACCTTACAAACAAAGACTTTTGACACATGAATATCAAGCACCTCAAAAAGAAACACATCGACATGTCTACCTCCGCTGGCTTTCCCCTAGACTTGGACGAAGTAGCGCATCTAATCAACCGACAAGCCCAAGAAGGTGATGTCGACATCCTTGATCAAGAGAGGCCTTACAAACGGTGATGCCAATAACCCGATCAAGACAGAACCAAGAACCGGTGATGCAGCAGTGCCTTGCCGAGTGGACTACCGTTCCGTTGCGAAGAGTGGCCAGCGCCAACTCAGCCAGAAGAGTCGGTGTTCGTCGAGGCAGGCGTCACCGAAGGCAGGGTGGAAAACTTCGGTGGGAGCGTGAAAAATCCTTCCTGAGACTGCCGCTCATACTCCGCTCTTTCCCTCGCTGTCGCCAAGGCCAGCCTTAGTTTTGAGGTGCTGAGACGACCCAGAGAGTCATGTAACACTTTTAGCAGCTGTTGTAGCCCCGTCGCGTCCGAGAGTGCATGAGAGAGAGAGATGGTTGCTTTGGTGCTCTTCAATTTGACTCGGCGCTCATTCAGTCGATCTCGAGAATAGGACAGCTTGTCGAGGATATTCTGGGTGTCCTGCTGTATGAAGCCCTGGACAAGCTTTTGAAGTGAGATGAGTGACTGATCGGGCTTGCGGAAAAAGTGATACCCGCGTCGCGACCCAAGCTGCTCGCTGACGAACCCTCGACACAGCTCGGCATATGCGTCGCAGTTGAGGCCAAGGTCGTGTGCCTTTCGTAACCGGTCAATACAGGGGACGGTGGCGTCGAGGATGCGCTCTATTTCACCGTCGAACATGTCGATCAAGCGCTGGAGTATCTTTGCGACACGATCGTATTTCTGTGAGTTGCCGGTAAACCACCAGTATCTGGAGCGCATCGCCACTTCGTGGACCAACAACTGAATATCCTCGAGATTGTAGACCAACACCATCAGCAAGTGATCCGTCTTGAGCGTAATCTCGTATAAACAATCTGCGCTCTCCTCAAGACCATCGACATAGTCCCCCAACAGGTCGATGAGGACATCCTTGTCCGTTAGCTGGACCTTGTTGTGGCGGAGATGTGCTCGCTTGACGTAAAGAGGCGTGGTTGCTACCCGGAAGTAGTGGGTGTGTGGAAGTAGAATCTCCGAGATGTGCGACCAGCCGTCGAGTTCGGCGACCGTCTCATTCAGCGTCCCAGACACTATATGCACGTCGAGAGGCAAGCAGGAAATATGTAGCCAGGTGGCGATCCACAGGGTCATTGAGCTCGCACAAAGTGCCCCCCCGCCCAATGTCGAAACCGTTGCTTGTCGCAGAAGGCCTCGAGCGCCGTCCGGGTCGACGATCCAGCGGCTGCCGGCCACGAACGATTCGACTCCGCGAGCGCCGGCGTATATGGCAGTTTCGAACACAGCAGTGGAGGTGGTCTCCAACATGTTCCAGCCTCGAACTCCCACGTCAACCATGGCGGCACCAACACTTGACATCTGCCAGAACGCCAGCCAGACTGCGCCCAACACGACCATCAGAAGCATGATATGCCCGAAAATGTTGTTCGCCACAGGTTTTTCTGCGGCAGTGAGCAGGATGTTGATGATGCGGCCCGCCGTAGTCAAGGTAGCTTCAAAGAGTGCCCGGACACGGGGATTGTTCTCAGCCTGTCCTTTCCGATGTAGCTTGGTCGGCTTGTGGTCTTGTGGCTGTAGCTGCGCTTTGACATCCAAGCTGTCCAGGCTGGAAACACTGGAGTCACTCTCCGTCCAGATTTCTGGTCGGTGGTCGACCTTGGAGGCCCTGGATCGAGAGGCGTTGAAGTTGAGGTGTTCGACATCGGGCGTGCCAAAGGTGTCAACTTCACCGGGGATGGTCGACATAGGAGATTGAGTCCAACTTTGGGAGCTGGAGGCGTCCATGTCCATGCCGGGGCTGTTGTCTTGTGCGACGAAGCGTCCACGTCGGTGACTTGGCCGCAAGAGTGTTGCACCACGACGTTCTTTGGGGAGAGACCGCGTCTTCATCCGCGTGAGGTCTTCGGTCTGTTCTGCCATGGTGGTTTCTCGCGGTCTACCGCGCCGTCCACTGGCGTGCATACCGATGCAGGTATAGAATCAGGAGAAGAGAGAATTGGTTGGGGTGGAGAAAGCGAGGGGCAGGAGACGAGCAATCTCTGCCTGCTGGATCTGGCTGGGTGATTGCTGGTCTCAAAGAGCAATCAAACTTCCCGGCATCCAGAGCGGGGAATGCAGCGTGTTGACATGTTTTTGACGCACTGGGCGGCTGGAATGCAACCAAGCCCGCCTGGATAAAGAAGACATGGCCCCCCTTCCGACAGGTAATTAGGCCAGGTTTCAACTGTCCACCGCTCTTTACAGGGCGAATTTCCAAGGCCCAGCTGTGTTTGCGATGCTACGAGCAGCTAGCCGACCGGTGGGACGTCCAGGTTTGAACCGGCTGGGCTGGAGCACCTGAAATCTCGGAATCAGGCCCATTGCCTACCTTTTGCCCTTCTTGCTCGCCTCTGCATGCCTGCATACAGTGTCTCAATCACCTCCACCAAGCCAGCCGGTCGCCACGTCTCTCTCGCTCTCCCACCAAGCCAGCCGGTCGCCACGTCTCCCTCGCTCTCTGCCCCACAATCGTTCGTTCCAGTGCGCTCTCGCCCGCGTCCTCCCGACGTCCTCACGCAACGCCGCACCTCTGAGCCAGCCTTCTTGGCTACTTCCACAGGGCCTGCAGAGTTAACCTCACAGTTTCTCGGCGAGCCTGCACATTTGGTGATACGTTACAGCCCAGCAGTCACGGCCCCAGGCCACAAACCACCTCCACCCAGCCCACCGCTCTGTCTCGGACGCCACAATACAGCCCTGTGGTGCACACCGCCGGTTCCGGGCAGACATCAGCGACCTGCCCAGCAACGCCGCAGACAATTCCACGGCCCGCCGAGGCTACATGAGGGACGGAGCAGACCTTGTTGAAGGCAGAATATTCGCGTGGTCAGGCATGTTGTGGTGAACAGGTGCATCTTCTTCAAGAGCACAGCCGTCAGATGGGACCAAACACGCGGAAATGACAGTCTTGAGGGGCTTGAAGCTTGTGATGGTCCTGTTCAGACTGTCATTGGCGCAGTGACTCACACATCAGGTGCGAAGCGTGCGATTTCATTTGTTCTCCTTGGCCCGCGGAGACAATCATTGAAGCTCTGGGAAGGTCCCGTGGTGATTCCCCCGTTCAGCCGTTTCTGGTTGTGGCTGTCTACTGGGAACGGGTCGACGTGGATCACAGATCAAGATCGTCGCATGTTTACATGTCGGGGCTGTACTTGGCAAAGCATGGGACCTCAACCGTATCGTATTTTTTACTAGTCCGAAGCAGTCGCTGATCCAACTTTTGTCCCTCCCAATTCCATGGACTCGGGTTTACCGTCTGGGGAAAGGATATCAAACCCGCCACCTCGGTGTGCTTGTTGCGAACGGATGTCGAGCATTGCGGCCACCTGTCTCATATTATATATTTCAGCTCCTTTCCTTGTTTTCATGTATTCCTATCCATAACCAAAAGAAAACTGACCTCACTAAGTAAGTGCTGGTTGGTTTCTCCGTTTCTGGACATGATCTTTACAAGATGCACTTGGACGTGCCGAAAGAGGCCGAAACAGAGGACAAGGAGAATAGGGATGATCTCCAAGACTCTAACTTCGGCGGATATCACTGTGGTCATGATACATTCGCCGTCAATGCGACGGCCGAGAATCTTCTCAACCGCACAGTTGGTTGCGATTCCCATTCACGCTATGGAATGCCATTCAGTCGACAGCCCCTTTAAGGCTACGTTTCTCGCCCAAGAGTTCTCCTAGGTCTGGGGCGTTGCCCGCATTGTTCTCCAAGGAGCAAGCAATGTCAAGCCATTGACACAGCGAATGCCATGGTGAGAACACAGCCGTGTGAAGGAAGAGGACTGTCCAAGACGAGCTCGGGAAGATTACGGCGAGAACTGTAAGAGAAGCACAGCATCGAGTCCAAGGCATACAAGTGCAATGTCGGCAGCTACGAAGAGGTGGAGAAGCTGGTCAAAGATTTCGGCAAGGTTGATGCTTTCATCACCTTTGTGCGTGACTTGGACGAGTCAGTCGAGCTTCAGGTTGATCCTGGAACAGGATCGCCTGCTGCTGTGTCGTACATACTTCCGGCTAAGCGTTCAAGCATCACTGCAGTCAATGTTGTCGAGTCAGCCCAGACTCTCTACTTGGCCACCGAAGCATTAGGAAATCCGTCACAGTCGAGTCGTGCCCCTGATTGGTGACGAGCACAGAGCCAATCTTGATCCCGCCTTTTGACGGCCGGGGATTCTTCAAGCTCCTGGATGCCATTATCCCACTCCCGCCGTCCGCCGACATGGTCGCTCTCTGTTCTCCAACTTGTCCCGTCAACTGGGATTCGTCCGTGCAAAGACTTGCACAGACCTACGACGCAGCCGGGAACTCGGTAAAAAGAAAGAAAGTAAGTTAATATTAACTTTACAATCAAAGTTTCTGTCTCTATATCTCTCTTTGTCCGTGCGTGCGTGTGCGCTGGCGACTTCGACGAGGAACTTCGGGTGGCCGGCCGAAGTGGCTGCGACTGCGACGAAACGTTTACGCGTCAGCTCAGGAGCTTGGATGGCGATGCGCCAGAGTGCACCTCGGTCTGCAATAAGATGTGGGAATGCGGCCATCATTGCCCTCGGCTCTGCAGACGCCACTGACGGCTCTTTGTGAAATTGCTTCTGCCAACCAAATGCTCATTGACAACGCGCAGCAGATGCGTGAGCCGACATTATCGCCTCTTCACCGAGTCCACACCCAGGCAGGAGCGTGGCAATCAACATTTCGATCAAATCAGGCATGATGGACGCGATCCTTCTGCCCCCAGTCCAGTGCTGACCAGGTGAATCACATATGGAGAGAAGATCTCCGTGGATTCAGATAGGGAAGCTTCTCGGCCACGTGCGTTTTCACCTTTTTGCAGGCTGCTTTAGCTGCGGGCACCACCAACGTCTTGTATGGCGCAGTTGATTTTATATGGTTATATCTGTAAGCTGGCCTTTCATCTTGGTGACTTGTTCAAGCCCCCTTAGGCCCAATATCGGGTTCTCTCATGGTGGGATGGAGTCGGCGCGCCTCGAGAACATCTCCCTTTGCAGCCTTGCTGCATGCCTTGGGATCAGACCTCGATGCTTTCCGGTCTGTCTGATCCAGCACATGTGTGCCACTCCAGCAATATCGTCCACTAACTCTACCCGTGCAGCGTGACGAATCCAGGCCACCATACCGTCATCTTTGAATGCCGAGAAGGACGTATGCTTTGAAGACGTTTCGAACGGTTCGGCCACCTCGAGGTTACATGCATTCCGTCTTGACGTGCCTTCCATCGTCCCTCGAACCACTCACTCATTCTGAATATGTAGCTGACCTCGGTCAGACCCTGGGAAATCAATAGCATGAGAGAACCCAGCGCGGCTTTTGATCTGGAGACGAAGACCGGTGCTTTCACTAGTGTGTCCTTTGAACATTCCCCGAACCAAGAAGGAGAGATCCCTGACCGTCTCGCTCAGATGCCCTACTGACTTGCCTTTCAACCGTCCAGATCACTACCTATTCGATCACGAAGGCCAGGTCATTTCTGGAACAAGCAGAATGGCTCATAGAAACGTGTGCAATCTTCGGCGAAACGAACAACAAGCGAGCGAGTTCCTTGTACGTTCTCATTCCTCACCGATATACCCCTGCAACGATCAAATAGTCACAGCGAACGAGCTCACACCAACGACAACCGCCAAAGAAGCTACCTTGTCCTTATCACCAAGTGGAAGCCCATGTCACGTCGCCTTCCTGCCCTTCCTCGCCTTTCCTAGAACTCGAGACGAACAACAACAACAAGTTGGCCACCAAGCTGCAGGATGCTCAAGACTGTCATTTCGGGGTTGTGAAATGCTGGGAGAGCTCGCCAATCCGCATGACTGCTCTCCTGATCTGGATTTGGCACTGATTTGGGGGGCGGGTCTTGACCGCCACGGAAAAATTCCATGAAATCGGCCACAACGATGAGGAAATTGGGGCCTCGAGCTGGTATCGTGCGCGTCTACACAGGGGACGACACCAAGAGGAGGAACTTGCTGGAAGCAAAGACACAAACGCTGAAGGAATCGATCGGCAAAGGCGTCCTCCTAGCTACTGAGCCACCAGAGCATGTCGGAGCATGCCACATCCTGTTATGGGGATGGATACCGCCTATCTTGGAAAGATGATCTGCCACTGGGCTACGTTGGATCGAAACGTCCGCGGCATTCAGCATGAGCGACGACAATCAGGGCTCCGAATGGGAATGCCTGGGACGCCGACGCATCATAACCGCAGAGCGGGAGGCCCCTTCAAGACAGGTATGTATACAGCCATCCCTTGCGTGTGTGTGTCCAATCTAACGAGATCTACCACGAAGGCAAGCATTGCTCAGAGTCGGCAAGGACGAGGCAAGCAGGGCAGCGAGTGTCTCCTGCATTTCAACAACACCATCAACCCTACTAACGGTGGTGCCGATGGCCCAGGGCCTTTTCTTGGGAAAGAGAAGAAGGACACATTGAGGGATGTATTTCTCGAGCCCAAGTGTACATTACAAGCTGACCCTATCTGTCAGGAACGGCGGTTCAGACAGGCATACAAGTTGAGAAGTCCAAGTTCCAGGCATGAATTGCCAGAATTCCAGTCTTTTTGGGCTAATCCCCAGGGGCTGTCGACCTCTCCCTGACCCTATCCTAACCAGATCCCGCCCGTGAAAGTGTGATCTTGAACACACGTCCGGGAATATCTTGCTTTGGAAACGGAGACATCAACCTCGATGGGAGATGGAAATTCGGAGGCAAGAAAGCAGCTAGAGGCCCCCCATGGCGGAAGAAACGCGATATGCTCGATGACGCTCTCACCTTGTGGGCAGACTGGACAAAGTTACCAGCTGAAAGAACAGCCAAAACACCACCGATCTTTGTTCGCGCGGGCCCGAGTCATGATATCTGAGAGGAGTCGTTTGGCGAGGGACCTGTGAAGAGCCGAAAGCTGTTTCAATTCTCCGTGGCGTGATGACTGTCTGCCGACGGACCTCTGAGTGGAGTGCAGACCCGGCTTGGAAGAGGACAAGCGTGGCTGTCAAAACGTGGAAGAAAACGACGAGCCGGGCAATGAAGACGATTGGATGCACATCTATGACTACTACAGCGAGGATCGGTAGTGACAGAGCTAAGGTGCAGCACGGGGGTCTTGGGGCAGTGACATCCCCAGCTCTGCCGACCTTTGCTTTCCATCCAACACTTGCGGTTTTGGGGCCGAGAAATGGCGTGGACATTTTCGGCAACCAGATGGACGAATCGAGTAAGTTTGTTGCCCACTTCGGCGCAGCAATTATTCAAGTCACCGGGTTGAAGTCAGGCCGCCGATTATCTGGCTCGTTCACAGTTCAAACATGGCCTGAGCTGCTGTCAGCATGGACCTGATGGAATGTACGGAGCAAGGAGACCTTGTCGGCGTCCCGCCTGGTACACCTCGCTGGCAAGTCTTGGCGCGAACACGTGAGCTGCGTTGCGCATCTACCGTTCACAGCGTCGACAGCACTATTCATAGTCGAGAGTGTTGAGCACTATTCATGAGGACTAACACCGTCGCTGGAACGGTAGAGGGAGGCCCAATCTCCTTCCACTTGGCCTTCGATGCCTGCCTTAGCATCGAGGGCTGCAATGCCACGTCGTCATCCCCTCCCTTGAGGAGCCTCCTACACAAACACCTTCAGATCTTGACCTCCGGCTGTTTCCAATCGGAGTTCACTCTGTCGCGGGTTACGCAAAGGCCATGGATGCGATCCATGATTCTGTGAAGCAGAAGGCATGCCCAGTCATCTTGAAGGCACGTGACTCACGCGTGGATATAGTTGCCATCTCCCTCTCTTGAGTTTGAGATAATTAATTAGTTTTCCATACCTCTCACGCTGACAGATTCGAGTGTGCATAAAGTAGATCGATATCCCGCTTTTGCTTCCGACCGGCGAGAATCGACCAAGTATGACTTCCACGAACTTGGACTTTCTTCTGCCGACGACGCACTGCCTTCAGAACAGCTTCCACATCACAATCTTATCCAGCGCCAATACCACGAAAGTCCTTGGGCGCCATCCTTCCCGCGTGAAGTCGAAAAATGTCGGAAGCTGCACGATACCTCAAATAATGCGACATGACAGTCTGAAAATGAATCCAGTCGAGCAGCCGTTCGTCCTCGCGCAGCCCCTGCGTCAACCGCTCGACGAAAGATATGGATTTTCACTAGGGGAATTCGGACGAGGCAGCATGCAGCACGCGTGCACACATACATGTTGTGGATATCCGTTAATCCTATACGGCAGTAGTCACGGACTGGCCAGTAGCCGTGGTAGCAAACTCAAAGGTGGCGGTAGATGCGCTTGTAGCCGCTGTAGTCCCAGAGATCGATGTCACCCTGCATATCATGGAAGATGGCTCTCAAGTGAGCACCCAAGAACGGACGAGTTTGCAAATGTCTTTCAAAGACACGGTGCGCACCGTTTCCCGTCTCGTGGGGACATGACCGACACACCGACACAGCCGGCAGGCAAGTAGAAGTTGACGGCGCAAGAACAAGGACAAGAACAACAAGGGAGGCACGTGATATATCACGTGCGGGTGCATTATTTGCACTAATTAGAACAGTCGCCAAGATATTAGCGCGGACCTTTTATTAGTAATACACTCCGCAGGACAATGCCGAAGTGTAGTACACTAGTGGCAATCACAAAGACATCACGTGGTCTAACTTGTTCTGTGAAAAAATGTGCCTCCGTTCCCAGCACAATCCTTTGTCCACTGGAGGCATTTCTTTCAAAGGCTCCATGATGTTTCATTGTCTTGCTCTTTCAATGCACGATTTGTATTACAGTCCCTCATTTGTGTTGTTGGCATAACAGGGCAGAAGTGTAGTATAGTAAGGGATTCAGGATTGTCCGCGGATCGGCAAGCCGGCATTCCTGACAGTTGCCTGAAAGCAAATTCCATGTTCGAGCCGTCAGGTCCTTGGAAAGTAATGAGGAAGAAACTCGAATCGCCTGGCCAGCGTCAATGTATCTTGTCAAAGTACATATGTTATTATATCCGCTAGATTCTTGGTGCCGGATGAATGGCGCAAACTCTGGGTCTGGTGCCACCTGGTCAAGTCTAAGTACAGTAGCCTCTCGGAGACGTGCTGGCTCGGTCCCAGCTCGTAGCTTGCCTGGGATCAGCTTTGCTGCTGCAGCCCTGTCACGGTGCAGAGGAAAAATTGAGAGAGGCACTAAGCTCGGTGCTGGTCCCGCGCTGGCACCGGAACAGCCCAGAACAGCCCGCAACCAAGCTCGAGTACATGTTGTACCGAGCCAGCCCGTCCTTGGGTGAGTCCTTGGGTGAATTACTGTAGGCGTCTAGTCACAAGCCCAAGCAGAAGGCCAAGATATAGGTACTCAAGTTGAGTCTCTTTCGTGCGAGACGCAGGCGCCGCGTCTCGCCTTTCTTTTTGCCATCCCCCCCCCCTCCATTCGGCCATCCAAGCTCTATTTGCTACGAATTTACGCTTCTACCGTCCGACTTCCCTTCTGCCATCGAATCCCTGCCAGAAAATCCCTTCTGCCATCATTCGGATGCCCTTCTACCATCGAAGCCCCTTACGGAATTCAATACACTCCAAGAACCTCACTGTTACTTATGCACAGATTGTGTATAATGTATATACCCAAGAACGAGAGCCGCCCTTGACAGAATAAATGCCTCCCTCACTTCAATCGCCTCGCATGCGAGATGCTATCGCCGACACTTTTGCAACAATCTCGCATGGTAGAGGCCATCCCTCGGGGATCTTGTCAGTTCAGCACGACACCCGGAGAGTCGCCGGAGCGGCCGGAGCCACGGACTGGCACGAAAACCCGAAGCCTCGTCGGTGTACTCGATGCCTCCTCAAAGACATACCCCGTCATATGACCTCGACCCAGTACACCTGCTTTGAAATATAATGCGGAGCACAACTTGTGGGCGAACAGGTCTTTTCCGCATCTGCATCATTGTCTGGTGGTGAAACTGATACGGATACTAACTCACCCTCTCGAAGAGATGTCATGCTAATGGTTGGACAGGCTCTCCCGGAAGAGGAGGCTCTGGCGACCGGCGCCGTTCTGGATACGGGCCTGCAAATAGCAAAGTTATATACTGGCAGAGATGCGGTGCCAGTAAATTTGGGAGGTCAAAGGATAGAAGAGGAGTTGATGGCAACCCTGGGTACATCTGAAAGTGTAGAAGAGGAGGAAGAGGATACCGATGATCATAACACAGAACCCTCTCGTTGGCAGAAGGTTATACGAGGACTTCCAAGTACTTATGTACCGCCGTATCATCGAGACCATTTGCCCCCATGACTCTCCTTGTTGGGGGCCTCACGGTTTCTCCCTTGATCTCGGCGACGCTGCGATCATTGACGACGCTGCGATCATTGACGACGCTGCGATCATTGACGACGCTGCGATCATTGACGACGCTGCGATCATTGACGACG
>JADWQD010000024.1:269365-294561 GCA_016110215.1 Capronia americana
CTGCGATCATTGACACGACACGGAACGAGTTCAACCGGGGGAAGGATTTGGTCGCACACGCCAAATTCCCATCCACGCACTTGAACTGCCGATCGCTGATCCAATCCGCCCCGATCTTACAGCTTCGGGCTTTCTGGAACATGTGGAAGACTGGCTCCTCACCACGATGGACATTCAAGATTGACTCGGCCTTACAGGCGGACGTTTCCAGTACCTGAAGCTGTCCCCCAATGTCACCAAACTGCTCAGCAAACCCAGCCATCGGCTACTTACCCACCAAAGGAACATGCTCAATCTCAAAGTCGCAGCTGTCCCTGGTACATCCTACAGCCGTTTTGGAAACCACAATATCTGGTCCTAAGCTACATGACTCAGACGCTACGATTCGCGGCGCTGTCATCAGAAGGGGAGCAAAGCGAAACTAGCGAAAGCCGTCGTTAGCACAGCAGAGCAACGCGGAACACTAGGTTCGGTATCTGTCGGCCTCGAAGGCTTTACACTTCTCGACACCCTCTTTGACAACACCATGCTGGCATTATCAATGGCACGCAACCATGGGCTATCGACAGGTCAATGCCATTGTCAGTCGTTTCTAGCCAAACCCCTGAAGAGAAGCCGCCTGCTGAGAACAACAATAGCCGTCGATACCAGCAGCGGTAGGATCAAACACATCGTTTGCAAGGGTAGAATATTCATTATGCCTGCGGGTGTATTGATCAACCATTGTCTAGTCCCTCCTTTGTAGGTACCCAGACTCACATCGGACTCTGGAATTCATTGACCACTTGAACTAGCTGGCTCGCCTTGATGGCCTTCCGAACGAGCCTGCTCACAGAGAACTCCTGAGAGCCTAGCCCATTCAGTGGAACGGGGGACGGGAAAAGTACCGGCTTTCTGAGAGCACATCAGTGTTGCTGCATTCCACGAGAGGTCCAAAGAACTCAAGATCCATCATGGATATCGGGAGCTATGTTGGCGAAGCAGGATGTATATTACAGAGAAAATTTATGTCATTGTGCATGTCGTGGGACATCAAACGGACCGTGTCGTTGTCGGTTCTCGTCCCTCCAAGAGTAGCCACCAGTGCTTTGCCTTCTGTGACTATGCCTCCAAGACTTCCTCGGTCCCCTCGGCAAGCACTGGCGACGATACTGGGAGACGCACGTCTTCTGAGCACAGACAGTGAAACCCGAGTGATGAGGAGTGCTAGCCGCCACAGCTTAACAGCCGACATAGACACTCTGGTCCATTTTCAAATCAGCGAACCCCAAGGAATCTAGATGGAACTGGTGCTTAACGTGCGGAACTGCAGATCTTCCATTTCACTCTGATGATGCAGCCCGATGTGCATTGCTCGCCCGCAGCCTCTTCTGCACGGTGAGATGACATACGGTGATACAGAAGGAGTGAACGGGGATCCTATGGCTACATTGCTTTGATACATAAGTACGCATAAATGATATCGAAGGCAGCCAGGGTCCTCACATATGAGCAAGTGCCAAACGGCGAAGCGAAATAACTAGCCATCTGTTGTCAAGGCTTGTTTTCAAGAGGATTGGCGAATTGCACGTAGGCAGGTACCCTTGCGGATGACAGCCTCCGTCCCTGCTATATCCAGGCTGCAGGGTCAACAGATATGACTATCATGTATGACGAGTAACCTGTGCGGTTGAGGGCAACTGCCAACAGTGCAAGGCAACGGCTGTCAATCTCGCAAGTCCCAGTGTGACATGGAGCGCTAAGCTTGGTTGGGACTGCCACGAGCGTACGACTCTTTTCCGTCGTCCTCTTTCCTCTTCCTCTCCCTCCTCTCCCTCCTCGTCCTCCTCGTCCTCCTCTTCCTCTTTCCTTCAGAGAGCTCAGATCAGTACACAACAAGTCATCAACTCTTTTAGCTGTTACCTCTCTGATGCTCGTGAGCTGGTTGTTACACCTCGTAATGACTTTGTTTGGCAATGAGCTGGCCTGTCCGGTGGTAAAGCAGCTTCAACCAAAGGAACAGGAATGGGGAAAGGACTTTGTGAGCCATCCGATGTTCCTGCTCACCTTCCGTTCATTGTCGTCCGTGGCCTCGTTGCCCTATGGCTGGACTGTACTGATTCATGATCATCTTGCAGCTGCACTCCTCGCAATATCGATGGGAAAACTCTCTGGTCGACACACTGTCCCACGCAGGTGCCAGGGCCTAGGACCCGCCGGTCTGCTCACCTGCTGCCACCCGCGGCCATCTGAAATGAGCATTCACCTTCACCTTTTCGGATCGGAGCACAATCCGCTCTCGGAGTCTCGTGCTTCCACCTTGCCGAGAAGAGAGGGGACGGACATTTTCGTCATCGAGATTCTCCACCGTTGTTACAAAAACAGGTGCGACGAGTGTAACAAGTGTTGATGGTTGAGGACCCACTGACGCATTCTTCTAGCATATGCCCATTCGGATCAGACAGTTGCTGATCGTCATGGAAGGTCAGTGAGCATCCTGCTCAAGTTTGGGACTTTGATGGTAAGGACACGATGACCACGCCAACAACAGCAATGATGCTAATACTGAACAGAAACTCGAAAGATCGGCACATCAACAGGCAGCATGAACGCCACAGCCCTGTTGAAAACTCGACAGGACCAGGACTACACACCCTTCAGCTCAATCGCCGCCGTGGAAAGGTGGACCGGCTGGAAACAAATCACATTGAAGAACAAAAACACCCTACACAAAGTGGCCCGGACGATTTGCTGTCCATCATCCTCATTCTCGGCAACGCAATAGAGGAATGGCAAACAGTGGGCTTACGTCTCGCCTGCTACCTCAATCTGATATGTGCGATACACACCTTCACACACTGTCTACGACTACAGACCCCATTCTCGCTCGAGCTTGCCCTTTGAATAGACAACTGTTCATGACAGGTCTGGCACATTGATTGGAGGGACACCGCGTCCTGGTACTCTAGCTGGGATGTGATCTGGCTGGTGAGTTTGAGTAGGAGACCAAACCAGATTGTGAACTGCCCCAGTTCAATCCGGTCCAGCCAAAGTTCACAAAGAGCAGCATATTGGCAGCAGGAGGGAATAGTCCCACTCACAATCTCCAAGGCCAGTCCACCACATTGATCGACAAACACATGGCGGCACACCGCTGACGTGTCCACAGCCAGTACATCGACGGAGCACACCTTGCTCGAGCCCCCTCCGCATCAACCAGCATCTGACTGGGATGTGCTTGACGCATTGCTGGCAGACCAGCGGCCGACAGTTTCACCTTTCTGCCTCTTTTTGCTTGCGTGGCCTCTACCGTGCTCTGCCTTTGCTGACAGCTCGGCTACCACCTTGCAATGAGCTGCCACGCGTACCTGCTGAACCCAACCTCGGTCCTAAGAGCAGCGACGAAGGTGTCTTTTCCCCTAGAGACACTTGTCAGTTTCGTCAGCAGCGCCAGAGAATACGGAAGCTCATTCAACGTTGACAAGGTACCTGATGAAACGCGCACCCAACGGCTCAAACATCACATCTTACTAACACTTTTACAGGAATGCTCCTCCAGCCTCGTACATCACCAGCATTTCGGATTCTCAGTTGCAATTCACCCTCAACTGAGTTCTCATCATCCAGAGATACCCATCCCATCTTTGGCGCCCTGGCGTTCCCTGGCATTGTTTCGACATTCCACTCTCGTCCAAATGATGCCCTCTTTGGCAACGATGTTCTTTTCTCAGCTGGAGTTCGTCATGCTGGATTCCAACCTCGATCTTTGGTGTATCAGGTGGAATGTCTTCAGCCAGATGCCGGAATACCCATCTTTCCATTGCACTTGACGTTAGCCACACTGGTCATCACCTTGTACTGCGCAAGCAGTTCCTCAACCTCCCTCACGCTCGTTCCAAGCGGCAAGGGCTTCGAACCAATTGTGACGGCTGCGATAGCAGGATCTCTGCAACACAAACAGCTTTACAGGTGGAGATCCTAGACGACAATGGACCCAGCCATGACAATCATCCAGTGCGAGCGACTTGAGTGGATTCTCAACGCTATTTGTCAAAGGCTCTGCGGCCCAGTTGCTGTTGGAACTGACGATACCGTTACCAAAAGGCCAAGGAGCAGCCCTAGCAGGAACAGATATTGCCACCGACTCCTGGGCGGACATGAGAGGTCAGGTTGAGCCTGTTCACAAGGGTGGACGGTAGTTGGAATCAGGCTGGGCCGGCCTCCACACGGGTTGAATTACGCCCAGGCTGGTGACCGACACCAACCCCACGAGGGAATCGAGTCGATAGGCGGACCACATCGCTGCGGCCGGCCCAACGCCGTCGTTTTGGGGAACAACAAACTGAACAGGTGAGTGTACTATCTCATGAAATTACTCGGTACCGATCGCGCTTCACACAGCGGTACGGGCATTCGAGCAGCGGGAATTCAGGGGGCTGACTTCCTCAGGCGAGTAAGCCTCGAGCCTAAGTTGGGTGGGGAGTCCGGTCGATATAGGTGGGCCACAGTGATGTGGCCGGCCTGACGCCGTCCTCCCGGGGTGAACAATCGGTGCCAGAGCCCCAGACAGGCTGAGGGCAGGGCAGGGAGGGTAACCTCACAGAGGGACTCTACCTCTTCCGCGGCGGCACGCGGACTCGGGTCCTACAAGCCCGAAACGAACGTCTAGATCGCACAAAGACACTGACGAGGATCCAAGCGAAAAGTATGCCAGAAGACCGAGGCATCAGACTAGAGAGGATAGGTACGAATACAAGGACGTTTGGAACAAGCGTCCAAAGGAGCGCCAGGGCGCAGACCAACCGCACGAAAATGGCAAAAAGAGGCGGGGTTGAGACAATGATGCAGCATCTTCTGGAGACAATCCTTCCCCTCGTGGCAGAAAAGGTCAATGGCACGTCAGAATCGGCCATGCACAGGAATATGCGTGACGACCCTCATTCGGAAGCAGGACATCGGCGGTGTTGACCGGAGCACCACAGAAACACCGCCGATGTCCTACTTGCGAAAATGACCTTTCGCATCCTCACTGTACTTGACCCCTGGTTACATGGCCAAGATACCTAGGACCTCAGCTAATTCTCCCGGATGATCATGGCCAGAGGAACCAACGCACTTTCGACCGTGTTTTGCTTGAACGAAGAGCAGGCATTGTGTTCAGTGTTGCGCAAATCATATTGTGACCTCATCAACGTGCCACGTCCAAAGAGGACAGGTACGAATATAAGGATGTGTCAGAGAAGCGTCCAAAGACGCGATTATCGAGGAGCCTCTTCAAGACAAACCCTGCCGCCACCTTGACTAGAGACTTCCAGGCGCCAAACGTGGCCGCCCAGAGATTGTCTTGCCTCGGTCGTCTTCCATTCCGCATTACCGGATGAAATTCCTTTGAGTAAGAAGCCAAGTCCAGTACCCTTCAAGGTCAAAGGAGGACAGGTACGAATGACTGTGATTGAGCCAAATGCTCCAGCTGGTCGCGATAACAATCCAAATGGGAGGGAAGATCTCGGACCTTCTTCGGACACGCAACATCACAATCTCTGGAGACCTTGTGGCCCAGCTCAAGGAGATTAGTGATATTCTAGCTGTTTCCAAGAAATGCTGTCCAGCCTGCAATGCCACCGTGGAAGGGGTCCACAGATTGACCCTAAAGTGTACTGGACCTGGCTTCTTACACAAAGGAACATCATCCGGTAATGCGGAACGGAGGGGTTTGCCAGACCTCACCTTCTCAGAAATGACCTTTCTGAAGCGAAAGAGAGGGAACCAAAATACGAAAATAGGAGAATCACAGCCGAAGCAGAAACACCGCCAGTCACCAATCCAAGAAATATCGGCTTACTTCTCTCGGCCAGACGACCAGCAACATAAAGCGACGTCCCCTCCGAAGCCGTCCGCAGTTCGTTTCGGAGAGGATCCGAGCCAAAAGTATTTCAGATGGCCGCCGCACAAGACCAAAGAGGACAGGTACGAATACAAGGATGTTTCGGAGAGGACAGGTACGAATACAAGGCGTTTCGGAGAGGATCAAGGCGCAAATTACGCACGGGATTCCGAGCGAGAAGTACACGAGACGACCAAGGTACAAGATCAAATAGGATACGTACGAATACAAGGACGTTTCGGAGAAGCATCCAAAGAGCCCTGGTGTCTCGACGGCGATAGCGGGCGCCGTCGCAGGTACTAGCAAGGTCGTTGCGAGTTGAAAACTTCCATAACTTCTCCGGTCTTGTTGAGCTGAGGATGCGCTCTATGGGTTCGTACAATCAAGTTTGGTCCCAGTGGCGACCCAGAGATCACCAAACAATATTCGTCGTTGCTAATGGCGAAGGCCTTCTTTCCGATGCCTTCTTTGCCACCGCGAGACTGGACAAGCATATCTAAAGGCTGTGAAGATGCCTCCTTTGGTGCCTGGTTCAACAAGGCTCCTTTGGCGTGAGCAACTGGTACGACTCCAGCCCAACAGCAGAGAACGAATTCTTCGACAGCGTCCCCTTCGCTACCAGCTTGAAAACCCCGTCACCAACGTCCTCGAGCTCGGCCTCCATTCTCGGGAGGTATTCGGCTACTAGGCTGCGTCAAGATACCATCAAACAAGTTCTCCACATGATCATCTGGCCTTGGAGCGCGAGTCCAGCGAAACTGGTTTGAGGGGATTGAGGCGGCCGGCTGGAAATACAAGCGGTTGAACACATACAAAATTTATTGGAGGCTTGTCGGCTTGTCGGCTTGTCGGCTTGTCGGCTTGTCGGCTTGACCAGCATCATCCAGCCGGTACACGACTCGACACACATGGTGAGTCATAGTTTGGCTGGCGTCCATGCATGTCGCAGCTCGTAACTGGCTTGTGGTCAGTCGACCGTATATGGAGGATCAATAGGTGTGTGGATGATGATGAAGAAGCTGGCGTGCATTAGGATAATCACGACTCGCAAACCGGTCTGGAGCCGCTTGATTTCGACTCTCTTCCCCGGGTTTTCTCTCGCCTGATCAACGTTCCCTTGGGATTCATGATTTCGCCCCCTGATCTATGTTCTTTCTACGGCACATAATCACTTCTTTACTGTACGTCAGGGAGCCCGTGACTCGCGTGGAGGCGGGGGAGGAGCTTCTCGTTGCTCGTCTTGGAAGTGCCGGTTTTCCTGGGTTGGCACCCGACCGAACGTCTTTCGGACCACCGTCGATTTGCACGTTGTCTTCTGCCATTGTGCAGTACTGGCTTCCTGTCCCAGGTCCATGGAGCAGCTATCTATCCATCCTCCTTTACCTGGTCCTCCGTTCTTCCCTGCCGAGTTGGCAGTGGCGGGGCGGGGGGGATTGCTCTCGTGGAGGTTGATATGATACGCACGTACACAGCGCCTTGTCGACGAGACCGTCCGCAGTATTCAGAGGTATACCGACCGACCGACCGCTACGCTCTACAGAACTACATCTTACCAAGACTAATAGTTTCACAGGGACGTGGCATTAGCCTCGGTCTGAGCCTCATCACGATCATACCGGATGTTCGAGCTGCCTCATGCCCTCCTCCGCAACTCCTCCTGCTCTCTCGCTGTGTTACTGCTGCCGGGCACGGATACCCGAGGCCGCTCTCCCATCCAAAACGACCACTCTCGGCTGATAGCTCCTCCCCCAGCAGGCTGGAATTCCTACCTATGTCTCCGAATAAATTGTGGAAAAGGGAGGCTGGGCCCGAAAAAGTGAGCGATCGAGGAACAAAAGGTCACGGTTTGTTTAACAGCTACGGCTCATCGGATGCATAGGAATTCAACCTCTTCCAAACTCAAAGATATAAGTGAGTGCGTCCGAAGAGAACATGAAAGGAGCCCAGTCGAGAGAGGAGAGGAGACCCAGGCCTGGCGCAAGCATATGTCTGAAATCATAGGGCGCACTGTGACATTGTCCACCTTCAACACCGGCAGGCAGGCAGGCGGGCAGGTAGCCTCACAAGCTTGTCGGTCTGGTGCAACCGGCTGCGGTGTGACGGGCGCGTCTGTTGCCGCAATGTTCAAAGAACGTCAGTCCATCGCAAGAAGGTTCTACACCGTTACCCCCCCGACAACAAAGCAATTCAGTCCCTCGCAAGAAGGTCCTACGCCATTACCCCGGACAACAAAGCCGTGGTTAGCCAGTCCGATGAAAACGACAGGAACTTTCACGTGAAGTGCGTCCAGCGCGCTCCATGCCTGTTCTACACTTCATCCAGCAGTGTGCTTGATGCGGTGAGTGGGTTGTATCGCGCAAGGAACGTCGGTGGCAAGGAACGCTGGGCGCACTAGTGATGAGTACTCTAGCTCGACAAGCACCCAGTTGATGGTGTCTTCCAACGGAGGAACCATAAGCCCCCGTTGGCACACCAAAGACCCGGCGACAGCTATGGAAACTGGTTTCTTGGACGGTTGTGATCTTCAAGACACCATTGTCGGTCGGCTTGCAGAGCCAGACTTGCACAAGAACAACCCGCAGCCGTTGCCCTCGATCTCTCATACATATTCTCTCGGCACACCCGACAACTGAAGTAGATGAATCTTACGGCAATAAGGTGAGTGTGCATTTCAATACTTGAGCAAAGGTCGGCCCAGGGCCACACCAGGAAAGGTTCGGTTTCCACTACCTGTGGACATCTTACGCATTTCGGCCACCTCGCAGCCTTCTATCAACTCCTTGCATGGAGACAATTGCAGCAGGGTGAGTAATCCACTCAGGAAGAACATCTCCGAGGGCTTTCAGTGCTAACCGTTTAAGTGTCGACGTGATGGGCCACTCTTCGAAGACGCTGATGAACACCTAGCCTTGAGTATTCCACTCTTGTTTGTCCGAAAGACCGAGACCCTTTATGGTGGCGTGGCAGACGACAGTGCCGGAGGCTGTGATTACTATGTACCAATGCATACTTACATGGTACCACTCAACTCGATTGATCGGTGATTTACAGATAACTGCAACCTTGAAATCGACCCCCAAAATTTGGAAAACACAGAAACAACTAGAAAAGGACCTCCCCTAAGCTTATGGTTTTGTGACTCTCGCGCAACAGTCTAGCGCATTATGCACGAGGGTTTTTCCCTTTTGTTCTCTTCAGCTTACTGAATGGGCATCTTCGGGAGCTTTATCCTCGGGAGATTCCTCCTCAGGAAATACATCAGATGACGAGGAATCTCGTGCCCTGACTGAAGAGGAGCGGATTATCCTAGAAAGTGAGAACCCGGAACTCGACTTACAGGAAAGGCTTTGGAAACTTGGCACCATTCGCTCTCTCATTCAGGATTTCGAAGACCAGGAAGAGTTTCACGAGTCCCTCTCTCGATACAGCTTCCGCGACAATGCCCTGCTTTCAACACCTGGATACGAACGGCGTACAGATATGATGAACACTATCGCTGATGAGCCAGTCAAGGCACCCCCTGTCACAGCTCAAGACATTGAGGACTTTCTCGAGGATGAACGTCGTCTTGACGGCTGTCTGAACACCAACTGGGTCGACACAGCCGTTGCCCGAAGACCTATAACATTACTTCTGACGGGTCACAGTATCGCATTACGGCCAGCACCTACACTTGCTTTTGCAACACTTGCACTGCTCGCTCCTGAACACAAGCTTGTTTGGCGGGTGAGAATCTACTATCTCTGCTCGATGCGAAAGCCTCCACCTAAGGGCTATATATGGAATAAGAAGGTGGGCAGCTATACGGTAGAAAATTGAGCATAGTACTAGCCATCATTCAGCCTCCGCCAGCTGAAACCTCCGCCTGTGTGAATGAATCCAGACAGATCACCGAGCGGTCTTCGCTCAGATATGTTTCTCGCTTGACATGGAACCAGCCAGGACTGGACACTTTCAGGGAAGGGCAAACAAAGGCCATCACAATATTTCACACGGCCACGTGATTGGTCCATCACAAAACATCACGTGGTCTAACTTGTTCTGCGACAAATTGTGCCTCCGTTGAGTGTCTTTCTTTCAGCCAACCTTTGTTTGCCCTACCCACCTGTTAACATGGTTATTGTCGCTGTGAGTATCTCCTTGAAAGGCTCTACACTATTTCATTGTATTATTGTCTTGCTCTAATGGTGCCTGTCCTTTGGAAGCACATCAACCCTGCGCAACATCAATCATCAGGGTTATCACACCTTAACACTTGACGCCCAAGATAGGAGAGAGGGAAGGGGGTCAATCAAAGCCTTGTACAGATGAAGACAGGGTCCAATAGGCAGCTGACGGATTTGATAAATGTACAAACCTACATCTATATGGCTTTGGCATGAAAGTGTACGGAGGGCAGCGCAGCTAACAGTTCACAGCTCAACAGTCCTCGATCCATACCAAATGGAAGCTGGCCAAGGAGTGCTCCAGTCTAGCAGAGACCGCATCCTCAACAACAACTTGAGGAGCAGCAGCGAACTGGGAACTCAACAGCGCAAACCTCCGTCCTCCACTCTAAGTTTTTGTCCTCGTCCTCCACTGAGCACCTCCCCTCGAATCCCCAGACCTGAAGACGACTCGGATCCAGATTCAACTTCGTCCTCAGATGCGTCGCCCGACAGAGGTCGACGTCGACAACCAGAAAACTCGTCACACGACTCATCGTCCGACATTGGGTCTCATAACGGCGAGCATGATGGGGAGCGGTTTTCAGCAGAGGAACGAATGCTTATAGAGGCAACCGATATGCAAATCAATACCCACGAGCGTCTTGATAAGTGGTTAATCATCAAGGAACTTATTAAAAACCATCAAGAGAAACAGGCCTTGGATGAGGCGATCTCGCACTATGATCGCCCTGAGATAGCCTACCTCAACGCAGAAGGCGAGGCATGGCTCCGCGACATGTCGGCGGTCTTAGTGCTGGGAGCGGCCTTGCCTACTGTAGACCCACGCTGGTGGTCCCTGTCTTGTCCCCCTTTCCAATACTGGCGAAGACCGAGCTTATACCCGTGTTCACACCCGCGATTCCACTCAAGGCTGGACTCGCACTCAAATACAGTGCAGACATCGCTGAAACTCTGCAGTGCGGAGTGATGTTTTTGTAGACTGATCCCGCTGGAGTCGAAAGTGTTGACTGTAACACATCACCCCTTCTCGGCTCTGCTGTCCAAGTCGTTTTGATTGAACATACCTGCTCAGCGCGCATCAGGAGGTCAGGCTCGACGGGCCCCGAAGCGACAGAAGACGCAAGTTGCAACGAAGGCAATTACAGAAGCCTACTATGAACTCAGTTCCGATGACCCGCTCGGCAGCACCGGCGGCCGCAAACGGAAAGTTGACAAAGACACCTCGTATCAAGACGAAGACTTGGAAGATGAACTGCACTGCCCTGCACCGGACGTCTAGCACATTCATTCATGGGAGCAATTTCTGGTTTGGCGAGAGTCACTCCGGCAGCTAACTTCATCAACCTTTCCAACCACTCTCAACCAGCGACACAAGAAAGGATGTTGTTGATCATACTCGGGACTTTCGCCTGTTGCGACAGTGCCTATCAGATTGTGGGTGACGTGTTGGTGTTGCAGCCATTCCTTTTAGCCAGTTCGTCCACCAGCCCCAACAGTGCTCGGATGACCAAACAGTCAGCAGCAGGGAGCTCTACACACTGGAGGAGAGTCCACCATCGCGAGACCACTGTAGGCTACCTAGCTCTACATCCCCCTTCTCCATCTGCCATCTTATGCCCCCCACCCATAGCAGCCAGCATGCCCTTGCGTACTTGCTCTGGAAGCACGCTCCACGTAAACGTCCAACAATGTCCACGCAGGTGACCCACTCCGAAGGCTCCGGGCTCGACCCGGACCAGGGAACTTGTCTGCCCTTGCGGCCCCTGGGAGGGTTCATTCTTGCGAGTGAACTACACCGCTTCCTTGAAGGCTGCGGAGGCCACCTATTGGTATGACTGGACTTCTTGGGCATGTGACTTGTCTTTGCTCATTTTCGGAGCATCTTTCCCGAATCCGAACTTCCCCTCGTGCTCGTCGTAAGTGGCAATCTGGGTCCCGATCAGCTTTGCCGTTGTGTTGAGGCTGTCGTATGCTTGGAGTCGGTTCCTTCTGAGTGTCAGGCGTTGAGAATGACTAGGTCGACGGGAGTTAGCATCGATACTATCAGGGTACCCCCGGCAGAGAGGGCTGGGGTTCAATGGGGATGTCGACCTTTGGTTCCTTTGTTGGAACGCACACTCGCCTGGGCTCCCGTCTTTGCTGGAATAGTCTTTTCTGATGCCTCAGGCGTATCCTGACGTTCCCTGTCGTTGTTTCGACGTCCTTCTTGATGGATCCAACCGCTTAATGTGTGACACATGAGTTTGTGCGTGGACACCTTAATGATAGTCGTGCAAGGATATGCAACAAAATGCAGTTGTACAGTTGTTTGAACAACGGAGGGGAAGGGCAGCATATTGACAGCAGAAGCCCGATGAGATGTGAGCTCCGCCGAGGCCACCAGAAAGTGACTGGTTAGATGGAGCTCATCGTTCGTTGTTTGTGCGCAATGGTGCAACTCGCCTGAATATCTTGGCATGATGATGTGCACTGTGTCTACACAGACAATGGTCGTTCGTTTTCAGCCTGAACTTCAATAATAACAATACATTTGACGAATCCAATAATCAGAAGACGCGTCGATCTAGACTTCAGGCATTCCAACCCTTGCTCATCCATTCCAGATCCCACAGCTTTGTTTGACCGAAGCAATCTGATGGTCAGGCTGCGCCCGATCTACAGAAGCTCAAGGGCAAGCTCGATGCCGTCCCTTCCTATATCCTCCCAACCCTCTGGATCATCCAGTCAGGTTTTGGCCGGCTGAGGAATCTGAAGCTCCTGCAAAGAATGAAGGGTGGCAAGAAGGAATGCGATGTCGGCTGCATTGGCTTTGTAAGGTGAACCCCAGCCCCTTCTACCTTTCCACCTTCTGCCCTTCCCCCTTCTCTGTCCGTTCTCCCATCGCATCTCTCCCTTCCTACCGTCGAGTCTAAGAACTACAGATCTTGCCAGCATTTCTTTCTTTTAACAGCTGGCTCGACCCCTTGATTTCGTATTGTCCTTCCCATTCACAACTGGCCAGCAACCCCGGTCGTTGCCATCGTTCTGTACCCCGTCCACCTCCGTTGCCTCCATGCTCAGCACTTCCCGCTACACCTCCTCCGACTGCTCTCCCAATGTCGGCGGCAAAGACCTCATCTCCCTTTAGATCTATCGCTCTTTCGACACCAGGGACAATCGTGGAACAGCAGGGATGAATGGCCATGTTGCCTGCGGTCTCTGCGACCCGAAGCGGTGAGCGATCCGTCTACTCCGAATGCTTTCCCGCATGACTGTTGACGCGGCTAGTCATGTCAAATGTTCATGCCAACTCTCAGAACTCAATCCAGATCCAGCAGGACGCCCCGAAGACCTATGTCCCTTGAACCAACACCAAACAGTGATCAACATATCCTCTCAACAGCGAATGAGGTCACGGATTGACAAAGAGCCAAGTCGAGTCAATCGCCCATGGGATGAGGCAATACCAAGCAGAAGGCACCGAGAGCAAGAGATCCTTCGGGCACCGTCGTGGCCATGGACGAAGCCGATGTGGCCGGTCCGTGGAGGCGCAAGGAACACTACCGTGCGTTACACCACAAGTCGGAAGCGGTATTGAGATGACTGACTCGATCGCAGAAGGGTACCGCTCAGGGAACCACTGAATCTACAGAGAACACACTTCCTTCGCCGGACATCACTGCCAGGGCAAACAAGGCTGCTTCTGCTTCTGGTGCAAGATCTCGCTCTTCGAATGAGAGCGGTGGGCAGCCAGACTTCAAGCAATGCTGTCTGAGTGAAACTCGTGTGGCATCCCGGCTCCCTCTGTGGCTGGCAACTAATTGTTTACAGTAACATTTGCGCTTTTCAACGCGAGCCCGTGGACTTGACCATTCTTGACTCGCGAGAATACCTTTCCTAGACCAGGCAAGAACGCTCAGAGCCCTCGGAGCGCTGCGACACCTTCACATCGAATCGAGTCGGAGTCTTGTAGGCTTCAATGACATTGTGACGTCCTCGATTTCGCTGTCCTACAGCATGATCGGTGTACTGTCTATTGTGTTTCACCAGCCTGCTGCAGGCTCTCCATCTTCACTCACACGTTACCCACAATCACACAGGCACCGTACAACAGGCAAAGCTTCCAAGCAAGATCAACATCTTCCTTTGTCTTCGCTCCCTTGGCATCAAGGGCAGCAGGACACCCATTACAGTACGGTCCAGTCCAGGCTGACCCGGACCAAAAGCGTGGCACATTGCACACTGCACTGGCATTGCGCCCTACTTCAAACCATGCCTCCATGCCGCCAGACAAGAGCCCGGCGTGGCATATGGCGAGAAAGGTGCCGAGGAGGAATCATTGTACCTGGAGCCGCTGTTGCGCGATCGGATGAACCCTATGGCTGTCCCCCCGACGGGTGCAAGCATGGCAGAGGTTCATTCCGTTGGCTGACTGTCTTCCGGTGAGGCCACCCACTGTGTTTGGCGCTGGCTCTGCCTTTCCCAGTGGTGGAAGTCGGAGGGCGCAGATGGTGCGCACGTTTCCACCGCATTATTCTTCAGCGGACTCCTACAGGCCGTCATGAACCATGGAGTTGAGAGTCATCCTGGACTTGCTGGATGGAGCTGGCTCTTGAGTAAGTGCCCGTGGCACTGTCCCCCCCACTGCTTGCTTACATTCAACGATACAGGTATCAACGGTGATATTTCGTTTCCGATTACTGCCCTCGGATACTTCTTCACATGACTCATTCGGCGGACAAGAGGAGGAGCATACACCTACGAATACTGGCCACAGAAGATACCCAACGTCGAGGCAAATGTGGTCATATAGCAGAAGGGCCATGGAACTTCAGCCACCCAGCCTCTGCTCACGATCCTCAACGAAGACTTCCACCTCCAGCTGCTCACCGTACCAGGCACTGCAAGGATATTTGTTGAGAAGCCCATCAGCTGCGATGGAGTTGGCAACGGACAAGACTCGGAGATGACTGCGATAAGCATCGGGAGGTAGGCGACAAGAAGAGTCGATATCTCCAGAAGACCCTACACAGCGCACACTGACAGCGAATCGAGGAGCACCGGCCCCAGATTCGGGTCTCAGGAATCTGGTGAAACGGGGGAAGAACAGACTCGTTATCGCCCCACCGAAGCAGCAACCCAGCGCCGATGAAGCCAGGTAGAGCTCTAGCGGAACCCACCAGCCAGAAGGGAGGGCAGAAGCTCTACCCTCTACCAATGGGAGGTCAGGATATCACGCTTTTGGAGGTCGTGAGAGCACTGCGGAGAGCTGATTGAAACAAGGGCCGCTACCTAACACGGATGACATTATGAACGGCATCCTCACAGCAACAACGCATACACCTTTGAAAGCATGGGGCGATGGACAGATACATGTATCCCGACTGCTCCTCTGGAATTGTTAGGGGTCTTTGGCAACGTCTCGCGGCCACGCCTGTCACATGACCTCAGGAAGCAGCGAGTGACTGTACCTCAGCCGTGAGGTGCTGCGATGGATAGAATCTTTTCAGAGCGATCGATCCTCGTCGCTCCAGGGGTACACAGCACCACCTGTTCCATCTGCATTCACCAGAAAGGCCAAAAAATAGGCAATGTGCGGCAGCAACGTACGAGCTAATCCATCAGATTCTAAAGCCACCGCGACCCGTGCACCCCCATCGTCAATCATGGCGTCTTGATGCTGCATTCTCTACAGTACTCCCCATCTTCTCGACGCTAGCATCAAAGAAAACGATGCGAAAAAAAAATCTTCAAAAACAATCAACAGTCCGGATTCCCAAGTGGTCACCCACCTTGGTACTAACGAACCGGCATGTGGCTTAAGTACGGCTGAGCGAACGGGAAGCCCTGTTTTCCACATCCTATGGTCGATTGCGAAGGAAATTGTGCTTGATGAAAATATATTCTCAACTGTGCGAACTGTACGCCGCTACTTTTGAGAATATGGGTTCTCTTACCGTCACTACCTCGGGGTCAAAACTCCAGATTATTTACTCTGTTTCGACACTCGCATCTTCTACGCAACGAACTGGATCAATCAACGCCCGTCAGCTTCAACTCGCCTTACGAGCGAGCACGGCTGCGGCGAAGGTTGGCGGCTGGTAGTAAGTAATCGGCGGAGAAGTGCAGCATGCAATACACAAGTCTAACAGCGATGAGCAGAGATGTGGAAATGCAGCACGGACGTGCAATACTCGTACATACATGATCGAGTCCTCTTCCGCATCGCATTGCATCGCATCGCATGCCCTCGACAGGGCCATTCCTCCTGCCATCTCAACTCCCTCCACCCATCGTCCACGTCTCGTTCGCCGGGGTTCCGCGTTGCTCGAAGATGACCGGAGCATGTACTTCAACAGCCGGTCAGTTGGTAATCAAGCAAACCAGTTGCTGAGAGATGCACCAGCTTCATTCATCCGGAAAAAAGGCTTCAAGAGGAACTGAACAGTGCTCTCCCTCCGGGCCTCCGAGGGTCAGCGGCCAAATCTCCTTTCCTTCTTGCCGGACAGGTATCGCCCCGTGCTGTGTAGGCACCTATTCATCTAGGACAGACCCTCCCGTTCCGCGCTTCTGCTTGCAGTGGTTTGTCCTATGTTGCTCGGAACATTGGCCGCACGCAGGTTCAGGCTGCGGTGCGTCACATCAGGTGCCGGAGTGACTGTGACGGTGCGCTCTCTCATACCATGCGTGCCATCTTCGATGATGGCGTCGACCCCTTCGAGATCTCGCATTGTCCTCTATCACGAAGCTGCTGTTGCGACGGGAGTCAGTTGGTCTTGATCACGAAGCTTTCGTCGCGACGGGAGTCAGTCGGTCTTCTGCAGTACATCACCACCAGATCCAACCGTGTGGTAACGAGAGGCTCCGGCCATGATTTGCAAACCCCAGCGGCACATTCTTACCCTCCGCCGTGCCCTCCCCGCGGAAAGGACATGCCGGTATTGCAGAAGTATCCCTCGCGGCTGTCACAGACCGAAACAGTCGCGCGCATGTTTGCAAGACCGCCTGTTCGGAGTCAAAGAGCCCACCTACGCGTGCTTTTGAATTCGGGGGCCGTCAAGAGCCGCTCCTCCCATCGCACATCTTGAAGGATCTCAGATCAACAGCTGCACAAAATGTCTGATTGGAAATCAGCGACCTCGATGGAGTCGGACGACTGGGACGGATCCGGTGTCGGGTGAAGATATTCTAGCAAGGGCTCGAAAGAAGATTGCAAACATGCTTACTCAGGGCTTCCAGCTGCGGCGGTTCATTGTAGAAGAGCATGGAACGCGACCGTCCTGTCCTTGGATATCTTGCAAGGCAG
Organism: Capronia americana; assembly: GCA_016110215.1. Classification (NCBI taxonomy): domain Eukaryota; kingdom Fungi; phylum Ascomycota; class Eurotiomycetes; order Chaetothyriales; family Herpotrichiellaceae; genus Capronia; species Capronia americana. Next base: position 286,683 of record JADWQD010000024.1, read on the forward strand.
TCAGTCCGTCCCAACTCTCTTTCAGGTCGAAATAAAATACTCTATTCATTCGTCGCATTGCTCGTTCGTTGTCAGTCTCGGGAGTGGTGATGATATCTATTGAATACCAGGCACCAGACGAGGGCCGCACCGTAGCTGTCTCTATACCTGAAAGTCAGCCTCGCACAGCCTCGCAGCCTCGCGCAGCCTCGTAGCCTCGTCGTGGCAAAAAAGGCACCGGCCAGGGGACCTGGTGGCAAACAATCCCCCTTCCCAGTGGCAAATGCGAGCGTTCGGGGATCTCGGTCGCTACGTCTGGGACCATTTTGAGGTCATCCGTCCCCTAGTATCCACCGCGGCAGTCCCGAGGCACCGGCACCAGCACCTGACCAACGCCGCTAAGAGATATGAAGAGGGTAGCTGAAGACCTCTCTCTGTGTGTAGAGTAAGCACGCACACACACACACACGACTGCAAACAGCGCCCCGGCTTCACAATACTTGTATCCACCGGTTCTTCTGTGAGCGAAAAGCATCTCGAAGCAGAAGTATGCCTGCAGAAGTATGCCTGCAGAAGTATGCCTGCAGAAGTAGGCCTACTACAGTAGGGGGGCAGGAGGAAAAGCAGGGCTGGAGACACACCTTACAAGCTCGAGGAGAGAGGGACTCAACGCCCGTAGGATTCAAACGAGATCTCTATCAGTGACAGGGCGTGGTTGATTAATCGCGCCGAACGGTTGTCATGATGACTGACACAACATACACGACAACAGATCATTGAATGAATTATTGACGGCACCGACGGACGGACGGATGGACGGATGGATCGATGGGAGAAGAGAGGTCCGATTTCTTGCAATCGGGACTCGATATCTGGACTATGGACGAGACGAGAGGCCGGGTTCTCTGAGCAGACAAATGCCTTGAATTGTTCGTGAACCTATGCAAAAGATAGACTTACCTCCCATCTCTCAGAAACGGCGTCGAGTCGAGCGAAGCTGAACAGGATCCGAGATTCAGATATCCCGCGACATCAGATTTTGTCCTCGATCCTGCAGAGATCAGCCCGGCCAGTATTGGAGATGCTTCCCAAGTGATTCGAAGCCCACCGTTGGGGTACTACTCCAGCATATCACCTCCCTCCTAATCTTACGCAGGCGGTATTGTGGCTTGCTTAAGTGGTAAGGGCCCGGGCCTGATGGGCAAGAAGGATCCCGATCGACATCGACATCGAATGCGATGCATTCATTTCACGTTGGAAGAAAGGAAGGCATTGATTTGACAGCGGTAGACTAGATCGACTCCGGCAGATATAGATATCATCAAGGGGGCTCAACCCAATGCCACGTACTGCCGTTTGGCCTGCGCAGGGTACGGATCCGTAGAGGGAGGGGGAGTTCGCGCTTCCGGGACACTCTCCAGGAGCTGAGTCCATCGACGGATATGTTGGAGCTCTTCTCGTCACCATCTCCTGGGTGGAGCTCATCACCTTGGTAGGGGCTCGAGCCTGTAGGAATCGGAGAAGACCTGTAGTCAATGCAGGTAGGGAGGCTCCCGAGTATTCTCAATGTCTTCCCTCACTCGCCGCTGGACTTTTGAAGCTCTGTTCTGCAACTCGCTCTGTCTCAACGTGCCAGGGATGGTTGGAGTGAGGTAGACGGTACCCTGCGGTTACGAGTGTTGAATCTCGTTCCGGGCTGAGGAGATTCTGCGCCATGCTCCATGCGTCTTTGCGATCGTCATGACTGCAAGTGGTATATGCTCCCGGACGCCAATCTGCTGTCCCACTAGGACTCGGTAAACGATCAAGAGTGCGCCCCATGCCCAAAGGATACTATCACTGAGCGCTTGGGCCTGTGCGTTCTCTTGCTGAGGCAGGGGACTGTCCGCTCGCTATTGGAGGGAGTCATTATGGTCATTACGCGACTCTACTGCTGGGGCTGTTGTGGCACGGAACCTCCCTTTCCAGTTGCGGCGTGAGCAACGAACTTCTCGGCATCATCAGTGGTGAGACCAACGGCAAGCATACTAGTACGGGTAAAAGGTGGCTGCCGTGTTATCTTGCGATATCGTCAGCTGCCGTGGCGCCACTGGCCAAAGAAGACCTTGACGAGGTATAAAGTCCAAGCCCAGCAAACAGCGCGAACGAATGCCTCCGGAATCCGCCGGGGTATCACTATACACATTATATCATGCTAACTCGTAAACCCTGACATTGCTTATTCTCAAACCCATCCGCATGTCGTTCAACCTCAATCGATCATGCAATCACACAGCCATGTCTATGATACGCCTTCCCGGTAGTCGAATCAAATCAGATGAGGCTGACAAGTTGAAGGCAAGGTGGTCATCGGTCGTCTCCATGTTCTGATAAAGCGACTTCTGCATCGGACAGACCGTCATCAACCACCTCACCATCATCAGAATCATCGTCGATATCAACCATCGAATTCGGCGAGGCTTCAGTAAAGAAGTCGTCACCAATATCATTTTCGATGTCGTTGTTGAGATCCAGAGCGTTTGGAGTAATGCCTGCGCGTCGCTTCTTGCTTTGGCGGATCGGGAAGTCATCGATCGTCAAACCAATAAAGTGTCTCTGGTCTTTGATGCCTGACCATGTTGCTGGCAGGTGATCACGGTCGTACTTGGCAAAGCGCGCATCATCCGAATGAAGTCCCTGAAGATAGGTGAATCGAGCATGCACAACAATAATGATGATCGCACCTGGACATATAGGTTAGCCTATCCCAGTGGTACAGAGGGACAACGAGACCTACATCTCAAGAAGAAGATTCCAGGCTTCGAGCACTTCATGATGTCTATCGCATCATCCACGAACTTGAATACTTCGGGCAGCCACTCCACGTCGAAGATCTGATTGAGCTTTTGTCGCAAACGAAGGTAGTTATACTCATGGCGAAGCTTCAGACCTGTGTAGTCCTCTCTGCAGAGCTTGTTGATCCAAGTGGTAGCATGCGACAAGTACGGTATTTCCAGTTTTTGTACCCGTTACGGTGAAATGCGATTGAGTGTGGTGGTAGGAGGAGTGCGACGCAGTGAAGAAGACTCTTGTTGAGATGAGGTCTTCTGCTGGGCGGAGGATCTCTGCTGGGAGGAGGTCTTCTGCTGGGACGAGGATCTTTACTGAGAGGAAGGCTTCTGTCGAGATACTCCCGTGCCGTTGGCTTTGTTCGAGTTCCCCGGCTTTGGCTTTGTGGTCTTGTGGCGAAAACCCTGCTGGGCTTGAATGGCAGTCGCTATAGCGTAGGAGGAGAGAGACAACGTCTGTGATAGCCTGACACCAGGTGACACTCTAAGATGCCAAACCCGCACGGATAACTCGATCCTGGACTCGATCGGCGGGGTGGTAACCGCAAGTGCCACTCGGTGGCTGGGTCTGTTGAGGCCCCGCGTGGGAGAACAGCGCCTAGGAAGTCACGTGTACAGTATCTAACACCTCAGCCTTGCTATAGTCATATATATTCACAGTGCTGACACCAGCTTCAAAGTCTACTCACTTCCGCCTTGAAATGCTACCAGATATACTGAAATCTAGCTTATCTGGGAGTTTTATGTAAAACGTAATTAAGGATGTGTACTGTAGTTACTGAATCGGGCTGAGCCAACTATCACTTCCATGAGACTTTACTATCTTGTTCAGCAATCTTCCTCTCACAACTGCAGTGTACGCCACCATCTCTTCTGCTGAACCTCTTCGTCGCGTCACACTACCACTTGCTGCCATATCCCGTCTGGTATCCTTTTCTCTGATCAGACTACTCTAATACCCGAGTCGGCCCTCTACCTATCTAGGCTGTTCTCTCGGTCTTGATAAGACTCGCCGAATCTAATCGTAGCCTTCATTGATTTTGTTATTTCATCTTCGCGTTCACATCAATTAACACCGATCTCATCCTTTGCCGCACCAGTATCAGGATGTCTGCCTTACCGATGGTCCCTCCGCCCCCCGACGACGACCATCAGAACCTCAATCTCAAGCAACTCAAACAAAAATATCACCTCGTCGACTTCTACACAAGCCTTGCAAGACTAGTAGCTAATTTGCCAAAGCTCGGCAATGAAGACGATGTGAAGAGTTGGCTCGATGGCCCATTGGTCAAGCGCTTCTGGGAGTTCGCTCGCGATGAATTCATCGAACCCCGGGTTCAGGCCCAGATAGCAGCGGGTGAGACAAATCAAAGAGGACCAGATTTTGGTGCTATCACTAGGCGGATCGTCCTTGGTGAATCTAATGGGCGTCGAATGTTCTCAAATACCGACCCCTGCAAAGATCGATCAAGGTGGGGTGAGATTGACTACACTGCTCAGTTTATCTTCTCTGTAGTTCAAGAGAATCGGGTTGATCGGAATGGCATTTTCTACGGCGAATCGCTCCATTTGATTCAAATGAGATGGATGGCCTACCAGGTCTACCAATCCCTCAAGCAGCCATACGCCATCTCAAGGTACAAGAAGCGTGGCCGGCCGGAGGAGAAGCCCAAGGACGTTCGACCCTTGGTTCAGCCTGAGCCAGCAATCACCCCTTCGGTCCCCCGCAGCGCCCTTGCAGATATGACGGAGCTTTCGATTACAACCAGGCAGACTGAGTCTCGTCCTTCTCGTCAAGAACAACAAGAGCAGTCAAGAGAAGAAGAGCTGGCTAGTGCGCCGCATACCGCTGAACAGGAGGCATACCCAGAGAGAAAACGCCACAAGTCAAACAAGGATAAGAAGAGCACGGCCCAAACCGCAAACAATATCCCTGATATTGGTCTGGACCATGGTGCTACACCTCACGCCAATACTAGTACCGACACCAACATTAGCATTCCAAACAACAGTGGATCAGGCAATCCCAATGGCGACAACGACCCTGACGATTCTGACCCAGACGACTCAGACCCAGACGACTCAGACCCAGAAAAAAGAGCGACTAGTGGACTGTCTTCTTCCCGTTCTCCCTCCCGATCCCCTCAAAGCCCGCACGCACCAGAGGATGATACACTTACCCTGGAGGAGCAGATTATCCTCGAGAGCGAGGGCGATGAGCTCAATATACAAGACAGATTCTGGAAAATGAGTGTGATCCGCGAGCTCCTACATAACTTCCAAGACAAGCAAGAATTCTCAGAATCCCTATCACGATACACCTTTCGGGCCAACGCGTATCTCTCAACACCGCAATATGACTGGATGACGGATATGAGAAATGCAATGGCCGATGAGCCGGTCAAGGCACCTCCGGTTACTGAGCAGGACATTGAAGACTTCCTCGAGGACGAACGACGTCTAGACGGTTGTCTCACTGGCCGGGACATTGATATTGAGGCCGCACGCGCACGTCTGGGCATCAAGACAGCAGAGATTCCCCGTTTGGAAGGCTTCCCCCTCAGTGTTGTTTTGAAGTTCTGGCAAGTCCCTGGCATTTATGCCATGCTTCAGTTTAGCGATACACTTGACGCAGCTATCCTAGGTGATGTGATGGGTCTTGGTAAAACCATTCAGATGATCGGATATATTCATGCGGTATGTCTGGATCAGGTTGATCCAAAGGTTCTATTACTAATAGGTGATAGCGAATCCGAGAAGCACGACTACGACGCGCACAAGGGGATGATGTTGGCCCCGCGAAGCCACATGCTATCATTGTCCCCCCAAACCTCATCGACGAAACAATCGATAGGATTAACCAGTATTCAGACTGGCTCAGACCTTACGAATACTATGGCGATACCCGAGGCGACGAAGAACTCGGCGATACGCGCATTGGCGGCCTTCTCACTACCGACCATGCCTTTTTCCACGGTCCAGCTCATGAAGTGGAGTGCCGTATACTAGTTTCGTCTCATCCAACTCTAGCAATACGCCATGGTCCCAACAAAGTCAAGAATTGGCGCATAGAGCAGTATGATATGAGAGAGAGATGCCGAGCGCCTACGAGAGGTACCTGACTGGAAGTGCCCCTACCTCATCCCACACACATTTGATATTGTGTGGGTTGACGAAGCTCACGAAATCAAGCGCGATGATGGCTCTCAATCTCTTGCCATCCAGTGGCTGAGGCCTCATTTCATCGGCCTTGCGACAGCGACTCCTGGTGTTAACCGTATCGAGGACTGGAAAGGTTATCTCGCCATAATACGTCCGAGACAGGCGATCCCAGAGGACCAGCAACGTGCCGCAGATGCCGATTTCCTCTTTAACCCATACACACTTCCGAAGAATCATCCACTTGCGCTACTCCGTCTGGAACTTCGCTATGCAAAGAAGTACATATTCGACAACACCAATAAGATGCAAGCGGGCATGTACCTGGCACGGCTTCAAGATGTATGTACCGTACGTCGTACATACGCTTCAGTCGTTGACGGGCGCGTCATCGGTGAGGATATCCCTCCTATTCACCGCTACTTCCATAAGGTACAATTCAGTCAAGAGCAACAGCTACAGTACAACCAAGCCACGGAGCACGCGAAGAGACATTTCATCATTCCCCTCAAGAACGGTCGTCTTGCGTGGAACCGTAAATCGTTCCGCGAGATGACGTTACTGGCGACTTGGCCAGGGTTCCAGAGAATCCACGAGCAGATCTATGCCGACTCCCTCCCGAGATGGAAGGCCTGTGACAACCTACTCTACACCTGGCTCGGCATGATTCAACAGGCAGAGGGTGAAGCAGGTATCGAGCATTCATTCGAGCTCCCGAACCCGCACCAGACAATGCAACTCATTTGGACCGTGTGTCAGGCTGCCCCGAAGGTCCGCGCTCTGTTGGGTATCGTGTACAACACCGTCAAGTACAACAGAAAGCTCTGCATCTAGACTCTTATGCCAGCAGAACAACTGTTACTCTGGGTCGTGTTGAGAGGTCTGGGTATCGACGCGCGTATATACTCCTCTGACCTCAGCCGCGGCCAACGACAACGGATGATTCGGGCGTTCAATCATAGCGAAGAGCGTACAGATGCGCAGATCCTCATTACGTCATTCAGTATGTCTTCGCACGGCCTTGACCTTCAGCATCAATATCACGAGACTGTGGCTTTCGATATCGCACTCTCAAGATATGTACGCCTGCAGGCTGAGTATCGATTCCGACGTGTTGGGCAGACCCATTCGGTGACGTCGTGGCACCTCAGTATGCCGAATACAATCGCAGATCGACAATGGGCCAATATGATCGACAAGGCCGCGCCTGGCATCGTGGCGGAGTTAACAGATCGACTCTTCCAGGTGAGAGAAAGCGAGACTGAGGCCGGTAGTATTGAGCTCGGCAACTGGGTCATGGTGGAAGGTAGGGTGGTCTCTGCTGGTAGCGCTGAGGCTATGGAGCTCGCAGAGCAACGTGGTAGGCCACTACCGTACCTCACGGCCCAGGAGGTGATCAATATCCTCTTCCTGACCGAACTTGGGAAGGAAGTCAGGATCGAGCTCGCTAACCAAGATGAAGAGGACGAATTGCAGGAGGAGTTCCAGGGCTTCGACGATTAAGCGCCGGCATACTTGAAAGGTAAGTTAGGATTATGCCCTCCGTGTCAGGCAGGGTGTTAACTAACAGCCCTTGCATCAGGCAGTCCCATACCCTACACCCTCAGCGATAACTGACAACGAGGTCTAATCTATGGATAATCAAGCAAGATACCAGAAATATGGCATTTCCCAGCAGTTACGAAAACACCATAAACATCAAAAAATACTGAGAGTTTTGTTCATTACGGCCACAGACGAAAACATGCATAATCTGCAGCATCCGTTTCTTTTTGGATGATGATACACCAATCTAGCTGGTTGGCGAATTCGGTACTCTAAGGTTACTATGCATCAGATGATGATGATGATGATGATGATGATGATGATGATGATGATGATGATGATGATGATGATGATGATGATGATGATGA
>JADWQD010000025.1:0-123683 GCA_016110215.1 Capronia americana
CTCTGTAAATAAGCGGAGAGACGGCGGCACAATGGCATATGCATATATGACTGCAAATAGCGCAAAAGCTCAACAGTATTCCCACGCCGGGCGCATCATGAGCGAAGAGTCCGCCGACGCGTACAACGTCATGAGCGAGGACTGTCTGTTCCTGAACGTTTGGACCAAGTCGTCGGGAAGCTCGAAGAAGCCGGTCTTGTTCTTCGTCTACGGTGGCGGTTCGTTGTCCTAGAGTTCCCCAATGTCGCTCGACGCCATGTCCAACAGCAACTCGACTGACTCCCAGCGTTTGTCTCCTAGGTTTCGAACGCGGCTCGGTGAACAACCCCACCTATAACGGTGTGTATTTCGCCGAGCAGGAAGATGTTATCGTGGTGTCGTTCAAGTGAGCGCCACCCTGATGAACAGCAGCGCGGTCCTGGAGAAGGCTGTGTTTTTCAAACATCGCTAACCCGTGCTTTTTCTATCTAACAAGCTTCCGCGTCAACATCTTTGGCTTCTCCGGTGCGCCTGGAGCGGCCACCAATTTGGCTTTGCGCGACAGCAGACTCGCGCTCGAATGGGTCCGAGACAACATCGCAGCGTTCGGAGGCGATCCGGCCCGCATCACCATGTTCGGCCAGTCTCAAGGAGCGTGGATCATTTCATGGTATGCGTACGCCTTCGCGCGCGACCCGATCGCCAACGCCTTCATCCAAGAGTCCGGGTCGGCGTTTGCAGACATCAGCTCCACGAAGGAGCAACGGGCCGCAACGTGGAGGAATGCCTCCGCTTCAGTCGGTTGTGGCCAATCGTCCGACGCTGCGGTTCTTGCATGCATGAGGAATCAGAGCATATCCACCGTCCTTGCAGCCATGCTTTCGATCCCGCCACAGGGTGTAGCCCCGACGTTTGGGCCGTTGGTTGACGAAGAGATGGTCTTCTCCAATTACACGGACCGAACGCTCTCAGGCAACTTTGCTCAAAAGGTGCGTTGCGTCGTCTGCCCCCTGAGAGAAGAAGTCCCCCCAAATCAACACCACACCCCTTTCTTTCTTGCCCCCCCCCCCCCCCCCCTCCTTCTCTCTCTCCCGCAGTTCATCACTGACTGACACCCACCTGGCAGCCTTTCCTGATGGGCAGCAATGACAACGAAGCCGGGTTCTACGTCATGAGGTACGCGGGGGACAACCAAATCACCCTGGATGCGACTCAACAAAAAGCCATCAGCTACGGGGAGTTCTCCTGCCCCGTTGCCGCGGACGCGGCGGCCAAACAAGCCCTCGCATCCAAGTCGGTGCCTGTCTGGCGGTACGAGTATTTCGGCGATTGGCCCAACTTGCGTCTGTACCCCGGCAGCAAGGCATACCATACCAGCGAGGTGTCGATGGTATTTGGCACGTCCGCGGACCTCACGGGCGAGCCGAACACGGCACTGCAAGAAGTCGTTTCTCGATACATGATGCACGCGTGGGCGACTTTCGCCAGAGATCCGCTGAATGGCCTGCGCGAACAGTTGGGTTGGCCGGCGTATAACCACCCAGGTGAGTAGGGCGCACTCTTTTCTTTGTTGGGAAGGGAAGGGAAGTTCTTTCGTCCTCGCTTTTGGCTTGTCGTCGATCAAATAATAATAAGCTTAAGCTGATGACTGATGACTGAATCCTAGGGAATACACTCGTTCGATTGGGTTACGGCAACGAGACAAAGGCGTCGTTTGTGAGCCCGGCCGAGTATGACGCCCCATGCTCGGCCTTTGTGTGATCTCCAGACTGGGGACATCTTCGTCGGCGGGGCCCGTTCAGAAGGCAGGGAAAAGGGAAAGTGGGAAGCCTGGAGGAACATGAACAGGAGTTTCCATCTCTGCCGCGCCGCATGTATCAACATGATTGATTGATTGATTGGAAGCTTGGAGCTCGCGAGCCCTAGGAGCAGATTGCCACAACCTCGAAAGAGAGGAAGAATGTCACGTCCAGGACTCGCCTTGACGCATTCCCCGAGGAAAATAATTTCTGCGTGCCTCATTTTCCTGCTTCTGTTTGCGTCATTCTTTGCCGGCCGTCGATATCGACCGATCCTCGCATGACGGTATGTATTGTCCAATCTGAAATCCTTCGTCCGATTTCTGTTCGGCTTCGTGAGATCTTGTCTCGCAGTTGTGGCGGAAGACTTCGTGGTGCCTCGCAGGCAGTCGTCCTCTATTCCCCGAGAAAGCGAACTTTCAAAGTAAAGCGGTCCAACTCACGAAATCTTACACTGCCACGGCGCCTAAATCAGTAATAATCCCTAAACTTCGGATTACCAATTTCTAACACAGAAACTCACCGCCGTGGGAGAAGGAACTTTAGTTCACTCTGACCGGAAGAGACAAGACTTTCACACATGATGGTCAGAACTGACCATGTTGGCCCCAAGTCGAGACTAGATTCAACTATGTAGGTGAGCTAATAAGAGAAAGTCGACGAGAGCATTTGTTCCAATCCCACGATCCTCCCAAGATCCTCCCAAGATCCTCGGAATAATTTTACGAACCGACAAACGACTTCCTGCGATCACTTGGCTCGCCAGGAAAGGACCAAGCTACATACCCCCTGGAGCCGTAGCCGACGTCGACGGCGGAGGAGGGGCTACTCATGCTTCACCACTTGAGTAGCAGCGTAGCGCCAATAGCGATCCGCACACACAGTGCGGAGATACTTGCCCTTCCACACCATCAACAAGAAGGTACAGCCGAATCCGCAAGACAAAATCGACACAGCAATGAAGGTATCCTGCAGTCCTTGTTGAGCGATCCAAGGCGTGATGGCGTAATTGAAGCCGAAAGACATGCTGTTCCGGCATAGGATCACCGAGACGATGGACTCGCCGGCGATCTCCTTGAACGAGTCGACGTCGTAGGCAATGGCATAACTACCACCTGCAACGTTGCAGTATCCATTGAGGATCGAGCCCAGTAGCAGGACAGCCCAATGTAACTTGTGTGCGGCTCCGATTCCCCAAAGGATCAGTCCGACTGGCATGAGGATGCAGTAGACTACGAGACCCCAGAGTCGTTGCTCGGGCTCACGAAGACCGCCTGCACGTCGAGCAAGCTTCAAGGTGTACCAATCAGACACTGGGCCGGTGAGAGCCCCGGCGATGAGAGTTCCGATCAATGGCGCAACATAGCTCAGGCCGACCATGGCAGGAGAGAAATTGTAAGGCGGGGATGAAAGAATGACCGACGTGGTCGCGTTGTAGACGTTATACCTGTGCCCGATGTTAGCGGAGGCGAGGCCATGCTTGGAGCGCTTCAAGAATGAACTTACCACGCCAATGCTGAGCCGTACATGAAGCCTGCCCATGTGACGTTCGGAAACTGAAAGAAAATGAGGACCGGGCGGTACATCATCCGTAGAAACTGTGAAGCAGATATCCCACTGTATGTCCAAAGAGACAGTTTGTCTCGGTATGTCTTGAACTTGTAAGTGGAGGCGGTGACGGGATTAATCGTCGAGGCTGGAGCGGTTGAGTCGGTAACAGGACCGCCTTTTTCGGGAAACGTCTCCTCCCTTTCCACTGGCGGCGAAGACACTTCGTCTACCCTTTCTGCTTCAACGGTGGAGCGAGTGAACAGGGTCTCTTCTTGAAGGAAGAATGCGAGCACCAAGTTGGCCCCGAGCAAGATGGCAGCCCAATGTTGAACCCACTGCCAGCCATAGGCGTCGTTCATGAATCCAGCGATGAGCGGAGCAATGAAGTTGCTTCCGCAGAGAATCATCATGTAGATTCCAATGTAACCGCCTCTCTCGTGGGCGAAGAAAATGTCCGGGATACAAATCTCGGGCAGGACTTCAACGGGGGCACAGACAAATCCGTAGAGACAGCGAGCCGCGGCCCAAGGCCCGTAGGAGTCAATCCAGGCGGTCCATTCCGTGATTGCCACACAGCCGACCAAGCTGAGCAGAATAACAGGTCGTCGTCCAAAGGTCAACGCGAGCGGTTGCCAGATCAAATTCGACCAGCCTGCCAAGAGGAATAAGTAGCCCGTCCCGTTGTTGAGCTGGGCGATGGTAATTCCCGTGTCCTGTGAGATTGGCGTGAGAACCGAGTAGACCGATGTACCCCCTACGCCCGTGGTGAAGACATAGAGGAGCACAAGAGAGACATTCAAGAGCTTGCGTGCCTTGGACCACTGGAATCATCGGCGTCAGCATGGTGTCCGAGACGAACCAAATGCGAAGTTCGGAGGTCAAAGGATACTTACGTTGAGAGGGTCATCTGGATGGTCGGACGGCTTGGGCACCAGAATTCTCTCGTCCGCTTGATCGGTATGAACATGGAGGAGATGGACCGTTCCGGGTGGCAGAACGGCCTCTCGATGCATAGCAATCCTCTCGCTCTCGGCCATGGTGTCGCAGGTTTCACAGTTCTGGCTGAAACCTCTGTCTCTATAGAATGCTCCATGACGCTTTATATACCCGGAGGTTGTGCTTATCTACATCTTCCCAAGGGGCGAATGCGTTTGGCTCAACGGGCAACGGCACGTATGGCTAACTCGGAAGACCATTTGATCGCCTTCCTCTCCGAGAGGGGAATAAACAGCATGGAGAAAGCGCACTCAATACCCCCCACAATTAAAGAATGAGTGAGTCCCTTTATCAGAAATGGCGGAGATGCACGGTGACAACGCGCGGCCACGGTGCTGATGCTGTATGCGATGCATGTCCGCGTTTCATACATGCATACGTGAATAGGGCCCTTATCTCGTAGATTCGTTGCCTGTTTGAGCAGATGGTGAAGATGGAACTCGACAATATTGAGACTATCCCACCACTAGCAAGGATATTCGAATCTGCCGACAGAACCAAGCGTAGAATGCCTTCTACTTTCGGTAAGTAATCTATCCGCCTATCACGGAGCTGCCCATCGCCTTTCGCTCTTACCCGTTTCCTAATAAGGGCTTGATATACTTATCTCTTCAATGCTTCAGTCTCCGACAGTTCAAGTTGCCGCATAAGACACGGCTCCCGTAGGATAAGTGCATACGACGATGGCAGTGGCGTATGAGGAGACCGGACGCCAGAAGCGGGCGCTGCAAGCCGCCTCGATACCTCCAGAATGGCGCCTCAAAGAGATCCCGCCCGTCACCGACGTGATGGATGCATTGGATTTCATTCGGAAATCAGATCTGCTCTCACCAAAGGAGCTCGAGATCACCGAAACGACTGACGCGAATGTTCTACTCGAGAGCATAGCGAGCCGGAAACTATCGTCGGTGGATGTGGTCACGGCGTTTTCAAAGCGGGCTGCTCTAGCCCACCAACTCACGACATGTTGTACGGAAATGTTCTTCGACGAGGCACTGCAGAGTGCGAAAGCTCTGGATAAACACCTCCAGGAGACGGGCAAGACCATTGGGCCGCTCCATGGACTTCCAGTATCGATCAAAGATCAATTCGATGTCAAAGGCGTCGATAGCTCTATAGGTATGAATGAACCTCTGTGGGATCCGTTCTGGTGATAGACTCTATGCTGAACTTTCACAACAGGCTGGGTGGGCTTGACTGGAAAACCAGCAACCAAAGACAGCACCCCAACACAAATCATTCGTCAACTCGGGGCAGTACTCTACGTCAAATCAAATATCCCTCAGTCAATGATGGTGCGCCTTCCATTTGTCAATCGACCTCGCAAATCAGTAAGAAACTAATGAGAACTAGATGTCCGACTCATATAATCACGTGTTTGGCCAATGTGTCAACCCATTGAACAGGAACCTCATCTCTGGAGGAAGTTCTGGCGGAGAGGGTGCCTTGGTCAGTGCGAGAGCCAGCATTTTAGGTCTCGGAAGTGACATCGGCGGATCCATCAGAATTCCAGCTGGTCTTTGTGGGCTATATGGACTCTGTCCGACACTCGGGAGGCAACCCTATCAGCCGAAAGGGTGAGGATATTGCGATACCGGAACAATGGCGTTTTCTAACACTTACTCCCTAGAACGCGGCAAGACATTGTAAGACCGGTGGCTGGGCCATTAACATCTAGTCTGTCGACTGTCGAAACGTACATGTCGGCCCTTGCCTCGGCGAAGCCCTGGGACCTAGATCCACATGTGGTTCCTGTTCCCTGGCGGACCGAGTTATGCACATCGACCGGGAAATTGAGGATCGGATATGTGATCGATGATGGCGTGGTAAAGGTCCAGCCTCCGGCTGCGCGAGCCGTCAGGGAAGTCGTCGAGCGGCTACGAGCCGCAGGCCACGAAGGTCAGCGAAAGTCTGATTCGCAGCACCCCGAATCTCGCCTTCTAACAACTTTGCAGTATTTGAATGGGACGCTAGCTCGCACGGCTACTGCTACCAGCTGTGGGAAAAAGCCATCCTTTCAGACGGCGGCGAAGCCTGTCGCAAGCTCTGCGAAATGAGCGGCGAACCCCTCGTCCAAGGCATGTTGGTCGGCACCGAGAAGGACCTAATGACTCCCTCTGAACTCCATCAGGTGAGTGTGATCCACTGCGTTGTCACTCTCTCTCATCTCTCTCCACCTTCCTTGAACTAAACCGAGCCCGCAGCTCAACTTCGACAAATTCGAATACGAACGAACTTACCTCGAGCGCTGGGCCGACGCCAACCTGGACGCATTGATCATGCCTGTGACGCCCTGGGTCGGCTACAAGCCCTGGACATGGGTCAAGAGCCATCAATACGTCGGATACACTTCGATCTGGAACTTTGTGAATTACGCGGCGCTCACGATTCCCGTGACGACGGTGGATGTGCAAAAGGACCAGCCGGATCAGGAGTGGTTGGCGCATACGCCGAGGAATCCGTCGGATGAATTTAATTGGAAACAATGTAAGTTTGTTCTAGACCAGAATGTGGGAATGGATCTAATGTGATTGTGACTGCAGATGATCTTGACCTTGTCAAGGGCATGCCGGTCGGCGTCCAGGTTGTAGGGGGCAAGTTCGGAGACGAGAAAACCATTGCAGTAGCCAAGGTCATCAAGGAGTTGTTGAAATGAGCTTGCAGGCGGTCGTCTAGACCATTCACGTCCATCTCGTAGCAGATTCCATCATCTGAAAGGCGAATTGGACCACGATCACTGCCATTCAGTTGTAGACCATCTTGCTCATAATCAAGTACATCTTGCATCGGTGCATAGAGTCGGTATTTTATAATTCTCGACATCCAGGAGCCATCCAAGGGCCACGCTACATTGAGATCCCCTGGACATACTGTCAAGCGACTGTCCATTAGGTGTGTGATGCCCCATTGGCCCGACTTTATCTCTTGATCCACCTCTTCGGCATCTCCCCAAGGCGCCTTATTTAAACCGCCCGGGACCTCTCCGTATTTCTGTCTGGTATAGGACAGTCATCAAACGATGGTCTCCAAGACCTTTCGTCCCAAAGGCAAACCACGTGGGGTTCGACATGATCGAGACTGTCTGACTTGCAAAAGCCGACAGGTAAAGTGCGACCTCAACAGGCCAGGCTGCGAGATATGTCGAAAAGCCGGTCTGAAATGTGAAGGCTATCGCGTGACTGTCAGGTGGGCTGGAGATGGAAATCAACCGACGGGAGCGCCTCGACCTAGCAGAGAAATCAGCACAGTGCCCTTCGTCGACACAATATCGCCCCGTTCTCCGGCGGAAGACGTTGACGATTATTCGATCAACTGGACCACCGATATCTCGAATTACCTCGAATACTTTGCCGCGAAACTCAGTCTGGGACGTAGCGAACCTGAAATCTCTCAGACACCTCTTCCGTCGCCAAACACAGACGATCTGTCCGATATCTGGGAGTTTGCCTGGAAACGCACGTATCCCGACGCCGATGTCCACGGCAACCCTCAATTTCTCCACCTCGCCGCCCTGAGTGCACTCAGCCGGATGGTCCAAGCAGGGCACATCTATGCCATCTTTGGCATCACCACTTTTGCTTTTCTCGATGTTCGCGAGGGCCCGTTTGGGGATTGGGGCCGCCATCTGCGCGGCGCTCGGGCCTTGCTCGACACCCATTGTTGCAATCTCACCCAGTTCATCCGAGTGTGTGACTCGACCCCGGGCTTGCGGCAGGCCGTGTCTCTACTGAATTGGTACGACGTCATGGGATCGGTTGTCCATCAGGACCAACAATTGATCTTTGACGCGTTCCACCGCGAGTACATGGACGACTCCTTGTTTGAACACACGGGGTGCGAGAGGGAGACGTTCCAACTCTACATGGACGTGGTGCGTCGACGGGAATCGACGGCTGTGGCCTTTGACATGGAAAAATCATGTCATCTCAACCTGCTCCAGCTGCTCAACCTCCATCCCCATCCCCATCCCCGGCACGACGACCAGCATTCCACCCAACAACAGTCCCTCCTGCTCAAGGACGTGTGGCGCTTAGGCGCTGTTCTGTGCTCCGTGGTCCAGTCGCCCTCTTCTTCGGAATGTCTGCGCATCGTCACCATGGTGCTTGACAGAGTTTCCACCATTGTCTCGGCCATCCGTCAGGACAATGAAGCCTACATCCACCTGGCCTTGACCGTGTACCTCATGGGAGTCTATGGCACAACGAACCACCACCAAGCCGAGGTTAAGCGGTACTGGAGTTTTTTCAACTCGAGAAAGGTCCCTGGATATCCCCACGCCCAGGAATTGTGCGATCGCGAGAGGAAGAGGGAGAAGGGGAGGAGGGAGAAGCAGGCCGCGCAATAAATAACGGTTTATGGGACGACCCCGAGCCTCGAACCAGCGATTTGCTGAAAGATGATCGACCGGATGGGTATAGCACTGATTGGGGAAAAGTTGGCCCATTCTCATTGCCCACTCGCATCGATCCTCCGCTCCTGAAAAGTCCCCCGAAGTTCTCTGGCGCTAAAGTCGCCTATGTACAACGAACGCCCAGCATCTCTACCGCTGGAAATCCACCAGTTTTAGATGCTCTGATCATGTCTGTTCCAGCCATGGGTCGGCTAAGGTAACGGCTTGAGTTAAAGTTAGGATCTTGGATCAGTGCTCTTGAGGAATTTGAATTTTGTTGGCTGTGCAGCCGTGAGTGAGTATCCGCAACCGCCGTGACGCCCAAGGACGAAGGGGAAGGGGGCCGCAAAATGGAAAACCCAAAGGCCAGAAACCGCGACTTGAGAGAGCGATGAGATTCAAAACCGGCGCGATGTAAGTTTGACCCCACGCATCCACCAAAGATTTCATGGGCTGATTTTGCGGAATAGATGATCCCGGATTTGGTTGAAGGGCTTCCTGTGGGCCGCGTATGTGTGCAGCTGGCTGGCTGGCTGGCTGGAGCGAAGACATGGCGGAGATCAGGCAGTCGTCGTGGCACGAAGGTGAATGAAAGAAACTCTTGAATGTCTACTCACCCGTAGTGAGGAGGGGGGGGGGCGGTATATCTCTTCTACTTCTTGGATGTTAGCGTGGACTTTTCGTCAGTACTGTGTGCGTAATACCTGCTACGCTACGCTCCGCAAGATGAAGAGATATGATATGCCGTAACACGTGGCTTTTTATGGAGGCTTCACAATATGGCCCTTTTTGATGAACGGTTGGCGACGGTCGGACACAAAACACCATGTACATGGCTTTGGACTTCATGAACACCCCGGTGCTCGCCAAACCAAGCCGTTCTCAGGATGACGCAGCCACGTCTCAACATTGGCTTGATTACGAGTACATCTTTTATCACCGCGGTCAAGGCAGGTGCTCAAACCTGGCAGGAAATGGTCTTTGTAAAAGTCAAGATTCGGCGCTGAGTATTCTGGTATTTGATGCTTTGCAGCATAAAGCCTCCTAAGAGTCAATCTCATCGCTCTCAAGGAGCCAATATCGTTCCGGATATCCATAGTAACCCGGCCCAGTCTCCTTGAACCAATGCGCCCGGCAACGCCCTACAGAATTGTACATGTCGCTTGCAGATAAGTATTTTCGTAATGATCATAAACCTCCTCCCTCAGGCTGCACCGGCTGTGGGTGTATTCTGAATCACCTTTGTTGGTTGCCAGCCGGCACGGATGATTCGCTCTCCGGATGAATCCCGGCTGACCTCGCCCTTGGCCTCCAGTTGAGATCTTCTCCAAATATCAACTTCACCTCCTCCGCGGATAACACCAACTCTCATGGTGGAGAGCAGATTGTGGGCGGCGTTGCTGTGCATGTAGACACCACCGTTGAACATGGCGGTGGCATCCTTGCCAATACCAGAGCCGATCATGGCCTTGCCACCGGGATGATCCTTGATGAAGTCGGTCACATCATGGACGATACCAGCAACGGCGATGAGACCACGTCCATTCTTGCATTGGTCGACATAGTCGTCCCATTCCATGACAGGAAGCTGCTCGAGAGGAACACCCCAGTCGAGTTTAGAACGCTTCTGGTCAAGCTTCTTCTGCTGTTGTTGCAGGCGACCCTTTTCGATCTCATTGCTGCGGAATTGCTTGAGGTCGTACGCCAGACCGAGTTGCTTGCATGTCCAGATGAACCACTTGGTGGGATCGTATTGATGCCATTGGATGGCGTTCCGGTAATCGGAGGGGAACTCGTGGTGGAAGTTGTGGTATCCCTCACCAAGAGTGACGAGGGCGGTGATGACATGGTCACGAGGTGAGTTGCGATCGTCGAATGGCTGATCTCCGAGCCAGTGGGCGAGAGAGTTGACGCAGAAGGTGGCTTGTTGAACGAAGAAGATTCGGAGGATACCGGCGTAGATAAAGCCACCGAGCCAGTCACCCCAGCACAGGCCGGCAACGAGTGTCGGGAAGACAAGGCCCATGAACAGGACAACCTTGAGGTAGTTCTTGTGTTGCCAAACGACGACCGGGTCTTCGTTGAGATCCGAGATATCGGTCCGCCCAATTCTCTTGGGGTTTTGCTTCATGACCATCCAGCCAATGTGGGAATAGAGCAGACCCTTGCGGACAGAGTACGGGTCCTTGTCGGTATCGGTGTATCTGTGGTGAGCTCGGTGGTCTCGTGCCCACCATCTGATTGAACCTTCAACAGCACCACCGCCGACGGCAGCGAGGAATACCCGCAGGGGCAGGGTGGCGGAGAACGAGGTGTGTGCCCATAACCTGTGGTACCCAGCTGTGATTCCCAAACCAGTGGCGAAGTAATAGGCGACCGCGAAGATGGCCGTCTTGTATTGCAGAGGCGTCCACCAGGCCGCGATGCAGCCGTACACAGGAATGCCGACGATGAGGGTGACGTTGAGCCAGTTCACGTGTTTGTACCAGTTGGACTTGGTCATCGGTGTCTCTGTGATGTGTGGCTTCTTAGGGTCATACTTCGTATTTCTGTTCGGTTCGGAGGGCTTCGCCATTGCAGGAGGTTGTGGCGACTGGAATTCGGGCTTGACAGCCAGGTCACCCGCAGTGGGTTGTGAGGAAGGCATTGTCGAAGCTGTGGTGAGGTTCAACTGATGCCAGGTGAGAAGTGGTCGATGGAGGATGGAGGAGCGAGAGAAGAGTGAGCAGAGAGATGAGCTCCTGGCTAGATATATGTGAGGGTGAGCTTGGCCCGAATCGGCGTTGGTCGGTTTGAGACTTTTCTCAGATATGTTGAGAAGGCAATTGTGGGGAAAGGCGGTGGGAAGGGTGTCGAAGGCAGTCGTGGTGCTCAGACGATACTGGAGACAAGGGAACGGACCAGCTCATCAGATACCGAGGTAAGATTGGTCGCTATCAGGCATAAAACATGATTTAGGGGGGATCAAGGTCCGTTGAGAACTGGAACTGCAAATCATATTGCGCGACTTTTCCCTTCCTCACGAGATCTCGCTGGCTGACACCACAACAGGGAAAAATCTGGAGTCTGGCAAGCGGCGACCGCAAAGTGAACGCGTTTGGATTTTGTTGGGGAAGACAACGTCACTAATTCAAACCGCCAGGGTCTTCGGGCATTATTTGATTGGACGATCGACTTCTGTGCCTTGCGCTAGAAAGACGCTAGAAGCCTAGGCACACGGATCAACCCCCCTGGTTGGGTTTTTCCGTCTCTTACAGTTCCGATCACACAGCATAGCAATATACACCTATAGCGACGGGGGGCTACAGCGTTGCCGGACTATGCATGAGAGTGTCTGGCTTTGATGTCTGACTCGCCTCTGGAAGGAGTGGCTGTGTTTGATTATGGCGGCCTGCAGGAACAGCCATGTTCCTCAAGGAGCCCCTTCAGCCCAACCAAATCTTCATTGGGCCACAGGTCGTCAGATCTCGGGTCTCGAACTCCGACGCAAATGGCCCGGCACTGGCCACTCCGAAACGGTTGGGCTTCGCTCTTCGTATCGCCAGCGTATTTCGTATAAAGCCTTTAAAAGCGGCCGCGATTCCTTCTGTCCGCTGAAGTGAAGATCATTGGTGCCCCCAAGACGACACACTCACGACCAGGTGACGACACAGTATGCTGAATGCTGACCTTATCGTATGATATCTGTTGGTGCTGTACACTTCTGCCTGTCGGTAGCATGTGATATGATGCTTCCCGCATACGATGATGCACAAGCAACAGGTGTGGGAAACTGTTGAGATAGTGAACCCAGGCCGCTGCACGCAGGGATCTGATGATGCGCAGGCAAGAGGTGGAGGAAATTATTGACATGTGCGAACTCAGGCCACAGCACACAGATATAAGACGACGGGAAAGCAACACGTGCGAATTATTGACATTTATGAACCTAGGCCACTACACAATCAGGAATCTGATGACGCGCACGCAACAGGTGCGGGAAACTGTTGACATGTGTGAACCCAGGCCACTGCATGCAGGGATATTTCGACGCTTGTTGCATGCTGCAGGTTGAATTGTTGATGAGCTGTCACTGTTGCTGATGATAGGGCGATCCGTCGTCAAGGATGGAAATCTGGCCCCAACTCTTTAGGCTGATGAAGGGACGCGTGCTAAGGTTGGTTGGCATTGAAGACCTGGCATTTTCATCCATAGTGAGAATCGTCCTGCAAGGCAGTGCGGTGCAGTGTTTTGCACCTCGCAATATCTCCTTTCTCTGAGTTTGCTTTCTGTAACCTTGGATTGGTGCACTCTCAGTGTGTGATGGGTACGGTAGGCCATGGATTGAGAGTACCATGTTTGTTTAGAACCAAGTGTTGCCGATTTCGTTCTCTGCTGTCATGTTGTCTTCACACCACTACCCGGCCTCTGAAGACCATTCTGTCGTCGGGGGCCACCACTCTGGCCCCTTCAAGTCCGCCGACACTTCATCACCAAGGCACAGCCCTCGGCCCAACATCCATCCCATAACTCCCCTCTCTCCTGACCTCGCCTCCCTGATCCTCCACCCTCTCCCTGACCTCCGCGCCTAGATCCCCTCCATCCTTCTTCCACCTGGCATGCAACCTCCTGGCCGCAAACCGTCCCACGCCCCAAACCCCCGCGGCAAGGATCCCCGCCCCTATCGACGGCGGAGCGACCACCCAAGCCACTCCGCTGACCGCCCCTCCGATCGCAGTGGCTCCCACGGCCGCTACAAGTGACCCCACGGCGATGTACTTCGCCCAGCGGACGAGGCGCCAGAGGATGAACTGCCCAATGTACCGCACCGTGCGCAGC
The DNA here is from genome assembly GCA_016110215.1 of Capronia americana. NCBI lineage: Eukaryota > Fungi > Ascomycota > Eurotiomycetes > Chaetothyriales > Herpotrichiellaceae > Capronia > Capronia americana. The sequence continues at coordinate 13,534 of JADWQD010000025.1, forward strand.
AGTGCTCGTGTGCGCAGGCGGGCCGGTCTCTCAGCACCGGTGGGCGAGATGAGGTAGTTGAGGTTCCGCCTCGCGGAGAGGAGTGCCGAGTTTGACTGCTGGTCAAGGGCGACGGCGTCGTGCTCGTTGGCTTGAGCTGCTTGGGCGGCGGGTTTCCCCCTTGACGGTGCCATTCTTGAAGAGGTATTTGTGGGTTGATAGGAGTCGTGTTCTGACGCGTGTACAACAAGCTGAAGACAGCTTACCTTCAGTCCTGGAGCAAGACGCCCATGACGTAATGGACTCGGAGCCCAGAATTATAGATGGATTACTTAACGTCGGCCTCTGACAGGTGGGGAAGGTGTGGCGGGGATCTCTGCTGCCACGCATGCCACGACTATGGCCTGTTGTCCAAAATATTTCTAGTTCGAGCTATGTTTGATGGTCAATCCAAGAGGAGGTGACCTGCATCCCGGTGCCCAATTATTCACCAAGATGAGTTTCTATAATGGGCGCACCTACAAGGCGAAGCAGGACATCGCTGGTCCAACATCATGTGAGATGGCAAAAAGGCAAAGGAGCATTGTTAATCATTAATTAGACCAGACAGTTCTCGATCCTGGCCCTAGCCGCTGTGACGACGCAGGGCGTCTGGTTGTCGCGGTAACCACAGGCCCTCCGACGGTATCTGAGATCCAGGGGTCGTCCAACATGGTTCGGCTGGAGCGTGACCGCTGTCGTATGGTCGTGCTTTTCTGCCAAGGGAGAGTCTGCTTCTCCCTATACGCGCCAGTACCTCTTAATAAGCCAGTTCAAAGTCCAGATCACATATCCGACCGGGATAGAGACCACGATAACGGCCACGGAATAACGGATACGCGCTCCACGATTGCGTCGAAGAAGCCGTGCGTGGCAATGATGATGAAGTAGAATCCCTGCCTGTAGTATGAAAGGTATGTGAAGTATGAAAATGACCGGCCGGTGGCAGCCGACCCGATCACGAGAGTATATTCCGGCTCGGGAACGTCGCGTGGGTGGTAGATATCAATGTTTCCGAAGACCATACGTACACGTATACGATCGCCATAAAAGCGTACAGGCCAAGGAGGAGGCGAAGAGAGCCGTGGACGACTGAAGGAGGAGCTAGGAGGAGACCAAGGCGTTATTTCCGTCGAACGCGCTGTTCTAGCCCATCAAGCGGTTGGACTTGTCCTTTGATCTCGCCATTCCTGATGGATTGGATGTACCTCGAAGGGCCTGGCAGGTGCGTTGACCATTGACATTCCAGGGAGACTGGGGTACGAGACTATATCAAATAGGGTAGTTCCATCATGAACTGTTGCTGCACATTTCATCGTAGTCTTTGTACTTCTCTGCTCCTTGAGCAATGAGGTCGACCCATTGATCCATCGGGCAGCTCGCGCCAGGACCGTCCTGACAGCTAGGTATGGGGCGCGGCGCCGTGTTCGCAATGAATCTTATGTACTCACCCTCTCGGCCCGGTCGATCATCGCATGTCATCTTTTCCATGCCGACGTGTCCCAGGAAGGGGATAAGATCACTCATTTTCCAAGACCGTGCCCAGTTAATATAATCCGTGGGAAATTCTTCCACGGCTGAAGAAGACGAATTGAATATTCCCAATGCTGTGGCGACGAAGGGCGGTACTTCGCGGTGGGTGAAGCTGAGAAAAAAGCGCTGGGATGACGGCCAACCGGAGGGTGTATCTGTTACTAAGTCGCTTTCTGATTCGCCGTCTACTTGCTGGAAGAGCTCGCTCTGCGTCTTGAGCCAGGGGAAGCCCAAGTAAGGTGACAATGGGTTCAGGGGCCCGACCATGTGCGAATACTTGAGGTCCCCTGTGGAGGTTAGGATCTAACTATCTGTGACCGGAGGCGGAAGCGTGACTGGCAAACTTACAGGCATACTCGTAAGCAAAGAACTCCGCATCAGTGAACTGTAAAGTCGTTAGCACCTGTGTTGGTGTGATGGAGAGGAATGGGGGCAGGCATGAGAAGGAAAGCAGGGACCTTGTCTTGTTAGATGGCGTGTACAAGTCGTCAGATACATATTTGAGGAAACGGGCAACTTACGACTCTACAGATAGGACTCCGTTCGCCTCTGATCGCCGACTCGTATCCACAGAGGCTCTGCAGCCCAACAACATCCGTGTCACTCAGTTCAAAAGGGGTGAATCCTGCTAGACGCCCAGACACGTGCGGCGCATAGTGGTGGACGAACTCGGCCATCTCTTTGGTGCCAGGCGCCTTGCTGAAGGCCGAGCAACTCTTGTGAGGGATTAAGCTGTCAAAGCTGTCGTTGCGGTTGTGAAGGAATCGCACGACCTCAATGTCGTCGTGATTCGGAAACGCCCTTGCGACGGCTACCGCGGTGTCAAACGTTCTGGGCTTCTTGTCGGCCAAGATCTTCTTCACGGTGGGCGCCAGCTTCGGATATCGTTTGACAAGATGACCCCCAACCTTCATTGCGTCTTCTGTCCCAGACGGAGTAATGTCCTCCAGGTGGTCCTCTAGAATTGGTGAAACCCATGTTGACATGAATTCGAGAGGACCAGACCAGCCCTGTCGGTGCTTCTCTAGCTTCCAAAGGAATGGTTTGATATATTCTTCGTACTCGTCGTCGTTCGCGTAAATAGCAGCATGTCGAATGAGGTAAGATGCAGCAATGACGGTACAGCCCGCCGGTGCTTCATGTTCCAAGCCGAATCCCACGGCATCAAAGTATGGAGAAATGCCTGGAAGATGTAACAAGGGGTCAAATTGATAGCCTTGTGTATGATCTAGCAGGATGGGTGATTGCGTAGGGTACACAGGCAGGGCTGTGGCACACAAAGCAAGATATAGAAGAAATGCCAGGAGAGCCATAATGGAAGCGCGTATCTTGCTTGAGCTTGTCACTGCTTCACCACTAATGACAATACGGAGCTCGTGGTGTCAGTGGTACTCGACCAAGAAATACCAGGGTAAAAAGCGCTGTCAGAGCTTCGCGAAGCCGATGACGTCGACAGATGCGCGTCTTTCACCCGCCGATCACCATCCTCGGTCATCTTGAACTGGTGCCAGCATTCATCAATGTGTACTTTGTACTATGCCACTAGCTCCACGACATGCTGAGACTCTGCTATCAACATTCTCCCTGGTGCACTCACACTGCAAGCCTGATTCGACCACGAACAGATGTGCACCCATAGAAGCTGAAATGGCAAGACAGCTGTGACTCTTGAACAATGTAACTAGACCGCGCAACAGGAGGCATCTGACTCCGGATACTCGCCTGGAGAATGTCGCCGCGCTCTGTGTTATTTTGAGAGATTCTAAGCTACTGGGGTTATAACCCCGCGTTACCGTTGAGAAATCGCTTGGCCATGTGGCGAGACTTGCTCGGGTCAAACGGAGAATACGAAGCTGCAGACACGTCTAGATAGGGTGATTCGCTGAAGCTGAATGCTAAGGATTGAACTGAGCGAGGGCAAGACCTGCTGCCAACATTCTCGACTGGGCTTTTGCTGGGCGCCATGAAAAGGCTGCTGTACTCGTACCACCGATGCGATCGAAGAGTTAGCATTGCAAGCGAGAACTGCATCGGGGCAAGCGTGGTCAAGATCCAGAGGCTACGATTTACCACATCGCCTGCAACTTTGGTAAACTGGAATTGACAAGATGGATTCAGATAGTGGTTGCGAGTGACGCGTACTCGTTACGCCTGGAGGGTAAGTGGGGGTTTAGGTAAGCTCCCATCGCGAAATGATACGCCGCGGGGTGCGATAGGCGTTGGCAGAGCCCAGCACTGAGCAGCGCCGGCTCCGGTAAAAGGAGTCTTCCGGGCCAGCTGGTGACAGTGCGTGACTCCGCTCGGGGTGATTCCACCACTCGCACGAACCAACATCCGCGGCCCCTTCCTTCCAGCGCAGGTGCCAGTGGTGTGGTCTTCAGGTCTGCTGCCGCTCGTGCCCCTGCAGCAAACGAGATGCAGACTTGCCTGAATATTCAATCACACGGAGGATTGATGCGCCTCTCGGGGTGCTCATGTTGCCTCGCAGTTGAGCGCGCGCATTTTGTGCGGGCGTTGTGAATGCTCTCACCACTCTTTCACACTCTTCAAATCTAACCGCCGGATTTTGCCATCACGCTCGTACCCCGGGAGTCCTGAGACTGGGTTCTCTTCAAGTCGATATCCGAGGCCAATCGAAACGAGGCCGCCAGACTCACAGACGGTGTGGGTCACTCCACCATCCTGGCTTTCCGATCAGCTGCAACCTGAAGCAGGTCGCCAACACCATTCACATCTGTGACGAGTTCTCAAACACGGAACCGTTGCGACTCCTTAAAGCACAGCCTCACTCGTGCTTCCAAATCCCTCTCGTCTGTCCTGTTCCTTTCCTGCCTAGGCGACGCACTTGCAACTACCCGCCCCTCCGAGTAAGCCATCACGGAGTCGATCCTTGGCCTACGGATGTAAGCATCTGCGCCCATCCACCACCCAACCGGAGGCAAAGTGATCACAGTTGTAGCTTTGATATATTGAGTCTTCGAACCGCTCCACTCTTCACCAGTTCCATACATGCACCGTCCTGTGCCATCTGAACGCAGCGAGCCGGCCGAATCCTACACGAGTGGTCTAGAAGTGGCGGCATCGACGAAAGTCACAGGTACGGCCAAGTGAGAGGAAAGAGTTGACAGTCACACAATGGCCTGCACCACGTACGGCCTGCCAGGCTGTGGAAGATGGCTGGTCGTTGCGATAGCAATGCTGTTGTCGTTCAGCACCAGAGCAGCGGCTCAGACAATCGCGCCGTCAAACAGCACACAGGATCTATTCCCCTCGTCCACCTCGCCGCGGTTCATTATGAATGGCACAGAGTTCTCGAACATCCCCGTGGTACGACTGGCACCCTTGGGTCAGTATGCTCAGATGTCGCATGACAACTTTCTACGGGTGGACGTGGAAGGACACTTGGTGAATGTCGGTGCATCCAACGCCAATGATATCGCCGATGTGGATCAGTTCTCCTACATGTCCTGCGACCCGGAAGATTATACTGGCAATTTGGATGCCAGCCAGGTCTTTCGTATAGTGGTCAACTCGCAGCGGGCCAACATTGTGATCCTATACAGCGAGACCAGCGATCATTGTATAGCAACCGGGCTGGAAACCTTACCCACCATTGGCGGCATCTTGACAACAACCGACACGATGCTAGCATCAAGCCTCGCGGCCTTGAGTCTGACAGATGAAAGCCCTGGAACCGCAACCATTCTTCCGGATCTTAACTCTTACACCAATTCATCCTCGCCTGGCTGGGGTGGAAACGGTGGTCTCGGTAATTCTCCGACGACTGCCGTTGCCATGATCATCCTCTATTCCATCACCGGAATTATCACCGCCCTCTTCGTCGTCATCATTGTCACTGGAGCGATACGCGCGCACCGACATCCGGAAAGATATGGACCCCGGAACATCGTGGGGAGAGGGAGGCAGAGTCGTGCAAAGGGTATCGCGCGAGCGATGCTTGAGACACTACCCATTGTTAAATTTGGCGATCACCAAGACCTACCTCCGAAACCCGCCGAGGGATCGGACATTGAAATGAATGCTGGCTCCACTCAGACACCCTCAACAGACAATGCCGACTCGGCCAACAAGGCTGTGGAAGGCGAAGTAGTCACTTCGGAGACACAGAGCGATAGGGCTCAGGCAGCGATAGCCACCACTAATCCCGATGGGACTGATGCTGAAGGTCATCTGGGCTGCTCAATCTGTACAGAGGACTTCAAAAAGGGAGAGGAAGTACGTGTGTTACCTTGCAATCACAAATTCCACCCCGATTGTGTGGACCCATGGCTGCTCAACGTCAGCGGCACATGTCCACTGTGCCGTATCGATCTCAGACCGCTAGGTCAAGAAATCGAAGGAGAGGAGCGGAGAGGCTCCACTGCCACCGCGGACCAGGACAGCCAACTCCCACCGCCGCTACCGGCGCCCGGAACGGCCGATTCTGGCGGCAGCCCTCACCGAGGTGGACGCAGGGAGACAATCGCCAATCTTCGACATCTGGCTCATGGCTCTCGCGCCGAACGCATCGCCGCGCTGCGGCAGATGAGGATCGAGAGACTCGGATCAGCTTCCGATCAGCCTGCGAATGACGAGGAGCGCTCAGGCTTAGCTAGAAGGTTTCGAGAAAGATTTCGGATAAGAACGGAGAGACGTGGGACCGCTGCTGAGTGACAGCGCTACAGCCATCTCCTCGACTGGCTTTCAGCACCTGTCTGAAGCACCTTCGGGCTTTGACTGCAGCAGCAATCAAAAGTTTTGTGCTCTCTTTGGCGCGCACGGCGCATTGAAATGACGAATACGAATCTTTGGCGTTCTGATACTGGGAGCACGAGGCAGGCCGCGAGACGCACCACACAGCTTCTTGTCGTTGGCATTAGCGTTCTGGGTCAGGTTTTCATGTGCACAGGAAGCACATTGGCGTGCGTTGGCAGACTGTATATTGATGTATGCGACCATGACTACGGGGTATATGCACTGATGGAACGAAGGCATGGTATATGTATATGGATCACGGAGCATGAGATATAGCGAGGCGTATGACAAATGAACATCTACTCGCACTAATTGTCCTTGACCTCAACTTGCAAGTAAGTGGCTGCTTTCAGTCCCAGACTTGCGTCATTGTTTATCGTTCACCCCGGGCCTCGGAGGGTGGTACAGACAACGGTGTATCTAATTACGGTGGGAAGGACAAATGGCTCACAATGGGGGGCTAGTACCAGTATCACTCAACTGTTTCACACGCCCGCCGCAGCTACTATCAGTACCTCTAGCCGAGAACACGAATGTCCGCTATACAACCTGGGACCACTCAGGTATGTACGTGGATAGCTGTCCACATGTCGTCGCCGCTCCCACAGCTGAAGGTGGCCGACGGATCAGGCAGGCCGGCGTGCCTCTCGACCAAAATGAACGCCCCTGTCAAATTTTCACGTCTTTTGGGACATGCGAGAGGAAAAGCAGATATGCCATGCCATGACATGAATGGGGTCCCTCGATGCACGATCCATGCGTCTAGAAGGAGTAGAAGGAGCAGTAAGTACCGAGTAGGGGCGGCGCTCTCGTGGTGGTGGTGCATGGCTACATAGCCTCGCTAGCCCACGTTGGCGCGGAGTCCAATGTCCAATGTGCAGTACTCATCTACAGTACCTCGTATCTAGACATCACATCCTACAGTACCGAGTAGTTAAGGTAAGTTTGCGGGCAGGAGAGCTGCTTTTGGCGCGCGGCAAACACCGAAGAAGGAGAAAAAGAAAAAGAAAAAGAAAACGCTTCAACGTCCCTCCCTCTACCTACACAAGACGAGACGAGACGAGACGAGATACAGTTCGTAGGTACAATACTTTGAGGCTATCAATTACTGTACTTGGTACTCTCGGTACTGTACCAGTCCCACTCCAACGCAGTAGTGTTCGCCATGAAGATAATATATGACGGGGTCACCTCTCTTGCCACTTTGAGGAGTGCACGTTGATTAATTCCATCATGTAGATTCAAGTCCAAGGGTAAGCTACATCCCTGGGCCGAGCGACAAGTCGATCAAGAGGCAGGAAACGAAGGGGAAGAGAGAACCGGGACAGGAGCCCGCCCGGTCCATTCCATTCCGTTTCGTTGGATTGCTCACATTCATCGCGTTGTCTACTGGGTTTGCATTGAGCCCTCGACCCATCGCCTCACCTCCGTCGCTCACCCTCCTCTCTCGATCTATCATACCCACTACTCATGCCTCTCGAAATCTCCTCCGTCATGTCCCGCGCCGCAGACCAACCGCGTGAAGTCAACGTGTCGCCTGAATCTCTCTTCTTCTCGCGCTCGCTTCGGTCGGCGTCTCCACCTGCGCCGGGGTTCGAGCCAGCCAGCCACCCACTCACCCCCGCGGCGATCCAGCCACCACTCGTTCGGCGAGGATCGCGCTCCCGGTCGTCGGCTTCGTCGTACTCGACATTCTCGAACGATTGCTCACTCCTCGACTTGGTCTTGAGCCCCCCTCCGATGGCAAGCCCAGAGCCCGAACTTGACGGTCTCTTGCTGTGGTTCCCGCTGCCGCTGGCGCTTCGGCTTCCGTTCCCACCGCGCTCGCCGCGTGGGTCCGCGCCGTATGCCAGATCGAGGTTCTGCTGTTCCTTGTCCAGCATCTTCAGCAGGCCTTGTAATCTGTTTTGTTGCGCGGATATGAACGAGGCCTTCTCGGCGGTGGATTGCCCGGGGATGTTGTCGAAGTTGAACAGCGAAGGCGGAATGTTGATGGACGCTGCTTCTGTTGCGGCAGAGCGCTGGCTTGAAGATGTCGCGAACGCCGCGCCCGCGAGGTTCGACAGAGTGTTATATACTGTCGAGGAGGATGTGCCGGGTTGGGTGGGGGTGTTAGTCCTTGCGCCCGGCATGGCGAAGCGGGAGAGTAGGTCTGTGGCGTATGACGCGTAGCCTCCAGCACCGGCTCCTTGCTGTTGACCTGCTGCTGCTGCTCCTTGTTGAGGGCTCTTCTGGCCCAGAATACGATCTCGTGCCCATTCAATTGCAATGCTCAAGTATCCCAGACCCATCTGTTGCAGCCTGTCGTGCGTGTCGCCTATGAATTGATCGATCTGCGTCTCATGGTGCACGATGTATGGTTCCAGGTAGTCCAGATATAAGATCTTAGCGCCTTGAGTTTGGGGGAGGACGAGGTACAGAAGGAAGATGAGCCGGAGCCATGAGTAGAAGGGAATCCAACCGATTATGAACAGGGTCCAAGATTCGAAGAGGAGAGTCAGTGCGAGGATCGTGAAGTAGATGAGCCATGGATGGGTCTGAGCCGGGTCGTTCGTGCGCAGGGCTTTGTAGGAGAGATACGCCGGGAGGAGGATTGTCGTGACAGACCTGAGGGTGTTAGGCTTCGGATGGTGACGTTGTGCATGGAGCTTTACTCACGATATGAGGTCTGCTATAACGCCGAACATGGTGGCTGGGAGTGAGAGATGAAGTACTCCGGAAGGGCGCTCTCGAGTGAAGGGCTGTTATGTCCCTCCCAGTGTATCAGGCAGCTGGATTCACAATACCTCAATCATGTAGTACAGGTGGCCTCTTTTTCGGTCTCAACTTGACAGGTCTCCCATTGACACCGAGGAGAACAAGTCGGTGTGTGCCTGGCGATGAGAAAGGCACAAGACCAGGCTGAATGCTACTCCGCACGGTCCACATGTCAGCCTCGTCTAATCGATAAGGTGAGGGGTGAGATAGGGTGGAGCATTCAGTCAGGCTAGACGTCGATGAATGCTTCTCCGTAATTATTTTCCAATTTCAACATTTGTGTCGTCAATGCTCAATTGTACAGCGTTCATGTTCAATCCATACTTGAGTATATTGTTGCCTGCTCGGCGAACCAAACAGTGGCAAGCGGCTGATCTGACCTCGCACGGGACTTCCGTATCTGAAGCTTCTACCTCGGTTCTCGGAATTTGATATTCTCGTTTCCTGCGTCCCTTTTTGGCAAGTATTGGAGAGAGCACAGCTCGATTGTCCTTCCCATACGCAGCAAACGGATTGACTGTAAACGACTTTTTGTACCAACGTCGGCCAAAAGCTCTGGACGGGAGCTGGCTTGCGGTGTGACCAGACCGGAACCGCTCGCGGTGGGTTGAATATAAAATTCTCGTTCCCTCGTTTTCCAATCCATTACTACCATTGGACGACATCTACTTTGGACAACGCATCAGTATCCAACATGTGTATCGCCCTGATATCGACCGCTCACCCCTCCTATCGACTGATTCTGATCGACAACCGCGATGAATACCTCAATCGTCCAACTGATATTGCCCGATGGTGGCCTGAGCCTCACTCCCACGTCCTTGGAGGCCGAGACATGCATCGGGATGTCCACGGTACCTGGCTTGGAGTCACGAAGACGGGCAAGATCGCGGTCTTGACAAACTATCGCGAAGACGTCACGCCGGCTCCAACGGCCATCAGCCGTGGAGCCATCATCAAGAAGTTTCTGGCCGAGGAGGTCGGGCAGGTGGAAGATTTCGTCAAGAACGTCGTCAACACCGGCATTGCAAAGGACGCCGGCGGGTTCAGCCTAGTCTGCGGACACATTGGCGAAAAGCTTGCCGTTATCTCCAACCGGGCCGAGGATCAGAGTCAAGTCCCTTGGATAGCTGGGGACGTCGTGCAGACGGTCGGCTTAAGCAACGCGGCCTTTTCAGACCGCTCGTGGAAAAAGGTGACGCTAGGAGAGGAGCTGATGTTGAACACCATTCGACAGAGTGTCAAGAACGAAGAATCCGAAGACCAACTGATCGAAAGGTTCCTAGACTTGCTCAGTCACGAAACCCTGCCTAGAGAAGGTAAAGCTGACGATGCCGGCCTTGAGACATACATATTCGACCTCAGGCATACCATCTATGTGCCCACGCTCGGAAGGAAAGACATGACTGATCTCAGGGACGACGAGATCGCCGCCGCTAGAAAGCATGAAAAGGTTGACATTATTGGCCACAACACACCCATCCGGACTGGCTCTCCGGCTGTCAATGGCTCCAGTAAGGCCCAGCAGCTCGGCATCAGCGGTCTTTACGGAACCCAGAAGCAGTCAATCGTGCTGGCTGATCACGACGGAAATGTCCGCTTCTTCGAAAGAACGCTGTTCGACGAGATGTCGAACCCTATCCCTGCGGGTCAGGGCGACGTTGATGTGAGGTTCAAGGTCCCCAAGCCAAAAGGCTCAGCAAATTAGCGTCATCCGCGCACATTCACGACCCGAGGCAGAGACTCTCCTGATCAGTTAAGAGAGGCAGAACTGACGACTGTCCGTTTATGATGGCGCCCAACCCTACTCATATCGAACTAATGCTTCTCTTAGTAGCGGTACCCGTGGTTGTCAGTGAATGCTGGGTACTGACTATCGGATGAAGTCTGGTCGAGTCGAACAGCACCTTGCGAAAGGAGTTCCTAGCCTAATCTGGAGGACAACGTACCCTCTACCAGCTTGGGGGAGCCGATCGCGCCATCGACAAGATCCAGGATTTTTACCTGTCAGTGCATGTACAACCATGTCCAACCAGGGCCATCGATGATGCACTCTGTGGAATGCGCAACACCGGACTGGGAATCGGGCTGAAGATATGGTATGAAGCGTATGAGATGGCCATGGAGAGGATACGTGGGACTTGTTTGATGTTGAACAATTTTGGATGCTGGTCGTTCGACATTACACTTTCCAAGGAGTGCTATATGCTTGACGCATTCCGAAGAGTGCTATACACCTCACACTTTCCAAGAAGTGCTACATCAAATTTACATGACTCCGGGTACCGTCCACAACAAATCCTCAGGCCAGGACACTATTATACCCATAACTGTCAAGGAACGGTGGTTGGACTGGATCCAATGACGAGTAGACCTAGACAAACAATCAAGATGGTCTTCCGTGCAATGTCATTGTTTACAAGGTGCGGCAGTGTTCAGAGGTTGTCCTTACCATTCACCACCTGCGCCGTTATTCACATACCCATCACCGCACATTCGTCTCTGCGCTTCTCCTCGATTTCATCTCATCCTTCCTTCGCAGCGCACAACCACGAACCGTTCTTTTTTCTCCTCTCTTGGGTAGAGCGTTGACCTTGTCGCCGCAGAAATGGCTTCTTTTGCACGCGCCACCGCTTCTTCTTCACCTTCAAATCTTCGTCTCATTAACACCGACGACCTCTGCGAAACCTGTGCCGCCCTCATCGCGGCGGTCGATCAAGCCCACAACGCTTCGAGTCTCGGCGTCCCTCAGAGCGGCAACAACAACACCAACATCAACATCAACAACAACATCAACGGCGACGGCGACGACAACAGCAACGGCAACGGCGACAACGGGACGAACGGGCCCTCAACATCTACATCACAACCACCAGAAATTTCAGAAATTTCAGAACCCTCCTCCGGCGTCATTGCGCGGGCAGTGGCACCAGCACCCACACCCGCACCCACAACAGAGGATATCATCCAATTAATCATGATATCCGAGGTGAGAGACGCCGAGGAGAAGGTGGAGCGAGAGGCCGCCAACCTCGACGCCGCGCGGAGGGCGTTCGAGCACGAACGTCGGGGCGTGTTGGCATCAATGCGCAACGCGAGGGCGGCCCTCCGCACCGCCACGGACGGGTACTGGCAGAACACCCACGACCTGTCCGAGGCGATGGCGGCCTTCCGGCGCGAGAAGCACGAGTTCGAGGCCGCGAAGGCGGACTTCGAGCGCGAGAAGGCCGCGGTGGTGGAGGCGCGCCAGGCGCTCAACCTGGAGCGAGAGGCCCTCGAGGCGGAGAGGCAGGCGGCGGGGGCGGAGGTGGAGGAAGGGGGCGCCGCCACAGGCGAGGGGGGGAGGAAGAGGAAGCTATGGAGACGAGTGGCCGGGTGGTTGGGCCGTCGATGATCGCGGCGCGGAGAGAGAGAGAGAGAGGTGACATATGCCCGCGATGGGAGAGGCGTGCGGCGGCTGGTTGGTCACCAGCACCAGCACCAGCACCAGCATCAGAGAGGGCCGTTGCTTCAGGCACGGTTACCGAAGACACACATGAATCAGACCTCTTTGAAACCAACGTTCCCTCCTCCGTGTTGAGTCAATGAGTGCCGTGAGACCACCTACTTAGTTACAGTGTGTGTTCGACCTTCATTCATTCATGCTAATTAACTAGATGCGTTGTCCCGCTCGTTGCACCCGGAATGCCCGTGGTAAAGTAAGTACAGTGAGTGTACATAAGGTGTAGATGAGGTATCGTGGTGGGCGTCCCCAACGTCCATCAACCCAACTCAATCTAGCCAAGGAAACAACAGAGTACGTGTCTGCGGCACGGCATAATCAAGTATGAGAGGTCCAGGACAGGCAAGAGTAACTAACGAAGCGTGGTTACGAGTTGCGAAACCGCAACGGGAAGCGGCGGAACGTGTCATCAGAGCGCGCGCGGGCTCAAGTCCACATCATGGTATACCACACCAGTAGGGAAGGTGTCCTATGTAAGAGGGTGTAAGTGGGTGAGAGTGGGTGTGTGTGTGACGATGTAAGATCTTAGAATCTCACGCCCGTCCAAGCACGACGAGAATATGCTATGTAATTGACGCCGATAGGCCAGCGCACTCACACACACTCACACACACACCCACCAACGCTACACGATCTTGACAGTTCAGATCCGACCGGCTTGTGAGCTGTCGCGACGAATGCGAGGGATGCGAGAGGGGGGAGGGGGGCATGTCATCCATCCATCTGGCGTTCGAGCGATAAGCCTGCCTACCTACCTACTTACCTACCCATCCGAGGGAAATACACATACGCATACGCATTCCATGTTGACCGAGCGGCTTGGGCGGGGGTTTGATTCCATTCTTATTTCTGACCTGATTCCGATTCTGACGGGATGTGGTTTTCTGAGTGAGCTTTCTTTCTGCCCTCTTTAACGATTCACAAGAGCCCGGACGGACAAAGCGAGAAAAGAAAGAAAGGACAAGTTGTGCTCGTTGTTGGAGTCTGAAGGCGCAGTTGTGGCCGCCCTTCCTTCACACTCACACTCACTCTTACACTCGCTTCTTGAAGGTTTCGCGAGCCGGAGCCAGATTCGAAGTCAGAGTCAGGCTACCAAATTCATGGCCAAGGAAGCTGATCGCGAGCCTAGAGCTGCGTTTCCGTTGGCAAATCCCAGAATCTAGACTCCGTGTCAGAACTGTCCGAGCGGCAGTGAGATTGAGTAGGCTTGCACAACCCAAACAACTCGATCGGCTCTGCGAACGCGATAGAAAAAGAGAGAGGGGAAGGGTTGAGTGGACGAAGACGAACAACAACAATTGATACAGTATTCCTCGTGCGGCTCGCAAAAAAGGAAACACCAAAGGCCGGACACAAACCCTCTTTCTTCTCTCAGGAACCCGAATTTCTCGTCCGTCCGTCCGTTGTCGGTCAAGAATTCATTGGACAACTCCGAGCGTCCAGATCTCTATCTCGATCCTCGGCGCAACGAACCCTCCTTCCTACCATCCATAGGAAAGGGAGGAACCAAGAAGAAACCAACCTCTCCACTCCCCCCGTATCAGCCACCGCCATCGATCCACGCACGATAAAACGCCCCCAACGGGCAGTGTATGTCGAGAGATCAGCACGGCACGCCGATATGATCGTAATGTCACTGTCACCGTCACCGTCACCGTCACCGATGGATCAAGCACACGACCGGATCCCGATCACGTCCAGCTCGAAGGTCGCGTGTCAGGGGGAAGAGGGGAGAACGCCATTGTGCCGATTTGAACAAGGGCGGGTAAGGAGGTCGAGGGAGTTCTGGTCGGCGGCCCAGTTGGCCGTTGAGGGGTTTAAAAGGTGGATTGTCGCGTCCTCGGGTGATGGCGGTGTCGGGTGTGCTGTCACCGGTGATTGTATCGTTTCTGAGGATTGAACTGGTCAGTATGTGGTGGAGAAGCAGCGTCGTCAACAAAGTGGCAAACTGGTCTACGCGAAGACGAACTTTAGAGTATCCCCGTCGAGAATAGCAGGGCATGCTCATGACCTCCAGTGCAGCAAAAAGATGAGTATGTATGGTTGGCAAGCTCGGAATTCCACGAGTATACTTTTAACCCTTTCGCGTATACCTAATACAGTAACATAGGAAATAATTCAATCTCACTCCTGGCAAATGAACGGCCGGCGGCAGCAGTCGGCACCGTCTGCTCACCACAATTCACAGACCGGCTTCTTCTCCTTACACTGGAAGCTCTCTCTAAAGTCCCTTGAGTTGGCCATCGTGCCCAGTATCCTCGCAAACTTTGGTGCGTGCGGATCCAGATAGATCCTCTGGATGGCCGTCTCCTTCCTGGTCTTCCCGCACCACCAATTGGCATAGTTGACAAAGAAGAGCTGCTCTTGTGTGAAGAAGTCCAACCCGGGGAGGTCTTGATTGGGGTTCTCTGCCGCCCGTTTTTGCCATGCTTTGAACGCAGCAGCGAGTCCACCGGCGTCGGCAATGTTCTCGCCCAGGGTCAGTCGCCCATTGACGTGCAGAGGTTTATCATCCGGGCCCTCGACCGTAAAATTGGCGTACTGCTCGACGAAGCACTCGGCTCGAGCCTTGAAGTTCTCAACCGTCTTTTCGGTCCACCAGTCCGTGAAGTTGCCATTCTGATCGTAGTGCCGGCCTGTGGAGTCGAACGCGTGGGAGAGTTCGTGGCCGGAGACAGAGCCAAAGGCACCGTAGGACAGATATTGAGGCACGTTCACGTCGAAAACGGGGAACTGCATGATTCCTGCTGGAAAGACGATTTCGTTGCCCGGTGGATTGTAGTACGCATTGACCGTGGGTACAGTCATATCCCACTGATCCCGGTCAACAGGTTTGCCGAGAGCGGCCCATTCCTCTTTGGCTTCGTTTCGAACGAGGGCTACTGCGTTTTCGAAATACGTTGTTGAGTTGATGTTGACCGAAGCGTAATATTTCTTCAACTTCTCAGGGTCAAGGATGTTGGGGCTCTGCGACGGTAAAGATCAGCCTAAGTCCAATGGTTAGTAGAGTCTCGGGACAGGTATACCTTGTCAGGGTATCCAATCTTCTGGACGATGTTGTGGACCTTGGAGATTGCCAAGTCAATGACCTCTTTCTCCATCCACTCCGTGATCTTGAGCTTTTCAACGAACTGATCCTTGATATCGGTCACGATCTGATCACCGAACGCCTTGGCCTCGGCCGAGAAGGCTTTCTCGACGAAGAAGCGGCTCAGAATCCAGCCCAGTCCAGAGTCAACATGACGTACACATTTCCTCCACCGTTCTGGCTTCGTGTCTGGGTCCTGGGAGAAGTCAGCATCTGGGATCAATGCCGAAACGGCAAACGCACCTGGCCCGATAGCTCGTTTTGAAACCGTTCGATAGGGACAACTGCATCTGCCTCAATGAAACTGTAATAGGACTGGATGGTCTTCCATAAGAAATATGCGTGCAGCGTCTCTTTCGATGTGTCGGACACCAACTTGCTGAGGTCTTTCAGGTACTGTGGCGCCATGACAATGATGCGATCGGGGGTGTAACCCGATGGTACAAGCTCGTGAAGGATTTTGGAGAGCTTCAACTCTGGTACTAGAGCCTCGGCATCCTTCAGTGACATTGGGTTGTAGTATTTCTGCGAATGTCAGTGGCGCGAGACTAAGCAGACTGTATCCAACTCACAGTGACATCATCACGATCCTCTGCATCTGGGGTGGCTGCTGCAATCTTCTTCTCGAAGGCCACCAGAGCATGCGTATCGGCGTGTTGTAGAGCTCCATGCGACCGGAGGGAAGAAAAGACCTCAGAAATGGTGTCTTCATACTTCTTCAGGATTTTCTCGTCCTCGTACAGCTCTTTGGCAGGCAAGCCGACGCTCCATGGAGCCGAGACGGACACAACCACGGTATCAGGATCCTTGTCGTCTGCACCGGTGCCAGCAGAGATCAAGCTGGACTGTCCGGTCTTGAACGCGTGTAATACCGCGGAGGAGAGGTCGCCAGAAGAGAAATGCTTGGATGTCTCGTTGAGAATGTCGAGCAGGGGAGCAATTCCGAGCTTTTTGATTGTATCCTCGTTCAAACAAGCGTCATAAGCTGCTTTGAGCTTATCGAAGTTGTCCTTGTCAGCAGAACTGCCGGCACTATCCAATCGACGAGGCGAGAAATAAGAATGCTGAAGCCTGGGTTAGCATTGACGCTATGCAGCAGATACCCGCTGACAAACATACCGCCGAGTCGCCGGGATACGGAGCTTCGAGGATGTGGCGTAACAGGGTCTGGGAGTTCTCGGACATGATGGTGCCTGTGAAGGCATCACCCTGGTCTGGACGAAGATCATGGCGGTCCCGCCAGCCTCCACAGACCAGCTCCTCGAAGTCGGTACACGGGTCGATGTTCTTGTAGTCCGGGTGGAGATTATACAGCAGCTCCGAAGAAGCGTGGACGCAAGCAGGAGTCAGACAGATGTTGGCTTCGTCAGGGTGTAGTTCTTCGCCGTAGCCTTTGAAATGTTAGGCACTGCACGAAATCCTCTGGCCCGGAGAGCGGCATACCTCGAAAACGGGGATCCTTATGGTGTGACAGGCTTTCTCTCCATTCAGCAAAATCTGGGAAATTCCAGACAAACAAGCAGAAAGCGCCCAAGAAGAGAGTCAGACCGATGGCGCGGAGAGGCCAAGGAACATGTTCTTCACGTCGTCGCTCCTCGCAGCACCGGCAGCAAGACCCTACTGCAGGTGGGTTGTTTTCTTCATCTCGGAGCAGCGGAGTGGTTTCTTTTGGGTGACGGCAATGCTCATAGGGCGGAGGAGATGCCATCGTCAATCGCTTCGACGAGTTGGTCGCTTCAGAGTTGATGAAAAGAGAGTCAAGGTCGAAAGAAGCACGTATGACAATCGACGCCTGTTGCTGTTGCTGTCCAACGCGCGCCCCACATTAAGCTTAGCCCGATCGTCACTGCAGGCACAGCTTTGGTTAAGCCTGGCACTACCTGGAGCTCTCGGCGCGGGGAAGCCTAGGCTTGTCCCGGCACGCCCGGGCGTGAATGTAGAAAGCACGTGCGCTCACGTGTGGAACACAGTACGAATCCCATTTCCACCCTCTCAGCCTCTTGCAGAATCACAGCATCATCACTTCTCATTGCCTAGACTGCGGACCTGAAATTTGGCCGAATGCCCCTGTGCCCGACGCACGAGGCAGTATCAGCTATGCGAAGCACTCACTCCATATAAGCTCCCGATCGCAGCAATAAAACATGATGTCAGTTGTGAGGCAGAAGCCTCCTGCAATCGAAACAAAGGGCTTTAAGCCCGTAAAGCGGACACTTATTCTGTCGGAGGATCGGATGATGGAGTGTCGGATGGTCAAGTTGAGTCCCTGCACTCCATTGAACTGCTCCGTGTCACATCGAGAACGGACACATAACAACAACCAGTCCCTGCTTAGAAAATGATGCTCTTTAACAAACCGCATTCAAAACATAGCCCTAGATACAAGATTCAAGCGAAAACCACCGACGTCAGACATCGCACTTCGAGGCAAGCCAACAACACCCGTAATCAGTTGTCCTCCAGTCTCCCATACTAGCATCTCACATGGCACCCTCCAATCGAGCAGCCTACTTGGTTTCCGCCAAAAAGTCCCCCCTGGAAGTCAAATCTGCGGCGTACACCAAACCAGGTCCCGGCCAGATCACGATCAAAAACCATGCTGTCGCTACGAACCCACTGGACTTCATCAAGCAGACCGTCGGTGACTTGCTGTACGACTGGGTGAAATACCCGATGATTCTGGGAAGCGATGTTGCTGGAGAAGTGGTCGAAGTCGGCAAGGACGTCACAAGATTCAAAGTCGGCGATCGCGTGGTCGGCCAGTCCATCGGCATGGCCAAGAAGCATAACTCTCCGGCTCTATGCGGATTTCAGGAGTATGTCAACCTGTTGGCGCACATGTCGTCCCCCATCCCTGACAGCCTACCCTACGAGAACGCCGCGGTGATCCCTCTGGGGCTGTCGACCGCGGCTTGCGCGCTCTTCCAAACCGATCAGCTCGCGTTGCAATTTCCTTCGTCCCCTGCGGCAAAGCCGACAGGGAAAACCATCCTCGTCTGGGGCGGTTCGACCAGTGTGGGCGCCAACGCAATCCAGCTTGCCACCGCAGCTGGATACGACGTCATCACCACATGCTCACCGCGTAATTTTGACTTGGTCAAGCGACTTGGAGCGGTCGCAGCGTTCGACTACCACAGCCCGACCGTGGCGCAAGACATCAAGAAGGCATTCCAGGGGAGAACCACAGCCGGGGCGATCTCAATCGGGCAAGGCGCAGCGGAAGCGTGTCTCAACATCCTCGGATCGTGCAAGGGCGACAGGGTTCTCTCGATGGCCACCTATCCGCTCGATCCCATGAACCTGCCGAAACGGTTCGTCATGCCGATCATGGCATATACCTACCTTTCCGGTATGGCGTCCCTGTGGATCAAGGCGAAGCGATACGGCGTCCGAAGCCAGTTCATATTCGGAGATACTCTCGTCGACAACGAGGTCGGGCCTGCGATATACGAGCAGTTCCTCCCACAGGCGTTGGCAGACGGGTCCTTTATTGCTGCTCCGGAGCCCCAAATCGTCGGCCATGGTCTGGAAATGATCCAGCACGCCCTGGATATACACGTGAAGGGAGTCAGCGCGAAGAAGCCTGTTGTTACGTTATGACGACAAGAACGTGGAGTAGGCGCGTGATTCTTAAAGTTTCGAGTGATTCTGTGGAGTGTTAAGCGAACAAGTTGTGTATGTAAAGTAATCCCGAGTCCCGAGTCCCTAGTCCCTAGTCCCTCATCCCACAGAGGAACATCTCCGCGCCTGAGGAGGCATGAAGGCAATATTGTCCGACAAGCTTGACGCAATGCATGGCAAACATACGACTCATCCTTGCTCGAGCTTCCATTCCCGCTTCACCCCATCCCACAAGTTGTCGGGTGTAAGACCAGCGTGTAAGAAGGAAAGGAAAGCTTCCAAGGCCAACGAGATTGAACAGTACTGTCCGTAATTACACTGCAGTAATCACCATCCAGCCTACAGATACGAGCACTGAGTACTGGCCCCTTCCTTTCCTTTCCTACAGTTCGTCCTTTTCGGCAGCCATTCCCGCGTGCTGCCGCCCCCCTTCCCCCTTCACACAACCGCCATGCCCATGCCCATGCCCTGCCTCTCCCTCTCCCTCCCTCACACACCCTGGCGGACAGCTCGCCTCCGGGTTCCCAAACTGCCAGGTAAACAAGCCCTCCGTCTCGTTTGCCAACACGCCACCCACGATCCGCGTCCGGTGCGCCGACAACCTCCCCACACTGCGGGCGAAGATCTCGGTCGACCGGATCGCGATCTGAGGCCACCCGTGCGACTGGAGCGTCGGGATCGATGTCGAGAAGATATATTCCTTGAAGCCGCCGTAGAGGATGGCAGAGGTGCACTAAGTGGCGCAGTCAGGTCACAGCGCAGTCAGGCTAGAACCAGAGTCGGTGCTTATGGAACTGTGTGATCCGCGCTCAGAGGGAAGGGGAGGGTCGAGGACAGAAGGACGTACTATAGCCGGGAGGAGGAAGGGGGGAGACTTACCATAGGGCACGCCTCTGCCGTGGTATACAGACTCAGGTCGCCTAGAGCCTTGAGCGCCTCGGGACCTGTGAGTTTATATTTGCCCGCGGGATCGGTGAGGATTGCGGTGCAGTTGTTTATGGCTGCGATTTCACCTATACGTACGTCGGCGGGGACCCGGGTGGTTAGCGGTGGCCTTGTCTGTCTGTCTCTCATATCGCTTTGCAGGTTTCTGCAGGGGTGGCATCAAGTGATGTGTCAAGGGGATGGATCGATGACAAACGAAGAGGAGGGAAGAGAAGAGCAGAGACGAGAGGTATCTTGAACCCATGCCAGCGACTGCACTGCGAAGGACAATCTCGAAAATAAACGAGAGCACACCAGCAACACCCACCCGCTCACTCACCATGCAATGTCGGATTCCCCTCCTTCACGATCGCATTCGCCCCGACACAGACCTCACTCCCCAGCTCGAGCCCGAGTTCCACGTCCGCGACGCCGCCCCTCCCCGTCGCGATGGCCGAATGGTTGACAATCACGCACCCGAACGCCGCGAACGGACAGGGCGACCCGTCGTTGAGGTCGGCCAGGGATCCCGCCGCGCGGCGCATCCAGTGCTCGCGCGTTGAGAGGGGGATGGGGTCCGTGGGGAGCGTGGAGGCGTCGCGGTCAGAGGAGAGATCGTCCCGGTTGTTGAGATGGTGGTTGGGATCCTGGGCGTGGCATTGCGCCAGGGAAGATAGCAGCAGCAGGAGGAGGGGGAGGGAAATGAACAAGGAGGCACGGCTAATGGGCATTATCACGGCGGCGAGGGTTGGTGATATTGTGTGTCGATGTGGGTGAACGAGTCGGGAAATGAAGGAAGTAGGAACAACTGTCCGCAGCCTGAATACTTGGATTTGATGAGAAAGATCATTCTTAATGCATGGATCATAATCGTAAACCCCCTTTGCCGTGTTGATATGGTACAGGATGATATGATATGCAGGAATGGACTTCTGCACAGCGCTCTTATCCGTGACGACCTGGTTGCATGCATACAGTATCTCACTCAGCCTTGCTCGGTCGGACGCCATGCTCGGTCTCCAGCCACATCCCACGACATCCTCAGTCAATCTCCTCAGGACGTTCAATTGTCTCCACCACGTCCCGAGACTCCAATGCTGCACGATTCAGGGCAACTCGGAAGCCCACACCGCTCGATGCCCTCGTCATTGCGGCGTTTACATTCCACGTGGGCACCATGTCCAACAGCTTCGGATGCACATTCGAGGTAGGAACTCCGTCACCTACCACCGGCGTGGACACACTTCTTTGGGCACGGGCCCTCTGTTTCTGTACCTTTGCCTTTTCTTTCGCGTGCTTGACCGCCATGTCTGGTGGCGGCGCTCGCTTGGCGAAAACACTGGGCCACTCGATCTCCTGGAGACAGAGTCGTTGAATCTCAAGAGCGACGTAGCCCGGTGAGACGAGGACGATCTTCCGCCGCGCCAAGGGATGGTCACTGTATTGCTCGAGCATGCGGGCGAAGCCGTTGTCGAGACAGGCGGCGACAAACATGGCATGACAATTGGGCGTCGATAGGAAAAGATGGAAGTTCTCTGCAGACAAATGAAATGAACGAGTCAGTAACGTGTGACGTGTAGCCATAGGGGAAAAGCGGCGGCCTTGCCTCTGATCTTGTCATCCGCCCTCTCCTTTCCCCTGCCCGCATCGAAAAAGTCAAACAAAGGCAGCTTCTCAGTGAACTGTACCGCAAATTCCGCAAGACTGAGAACTGCTGGCCCACTCTTTCGGAAGTTTGTCATCAACCCTGTCCGACTTGAGAAATTGCAGAACACACGAGTAATGATCTTGGCCGTCACCGGGATAGTTCCGTGCTGGCTCAGGATGTACTTGGTCACTTCATTGCGGATTCGCGTAGCGGCCATAGCACCTGGGCCCGAGCCGTCGAAGTTGTTGCACGCCGACACTGCTCCCGAGGGACAGTCATTGTAGGACATGTCGGGAGCCCACTAGTTACTTGGTGTCAACGACCCGCACCGGAGCATCTCCTATTGCAACAGCACTTACATTGTACGCATCGCCGTCCACCAGGACAACCACGAACGGCTGAGCAGGCAGGGGAGCATGATTGTCGAGAGCGACAGTCGGATGCAAGGGAGGCTCAACATTCGTAGTACACTTGAGATACTCCAAGTCCAGCTGCGTATCAATCAACTTCTCCTCCAGTGCTCGAGCATGCCTGGTCATGGCCTTGAGTGAGGTAGTCTCAGTGTTCAGCCGGGCCTGGAGCTGCGAGTTAGAGACGGTCTCCCTTCTCAAGCTGATCTGAAGATTCCTCTCCCGGTTTTGGAGCTCTTTGTTACGGTCGATTTCTCTCGTGAGCAGTTTATGGGCTTTGGAACAAGCGTCCCGCTCCGCATCGAGTGTGCATTTGAGTCTGTGTATTTCGATGCGATACTTGTCGAATTCAAGATTCGCTTGTTCACACAAGTCGCGAGCTCGGTCGAGTTCGTACCGCAGTTCTTCCACCCTGTCGGCCAAGGTCTCGAAGTCGGTGTGCTCGACCGGCATCTGCCCATACTCCGAGGCATTCCCTGTAACCTTCGTTTCATTGCTCTCAGGGAGAAGAGGCTTGCTTCGGAAAGACGAGATCCAGGAGGATAACGACATCACGTGATGCCGGCGACAAGATGGTTGAGTGACGATTGGTGAATGTGTTGTCGCCGTGCTGGAGGGAGCGCGGCCTCCAGAGGCAGGAGTGAGAGTGACGTGATAACAGCTTCCAAATTGACGAGTGCGAAGAAAGGTTGGTGAGAAGTAAAGACCAAAGCAAGAGGGGCATGGAGAAAATGCCAGAGGCGAAACGGACGTGAAAGTCAAGTGGCAGGCCCGTCAAAACGCTGGATGCTCTTGTCTCGGATAAAATTGAAACCACGACGACCACTACGGCCACCACGACCACCACGACGGAGCTCGGGTCTCGGTTCGGCTTCGCGCGGGATTCTGTTCACGGCACATTCAACGCGCATCTGATGTCAAAACGAGAAGCATCTACCACGGTAAAAAGACGATTGGGAGCAGATCAAATCAATGCATTTCGACTTGGCACTCTGCATGTCTGGCCACCGGGAAAACTGCCATCGTCATCAGGCACGCGCAGCCCCAAATAAATGCCTGCGATGGCGACGAGGTTGACACAACCTCATCTGAGCCCGTCACCCGCCGCTCAGAAGCCGCGCCCACTGGCAGCCATCCTCTCCAGACTCGGCACGGCATTAAAGTTGCCCACGCCCATTCCTCCGTTGAGGCCGCCAGCCATCGCACCCATAGCGCCCGCGTGTATCGGTCGATTACCCATGCTGGGTTGCTCTTCCAGATCCTCGTATCTCAGCGTGTAGATCCGTCGAACCTTCTTCCACAGCTTCGTGTCCCACCAAATGTAGTAGCCCTGCTCGCTCACTTTGTCATCGAGCAGCACCGGACTGGGAGATGCATCGTCTCTGGTCAGCCACTGCTTTTCTCTCATGTGATATCGCCATTTCCGTGCGACTAGCTCTTGAGCCACCAACATCTGGATGTAGTCCCGCGGCATGGTGTAGAAGATGAAGAATAACGTTTCATCCACGAAACCAGTGATCCGACTGGACAGAGGTGCGATCTTCTTCACCGTGTAGCAATCCGGGATAGTATACTCTGAGTCCAGGGGTCGTAGAGGGGCAGCATTTGGCTCGGCCCAGGGTCCAGGATACGTTTGTAATAACGGTTCTTGAGAGCCCATGTTGATCCCCAAGGTTGACAAATCCACTCCTCTCATCAGACTCCTCATGGCCGGGCTTGCGTTATCCTGCTCTGCCACATAGCCCTTCATGCCGAACTTCTCTTTTTCTGTCATGCCGGCAAAAACCGAATCATGATCTAGTCTTGATTCCCGGTCACCGAACATATCCCGCGACTGCAAACCCAGCGATTGGGGTGGGGACTCCTGAAGCTGCGATCGTCCGTCTTGCCCTAGAAATCTTTCTTGTCCTATGGCCGCATTGATGCTCTGGGATATGGGGGATCGAGCTACATATCATCAGCAACTGTACCGTCACGTAGAAAACAAAGACATACAGATTTGCGTCTGCCCTGACGGCGAAGTGACCCTACTAGGATCTTGAGGTGTGCTATCTCCCTGATTCGGTTGCCGCTGAGTCAGTCCGGGGGGTCCACCAGGCGCCTGACTTGCTCGCCGCACTGGTTGTGAGGCAGTGTCCGACGGGAACTCCATGGGCGCATTCCTCGAGTAGGTGTCTGTGGGATAGAAACCGTCTCGGCCTGCCGCAGGTTGCTGCTGTCGAGAGGCAATATGCGACCGGGTCGATTGCATCTGCTGTCTTTGTGCTTGTTCGTTTTGGGGCGGACCGGTCTGCCAGGCACTCGAACCCACGTTATGGCTTTGCGATTGCAGTCCGCCGTTGTTGAGACTGGGAAAGGATGATGCCGACAGATCGAGTTGTGTGTTGGTTGGCCTAGAGCCCATAGCCTGTGCCCAGCTGTCCGGTGCTATCGCATCTCGTGCTTGTTGCGTTGGTGCTGGAAGCCCACTTTGACCCCAAGCTCCTTTTGTTACTGTTAACTCGTGCTTGCCAGGTGGAGTGATAGCCATACCAGGCTTGGATGCAACAACTCGGCTGCTATTTGCCGTTCGACTTTGTGTATGTTGATTCATGTTGTTCACAGCGGGCAGTTGACGTCCCGGACCTAAGGGAATATCGGTTAGCATTCAGAGCCTGTGAATGCGCGAATGCGAAAAGAGAAACCATGAGGCGATCTTCCAGCCGAACGACAAAAATGCGCCACAAATGCACGCAACTGACTCGTGCCAACTGGAAATACGGGTCCTGATCTTGACCCCTCGCTACCAGTAGAAGTTCAGAACGGTGACACTGCGAAACAAGGAAGGGTGTCGGTCGCATAGGCCGGATTCGACGCCCAAAGCACTTTCTGAGGTCAGGTCTCATGGGAGGAGGATTCGGCGCGAAAGCAGGCTTATTCTGGAGCACTCCCCAATCACCAGCTGGGCGTGAATCGCCACCCCTATCCCGACTGTTCCTGCGACCAACCAAGCGCATTGCGCTAGTTTCATTCCCATTTCGACAGCACAGTGAAGCCCAGCCGTTAACCAGTGGGAGAGGAGGTGCGTCCTGAAGTGCGCATGCATGCTTGAGCTCAGAGACGTCCAGAGCACTGAACAGCCCCTTCGTGGTCGCATCCTCCCATGCCTGGCGTTGCGTGCATTGTTCCCCCTCTTTCGACCGGCACAGAGAAGGCTTGCCTCATCGGACACCGGAGTCACATGTCCCATGGACGGACTCCAACCCAAATGTTCGCCAACAGAGTGCTTGAGGATCAAAGCGGCGTGCAAGGGAAGTGGAAACCCACCTGGTCGGTTCATGTCTTGTTTGACAGGGAATTTGCACCGAGCGCGGATGCTCTAGCGCAGGAGAGGTTGGATTGACGCGCGATTTAGAACAAGGGTCTCTTGATGGTGTGGACTGTGAGGTTGAACCGCAGTATGTCTCGAGGCTCAAGCGCAGGAAGCAGGAGCGGAGTTGCGCTCCGGATATCATTTCCGGCCTTGGCACCTCGACACCTTTGGCGACTGAATTCACCGAAAAATGGTCTCCCGGCCTCGAATCACACAAGCTTTGGGATATGATTAATCATTGATGGCGATTGTCTACAGCGAAGGCACTGTGCCTTGTGTGCCTTGTTGTTCTCTCGTGCCTATCTTCGACCCTGCAGAGCATGCTCGAGTGGTGGTCTATAACCATGCATCGCTAGACGCTAGACGTGTTAGCCTTAAGAGGTGCTTCTGAAGCGAAAGACGATTCCCCCAGTCATGTCGTGTGTGAATGCCGCTCGCCCCAACGCCTCGCTTGTTCCCTCGAATGCATTTTAAAGCAACAACGAAATCGCGAGTTCGACATTGCCATTTGCTTGTCGAAGTGATGCAATGGCTTCTTCTCGTGAAAACCCCAGCTCCGTCACGCGTGCTATCGACTCCGCTGTAATTGGTTGCGGCTGGCCAAAGCTACCGGAGCCTGAAGCGGGTGCGCCAGGAGATGCCCCAGCGGCGGTTGACGCGGATGACTGATGGGTGGCTCTGTTTGTTTCTTGCCCTTGCGCACCGCTCGACGATGCGGATGCGCCGGGCATGACAGTTCCAGTCTTCGTGCCAATCGTGCTTCCACCCGGCCCTTCCACCTTTGGCTCCTTTTCCAGGACCTCCTCCATCATCTTGGGTATCTCGCTCTCGGGAAGGAACGGGATCTCATCACTCTCGATCCTCAGACAGTTGTTCTTGAGATCAATGCACATTTGATGCCGCTTGAGCATGTCAAGACCCAGTAGTAAATCCACATCTTTCCCTTCCATGACGGTGAAACTGCTCGCCAGATTGTACTGTCCGATTTGGATGTCGGCTGAGTGGACCCGGCCAAGGATTTGAGCAGTCCCAACACCCTTTGCCATACCACTGAATCGTTTATCGACCAGTCGCAGAATACCACATCGTTCGGCAGCGGAGGGGGACATGATGGTAGTTTGTGCGCCCGAGTCCACGAAGGCTTTGATCGGGTTGCCGTTGACAACAACATCGATGTACAGCATAGTGACCCTGCCGAAAGCTGGAGAGCATTGTCAGCCGTGGCTCTTGTTCTTGCCAGAGTGCGCTTACCTTCGGGAAACTCTTCCATTGCTTTTTGCATATTCTCTGCAACACGTTCTTGCCGGATCATTTCCTCGATCTTTTGCTGGGCTTCAAGGTTGAATGGATCCGCCTCCAACCGTGCAATGTTCTCGTCTTTTTCCGCCTGCAATCGTTCGTTTTGTCTTCGTCTAGACTCCCACAGATCGTGGAACCTCTGTGAATCCTGAGCTGCGGCCGCGAGTTCCGGATCTTGCCTCTCAACTTCGGCTCTTACTGCACGGTCGTCTAGAATTCGGAGTCTCAGCTGCTCTTGGCCGCTAGCGTTTCGTGCTCTCTGGGCCGATGACTCGCCGCCGGAAGTGCCGTCAGCGGGTCGCCGTCTGGGAGGGTTGGTGCTGATGGCCATTGCGATCAGATCTCCCTCGTTAACGCCAAACTGAGCCAAAGTTACCGAGTTGTCTATGACCGGTCTTCCATCTTTGAGGAATATTTGGGCGACGGGAGGAACATTGGTCTCGGCTTCGACGACCATCTTCAGATCGTTGAGGGTCATGTCAGGAGCAACATCGTAGGTGAGGAGGTCCGTCTGCAGCTCTCGATCGGTGGTGACAATGCTTATTGAGATGAGCCTGTCAAGATGTCAGTTCCGAGCTGTGGCCAAGTATCGACAAGCAGCCTGGACTTACATGATAGCGGCCCTTTTCAAATTTCAAACGGTTATGTTAATCGGAGCCTTGTGAGGTAAATCGGTGATACGAAATGGTAGGTTGAGATATGAGGTCTGAGAGCAAGTAGAGTAAAGAAATATTTGTGAATGATGGCAGTGAAGAGACTGACACGCCTGAAAGGTGATTTCTCATCACCGTGTATGAAGGAAACCGCCTTATGGAAGAATTGGATGTTGGTGGAATTAATTAGGTACCGCAGGCACAAACTGTGATGACGCACCTTTCCGCTTCGCCTATTATTAGTGAGGGGCCCGGGGGAGAAGCGACCCTTGGGATATGCATCTGGCTCCATCAGTCAAAAGGGCATTCCTTTCAGCAAACTCGGTTCTCCGTAAGAACCACACGATATGTCTGCGGGGCAAAACTTTTGTTTTGCTTCCAGTGACCGATGATAGGTCTTTCTGGTTGGCCGCGTTCAAGACTGGAGGGAGGGTATGCCGCAACGATTCCTGAAGTAACTGGACGGGAACAGTAACGGACAGTTGCTGGAACTGGCCTGCAACATTTCTGCTTTCTTCCGGTAATTGAGCAATATAGGATGAGGATCAGGTACTCGGTACAGTCAGTCGTAAATGCTACTATGTGATCCCGCATAACGCGTAGATACAAATGCTTGCTCTCGCATAGGGAGCCCCCACGAATGAAGGATTGGCAGTGGTGGGATGTTGTCAGCCTCGGAGGCGGCTTTGCCTGGCAGTCGCGTGCCCACGGCCAACTTCTTCATCTCACTCAGAAAACCATGGCGTGAAAGTTCGCATTCCCAAGAATCTCCTTCTGCTTTTTTGTGAGTGGATTTGATAGGAGAAACCCGAACCTGGTTTTTCCAGCACTATTTGGCCTGCAGTGGACCGTGGCATTGCTCTACGAGTTACTGCGACTCTGATCCACTAGTCCGACTTCGATCAGAGGCAAATCGAATTTTCGTTAGAGCCATCATTGCAATTTTCCTCCTCTCCAGCATTCCTCCCCCTCAAAGATACGAATAGCGTCCTCGTCCAGTTCTTCATCATCGGCAGCCATCAGTCGACCGATCCAGCCTCAGCTGCTACCTAATCCCACTAGAAACAGCTATTCTGCAGCACTACAGACGGCTTGTTTACCCAATTGATTCGTGGCCTGGAGCCCATTCAACATGCCCCCAAACCAGGATAGATCGAGCCAATCAGGAGATCCGGCCAATCCGACGTCTGCCAAGTTAGACTCCCCAAGCGGTCAGCCCTCACAAGACGAAGATGGCTTTGTCGACATTCAGCCCGACGACGTGGAAATGCAAGATAGTGACTCGGACGCTGCTGCGCCACCCCAGAGACCGTCTTCTGACTCTTTAGATCTCCAGCGCCTCAGTCACTCCGACAAAGCTGAAGAAGCGCCCGAAGAGGACGAAGACTCGGAGGACGAGCACGACATCATGGCCAACCATCCTTTATTGAATATGCTTACAGGGAGGCTGGGGCAGCGCCGACGTGGGTCTTCGCACAAGTGGGATTACCTTCATCCCGAGAACCAAGCATTGTCGGTATCGAATGTAGACCAATGCACCTCACTCGAAGAAGAGGCGTTCCCACCGGAGGAGAGAGCAACCCGGGAAAAGGTACAGCCCTTAATTACAGCCTTCACCAAGCTCAACCTCTGCAATATTGCTACGTTCAGCATTTGCATCTCCTGACTAACAACCTTTCGTCCAGTTTCAATATCGACTCACCAGATGTCCCGAGTTGAGCCTTGGTCTCTTTACTCAGCCCACAAAGGCCGAACTGAAGGATTCGTCAAAGTCCGCGCAGCGACGACTTATCGGGCATGTTGTCTCGACAAGGTCTCCCGCGCCTGGCGTCACCGAGGCTTCGATGGGGGTTCCCTCGAACTGGAGGACAAGAAGATCTTCGCTGCCGACCAGCGACGATAAGGAGCCTCTGGGTCATCAGGACCTGGGTGGTACTATCTGCGTGCATTCCTTGGCAATTGCACCCGAGTTCCAGAGAATGGGTTTAGGTTCCGTGCTGATGAAGTCATACATTCAACGTATGAAAGATTCCAAGATCGCCGACCGGATAGCCTTGCTTGCCCATGATCATCTTGTCCCATTCTACAGAAGCCTTGGCTTTGAGAACATGGGTCCCAGTACAGTCACGTCTCATGGCGGGAACTGGAACAACATGGTACGGTTTCGCGATATCTGATTATGGTGTCGCCATGACTAACTCAACCAGATTCTGGAATTTGATCACGAGGAGGATGATTAGTGGCACTTGTTACAGAGACTGTAAATGCCGAGAGCACTGGCATTGTGACCAACCGCATATCAAAGGCATCTCAAAGCTCGTATGGGTGGTATCGGGACTCTCATGTTTTGCTTTCATCTGCAGTGGCTGGCGGGAGCAAGTTGACACGACGACGATGGACCAGTGAACAACCCGTGATATGGACACGGGGGAGGAGGCTTTTGATGCAGGCCATGATGCCTGACCTATCGATACGCACTCCAAGCCGACGGCTGTTCCGGGCATATTTCAGGCAGGACAATGGCGTTTAAAGGGAAGCCCTTGGTACTCAGGGGCCTAGGGCGCAATAAGATTCAGCAAGTAGTTTTGCTTGTGCGGTTCAGACCTTCTGTGCGACCGGAGGTGTTCTGCGACTGGCCTCGTCGGCTGCAATGTCCAGAAATTGATAGGCTACACGTACTCCGTACCATGGTTTATATCCTTCTCGGAAGCCGGTCCCTCGCTCGTTCGAAGTGTTCGTCTAGTGATTATTGGTGGGCCGAGATCTAAGGTTGCAACTCCTGCTTGACGAAATGAGGACAAGCAAGCCGAGGAAGCAGCAGATCGAGCAGCCAATCACATCGCCGGGATATGTTCACCTCTTACCTCACCTTGTGCGCCAGGCAGCTCGCTTCGAAACTCCCCCGGTTTGTTCCTCGTTCCATCATCGTACGATGGCCACCACTGTCTGCAAGTGACGATATGGCCCACAGCTCTTCTCTTCGTTCACCATGCTTCATACCAACACTCTCTGCTGCCTCCCTGATGCCGGCGGACCGCCCTCTTTCACTGTCTTGAGCCTCGTCGTTGATCTGACTCTGAAACAAGCCTCGATCAGCCGTGCAGCGTTCCGGATTCCGATCCCGGACCCGCAACGGCGACATTGGGCTGTTCGTCCTGCACGCTGCTGAGCACATCCTCACGATTTCGAGCCCAGTCTAGCCGTGGCAGACCGCAAGGCGCTTCTCGGTCCGTTCTGATTGACCTTCACGACGCACATGATCTCCAAACCAGACACAAGAGGGTAAAAGGTGCGGAGCGCCATTGCGGAAGAGTGCGGACAAAGTACAGGGGCAGGACATTTCAAGCCTATCGCAGCCTGTGCCCATAGATTCCTAATCGGTTGAGAGTATCAGGGACCTCGTATAAGACATCACCCGGGTCCAAAGGCGACATCACTGTGCCTGTGCCATCTGGCGCGCCCGCCAGATAGCCAGATTGACCGTCAGCATGCCCACCAACCGGCCCTTCTTCGCCAATTTCTTCGCCACATTCAGAGCAAGGACGAACCCGACGTTTCAGGCAAAATCCAGCTCGGCATACGATGCAGTGTCGCCGGCCTCGCTCGTCGCTGCTGCACACGTCTCCACGACCACGGCGACGGTGACCTCGTCTGGGGCCAGAACCATCACTACAAAGGCTTCTGCAGAAACCGCGACCCCAACACAACAACCGCAAACCAAACCTAATGCCACAAATCCTCTGCCATTCTCATCGAACCCGACCTCCCACAGATATGCAACTCCTCTGTCGCGATCACCAGGGACGACGTCACCCGCCTCTCACTCAACACACGCAAATCCGAATCTGTCAATATCCCCGCCCGGGGCCTCGACTCCAATGACGAGGGGCCGGCAACGGCGCGGCAGCGACAGCTCGAACTCGTCGGGGGGGTTTATAGATGCATTGGGCCCCGAGAAGTGGTACATTGGTGGTCGGAACGCTGCTGGCGAAGAGACATTCTACAAATTGGGGCTGGTGACCGGTGGAACTGGGAGGAGAGTCCGCAGCCTAGATCGGCTGAGCCTTTGAATACTCTTCGCGGCCGAGTAGTCGAAATAACAACAGGGTCGACGCCCTCTCATACAAGACCACCCAAATGCAACGAGGCTATGCGTGTCAGAACATGCGACTTGAGTTCACGAAACCAAGGGCTCTTGTCTCTGGATATACCTGAGAGTGTCTAAAAAGATTGTACGCTCAAAGGAGTATTTGACCGAGTTGGCCGACGATCAATTGCCTTCTCAACCTGGCATTGGATAGGAGGACATGGGAAGCCAGATATGTGAGTTTGGCTGGTTGGCGCTCGTGTCCAGAGGACCAAGACTGCCGGAAGGTGTCACAGGCGTATGTAGCAGGCGTTGACGGTCAGACAAAATGTAAATGGGACTATGCACGGGAGGAGTGCCTTGACGTGGTTTCATTATTACACCACAATGGGCATTCTCATCTTTGAGTGTTCGCAAAGGCCGTCCACTAACTTGGTGCGACTGCGTGCAACCTAGTTCAGCGATTCGTCATTCCTTGGAGACGTTGAAGATCACGACTACTATCGAAGCCATGATGCACTCCTCAGTATTCCCACTGAACAGACTCTGTAGAACAAGCCGTCTCCCGATCCGGGAATGGACGGGGACGCGGCAATGTCAGCGTTGGTTGCAGCATGAATACTGGAAATGGTGCGAATGCAGGGTAATAGAACAAGTGAATCTGGGATCTTTCTTGGGTTCTGATTATGGCATGGTACATGTGCATACTACTGTGTAACGGCGCAGTTGCGAGGTGTTGGGGGAGTGCATACTGTACCTTAGCAGATCACCGCCCAAGGCGGTTAATGTGCCATCTCCGTAACGGTCGCATCAGCGTCGAGGCAGGCCGAAGTCGAGCGAGATATCTGCGATCACTGTCTCTCATCCTGAAACTCATCCGCCACTCGTACTCAACTGGCGCGTACATAGTGAACTGGTGCTTGTACACAATCGTGACAGGATTCGTTGCGAGCAAACATTCCATGACCAGTACAATGCAGTCAGAATCACAACGGTTTTCGCGGCGCCTCGTATTTGTTGCATTCTGTCATTGCCAGCGATCACACATGTCACGATGAGGTGATACGGCCAATCACCCCGTCGACATCTGCTTGATGCATGCCTTTCTCGAATGACCCTCCCGTCGCCACATGCCCAATGCAAAGTTGCCTCCTTCACCGATACATACTACTCGGCTGCGTCGCAGGTTACGAGGACATGTCAATTTGACGTCTCACAGCCGACCCACTCGCTGCTCGGTTATCGATGCTGAGGCAATTTATCCCGCGCTTGCGCCTGGCTTCCCAGATCCTGTCTTGTTGGGCACTCGCTCGCTAGTGAGCCGTCCAGTCAGTCCTCTTGGGGACTCGGTACTGTCCAAGGATTTGGAGGCTCTTCAGGGGTCGCTAAGCAAGAGGAGGCCCAGTCAAGAGATCCCCCCGGGGGTCGTTGCCCGGGCATGCAGCACTAACTACAGTTTCAGATCCAAGTCACACCTTTACAAACACGACCCCGGCTGAACGCTCCGAAGGGTCGTGCACGCTCAGGAACGCTCAAGTCGAGCCCGAGTTGAGAGACAGCTGTACTCGTAGAAGACACAAGGATCATGGATAACGTGCAGGTTAGCGGCTCTGCCGTTTACGCAGTACTCACTGGTGGTGGAAATGGATCCCCGGACGGTAGCCGTTGACCCCCTGAGATTACCCAGCGCCAGGCGTTAGTGACAAGCCTACCAGTGGCCCATGTTGTGTAACAAGTCGCAGATCCGCCTTAAGCCGGATGCATCGAGCAAGGCGAAGCTCCAACATCAATTGCATGACCTTCCGCACCCTTCTCGAGGTCTTTGGTGATCCGAAATCCCAATTCTGCCCAAGTCCTACACACCGTGCAGCCTAGATAGAGTTTTTCCCTGCTGCAACGATCGGTAGAGCGCCTCTCGAGACTGGATCCTCTGGTCAAGCCGCTCTCGAATCAGCTCGCATCGACGGACCTGCTCGCTCATCCCTGTACGTACTACGATCATCAGGAACCACCAAAAGTTGGAGCAGCGGGTGCTGCTGCCAGAGTCTCAACAAGGTCCAGGTGGCATCCCGCCCCGTGGCGCCCGCTCGAATCTCGCGTAGCCTTCCATTGCCCTTATTCATAGGTAAGCCAGCGCAACATGTTTGTTCCTTCACCCATGGGTCACCGATTGTTTTCAATTTTATCACTTTTCGTTCCTGACCTCCAATATTCTCCCCCACCTTCCTAGGATTTCATACGCCTTCTGGCCCGGAGCCTGTTTCCTACGTCCAAACAAGATGCACAGGCACTAACCGGCGAAGATGACGTCGCGAAAACGACCCGCAGAATCACATCCAGATGGCGCTGTCAGGGCGGCAACCAAATCGTATTTTGTCACCCCGCTGACGAAACCTCTGACCTCCGATAATCTCAGTCCGCCACCCAGCCCGTCTTCGAATTGCGGCTGCCAGAAGCTCGCCGGCATGGATCGAATCATCGCTCTGTCGCCGACCCCGACCGTCGTCCTCGACAGGCATCTCGCGATAATTATCATGTCGAATTCATGGAGGCGGCTGGCCAATATCGAGCCCGATCAACTTCGCGGTAAGAACTTTCGGGAGACGATCGGCGACCTGCTGCTGCCCGCATCGCACGACAACATCCTTCAGATAATCCAAGAGGCCATCGCAAGCCGCAAGGAACAGAAGTCCGAGCCCGTGCCAGGCATCGCGACACCCACGTATTGGCGGGTCGAAACTCTACCAATCTTCGAGGGTGATGACCTCCTCTATGTCGTAGTGAAATGCCTGGACATTACCGACGAGCTCCAGAAGGCCAAAGAGCGAGCCGCTCAACTCGCGTCCGCAGAGACCTTTCGGACCCTGGTCAGCACGCTCAGAGATTATGCTATGTTCATGCTCGATCCCAAGGGCTGCATAGCGACCTGGAATACTGGAGCCATGCTTCTCAAACAATACAAGGAGGAAGAAATCATCGGGCAGCATTTTTCAACGTTCTACAGCGAAGAGGACCGGAAAACGCGAAAGCCCGAGAAAGAATTGGAAGTGGCGCTCCGGGAGGGGAAGGTTGAGGATGAAGGCTGGCGCGTCAGGAAGGATGGCTCCAGGTTTTGGGCGAATGTCATTATAGCTCCCGTCTACCGAGATGGAGTTTTGACGGGCTTCAGCAAGGTCACACGAGATCTAACGGAACGAAAAGCCGGTGAAGCACGGTTGATTGCCGCTTACGAGGAAGCATCAAAAATGAAGTCGGACTTTTTAGCCAACATGAGTCACGAAATCCGGACGCCTATGCACGGCATGCTGTCAGCCTTGTCACTTCTCATTGATACGGGCCTCACGGAAGAGCAGAAGGAACTGGCCGATATTATTGACGAGTCGGGTGCCATCCTCTTGCAGGTCATCAACGACATCCTCGACTACTCGAAGCTGAGCTCCGGCTCTTTTTCCATAAACAAAGAGGTCATGAACATTGCGGAGATAGTTGGCGCGGTACGACGATGTTTCAACATTGGGTCTTCCGAGGGGTTGAGATTTGAGGTCGATTTGGACCCTCACCTGCCCGCCTTTGCTCAAGGAGACCCTCTGCGGTACCGGCAGATCCTGCAGAACCTGGTTTCAAACGCGGTCAAATTCACAGACAAGGGCTATATCCGCGTCAAAGTTGCAGTCACTCACGAGGACGAAGCCACGTTCGAATTGAAGACGGAAGTGATCGATTCGGGCATTGGCGTATCACCCGAGGCTGAGAACGTCCTATTTACTCCTTTCACTCAGTTGGATAATTCCTCGACGAAGAAATTCAAGGGCACGGGGCTCGGTCTCTCCATCTGCAAAAGCCTGGCTGAGTTGATGGGCGGGAATGTTGGATACTTGAAGAACCCCTTGCACCAAGGCAGCGTTTTCTTCTTCACGACAAAAATAAACAAACTTGAAGCGACCCCAATAAAGCCACTTGCGAAGGCCTCACCGGATGTGGAGCTCAAGAAATTGGCTCATACTAAGCATCTGTTGCTGGTTGAAGATAACGCCATCAACCAGACCATCATGGTTCGCTTACTGCGAAGTTTTGGCTTCGAGAAAGTGGATGTGGCCGCGGACGGCGCGGAGGGTTTGAAGATGGTCACGCAAAAACCTCTGGCATACAGCCTAATTCTCATGGACATTTCCATGCCTGTGATGGACGGCGTCACCGCTACAAGGAAAATCCGAGCGGCAGGTCATTCCATGCCCATCGTTGCTATGACCGCCAACGCCCTCAAAGGAGACGAAGAAGCATATCTAGCCGAAGGCATGAACGACTATATTGCGAAGCCTGTTGATCGAAGGTTGCTTATGGAGTCGTTACTCAGATTGCTGGGGTGAGACGTCGCTAATGAGATACTGATCAATCCACATCCCGCGCACGCATACCTCCGAATCCACGAAAGAGGATGGAAATCTGGGACAATCCACTCATCTCCCGGTCATATTCACGCACCCCAAGAACGATCGTTCGTCAAATTTTTGAACCGGCCACCAATGGAAGAGCGGCCATCTCAAGCTTGGCGCGAAAGGACGCACAGAACTTGCGGCGCCGCGAGATAGCACGAGAGCACAGAAAGTCTCTCGTACATCCGACAGACAACGATCTTGGGAGAACCTGAGGACGAACCGATTCGACCCAGCGGCTGCAATTCTAGATCGAATGGCTGGAAATGGTTCAGTCAGTGTTTGCAACTTCAGGATAAGACCACCTCAGATAAGCGTGTATGAGGTTGCTGCCCGACCGAGGGATCCTTTGTGCAGCTCTCAGCACCAAGACAGACACTTGGGAGCATGAAATTCAGTCTGGCAAAGGAAGACTCATTCGAGACGTGATCGCTATAACGCGATGCGCTATCGCGCAGCGGCTTAGCCCGCTTCCTCCTTGGGCTCGTGCAGGGGATATCACCTGCGAACACCAGGCTCGTTCGAATTGAGTCTCTGCATGGGAGGCTGAGAATGTCAATCATCCGACGGGATTACACTTTCGAAAGCATACTCCTACAAATGCAATTCGAGGCCTGTCCGGGATGTGGCCCGTCATGATACATTCCCCTGTTCGGTCATGTTCATCACCAAGGGAACGCATATACCTTCGCCTTATATGGCGTCGCGTCCACAATGAGACGGCGCCACGGGATGATTCGTGCGACGCGAGCGGTGCGCTTACGTTTCATCCCCGCGACTGGGTTGTGTCCACTCCATCCACGCTCCAGTGCACCAGGAGGATGGCCATCCTGGCCTATGGCGAAGCCGATAGCACCGCGACGCGGGCCTTATTGGTCCGCCTCCCCCATCCCATGGTTGATAAGAGAGCGGAACCGACTCTCCACTCGAAAACAACAGGAATGCTCGCGCACACGGTGACTGCGGTAGCGACAAGCCATTTAGAAATGGATCCATCAGGATATGGGATTACACAAGAGAATAGAATTCAATCACATTGCCTCCAATGACATGGCCGGGCGGCCGATTACTCATTCATGACTCCCTGTGGGGGAAAAGCGGAAGTCCCAGCCCTGCCCGATTGATTATCCAAGCAAGCGGCAAGCACTCTTGGAACCTTTGTGCCGTCTTATGGGAACCCTCGCACCGCTCCATTGCCCTTTGTTCCCTCTCGCGCGTGCTCCCTTTTTGATATAGCACGTCGCTTAGCACTAGGCTCATGCGCACCTAAGAAATACCTTCTTTCCTTCTGTCTCTGGGTTAACGGGTCGAACGTTATCAAGACGTGCTTCCACACCATGAAGCACTCGTCGCTTGATCGATACTCATATGGCTGCCGACCGACGGAAGCAGTTTCTGTTCCTCAACCAATCCTTCTCTTCTGGCCCCCGCTCCCAGAGGGAGAAAGAGCTTCAGGATGCCGATCGTCGAGCCCACGCCGCGCGCAACTCTCGACCAAAGCGTGCTGTTCCTCTCACCGACAATGTTGGCTTGACCTCGAAGAGCCAATTACTGAAGAAGACCACCCGACAATCGGTTGAAGAAGTTCCACCAGATGAGCTCCCGTCCGCAAAGCCGTCCAGGAAGAGGCTTCTGACCGTGCGGTCCAGAACGCCGAAGACTGAAGGGCACTCCTCGGCACTGCCTTATAATGCGGATCCCCTGATCACCATGTCTTCTATCGGTCAAGGCAACCATGACCCCTTCGACACCGCCTCGGTAACTGGGCTGCCTCCTTTCATTTATGGCATTTTGGATTATTGTGAGCCAACCCTTCCTTTAGGCCAGGTCAACTTGACGTCGCACAGATTGCAAGCATCCAGGGCCCGCCGGCGCAGGGCCCCCAAACAATGCATCGTAAGGATACTGATACTTCTGTGCTGAGGCAGGCTTCCGCAACGTGTGGTCGACCTTGAGCTGTTCAGACCCGCAAACAGAAGCCAAGCTGGCGGTCACTCGAAGACAAATCATTCGAGAGCATGCTTTTATGCTCCACGCATATATTGCCAATGCCGCCGGGCATAGCTTGCGCCTCCACCCCCCCGGCGACCCTGCTCGGACCCTGTTGACGCAAGCACGGTCATACCATGAACGGAAGACTCTGGAAGTCATTTCAGGCCTATTGAGAGACCACACAGGGCCAGTTCCTGACGGAGTTCTACTGGCCCTATTCATCACCATTTTCCCGGCGGGTGATTACGATGCCTACGTATGCAAATACCCTGTATCCCCGCTGGCTGCAGCTCAGAGTCTACACCTCTACGCGAACCTGGAGGTAACACCGGGCAAGATACAGCAGATCCAGAGACTGAGCCGTCTTCTCGAAACGCGGGGCGGGGTGGACGGAGTGTCTCAGCACGAGTGGGTGCATGCGGTAATCCTGTAGGGCTCCAAGGGCACAGTCTGACGAAGCGTGGCTGATCTTTGTCTACAGTGCTGACATGTTCGTCTCATCCCGGCTTGGGGTGCGTCCCGTCTGGGGCTGGCCGACGTCGTTGCGATACCTTTTCGACGCATTCAATGATCTGGTCCTCGATCCCCATGCCTTCCAGCTGTCCCTTGTGATGGGCCAAGGGTTCTCCTGCCTGAAACACCGCGAGCTTCTCTCGATCTTGATGCTCTCGTGTCGAGCAACGCTGGCGCTCGACCTCCATCATCGCAAGGTCGATACCCCCCCCCGAATTTGGGAGATAGCCAAGGTCAGAAACGCCATCCAGCATAGATTATGCTGCCTGGACCCTCCTACAGAACTCTTCCCTTCTCATGACGACTCGGTGTACAACATTGCGCGACTCGCCGCGTTGATCTACAGTGACTTGGTGCTATTTCCGCTCGGCGACTCTGTAAGCATCAAACCACGGCTTGCATACGACCTGCGAAAAGCATTGGAGCTGCAATCCACGGGAGATGGACCTCCAGACGAAGCCGAAGCGGAGCTCATGATGTGGTGCACAACCATGGGGGCGATTGCAGCCTATGGCACAGTGCATCAAGAGTGGTTCGTCGAGCGGTTGACGCAAGCGCTGCGCGAGGACGAACGGCTGCTCGACTGGATTCTCTTTCAGACTATCATGTCACATTATTTGTGGTGGGATTATGTCCTACAGCCGCGTTGCTGGGACATCTGGACCGAGGCGACACAGATAGTACAGCCAGACCGCACGACTCCTAGCTCTACTGAAACTCCCGGTACGGTGGGATCTCTGTAGTTTGTTTCTGACTAGCGGGAGGGTGGTCGGGAGGTCTATAACTTGTTGGCGTGCTATACCACGCATAGGGTATATACATAATGATGATCGCCCACTGCAGTAGAAGATCTCCTCTGTACCTTGCATCGGTCTGCTAAAGATCATGCTAGGTTTCTCGGCTGAGACTTACACGGCTAGGCAATAAAACACATCACTCACCTTCTCTTTGCCTCCACTTAACCCTCACTTCACCTTTATGTTTAATTTATCTTCACCGTCGCACATGCCAGTAACCCGTACCCTATATACTTACTTCGTCCCCTACATGCACGTACCGGCGGTGTAGCTAGAGTGCGGTGCGGTGCGGTGCGGTGCGGTGCGGTGTAACGTGGCGCAGCTATGGACTCAATCCTTTCAGTACGGAATACTCGGTATTTATTATGGACTGCTGACTGAGAACCAGCCTCTGCCATCATCATCCGGAAGTCACTTATATAGGTACGTGGGTACAATACTGTATTTAAACGGAGTACCTACTCGTACTGTGTACGGACACTGTGATGTTACCTACAGTACTCAACAGTCATCATTCGCCATTCTATTCGCTACACAGACGTGGCTTTGCACCCACGTGGGCCCCCCTCCCCATCGCCGCAGCAGTCCTATCGCCTTTTTTTTTTGCCGCCTTCTCTTCTATTATTTTGTTTTATTTCTTTTCTAGCATGGTACTGTACTGTACTGTGGAAGTGCCTCAAAGTAAAACAGTGCAGCGCAATGCAACGTGACCGAAGTGTTGCAGTTCCTCATATTTCTTTAAGGAGCGGGCAGAGTCTATGTGCAGTGGGGGAAGAGAAATTCACGAACCGGTCTTCCGACTCAAGTCTGAGTCCTCCGTTCTGGGTCCTGATACTCAGTGACTAAGAGGGAACGGAAAGAGCGACACATATTAATCAACACAAAGAGGAACGCACGAAACGAGGAACCTTTTCTACAACGCTCTTGTTCTACCAACCTGCGAAATGGCCTCCTCGTTCGCGCAGATAATGGCCACGGTCATGGCCGTGCTGGTGGGGGTGATCGCTTGGTGGAAATGGCACAAGAATGCCGCCACGAGAATACCGGATCTACCATGGGTGGCGCGCCGTGAGGGGGTTTGGGTTCTACGGGACTGGCGGACGAGGATGTGGTGTTGGTGGAATTACGAGGAGGCTTTGGGGAGGGCGTATAACGAGGTAAGTGGAAGCCCCTGCCATTCCCTTATGAATGGCTACGTCCTTTTATCGATGTGTCCGATTCGCCCCTTGATCACCTCCTCTGACCCATCCATGTCCGCACAGTTCGCCCGACATTCTAAACCCTGCGTCCTCGCCACGCTTGATGGCGAGATTGTTCTCCTGCCGCCTTCCAGCACCGCTTGGCTGCTGTCTCAACCTGACACGATCCTCAGTGCCGATGAGGCGCGCAAACGAACCCTTCAAACAAAGTATACGTACCCGCGGCCCGAGATCGTGGATCGGCCGGTTCACCATGACATCCTTAATTCGGAGTTAACCAGCCAGACACTAACAGTCACTCCGGAGGTGTGTGATGAGTTGAGGGCAGCTGTAGATCAGATTTGGGCTGAAGAACCGGATTCGGACCTCGAGGAGGACGAGGACGAGGACCGGGAAAGGGTGGGAAATGGCGGATGGAAGACTGTGGTGTTGTCTGATAGTATGACAAACATCGTCGCCAGAGTGAGCAATAGGGTGTTTGTAGGGTTACCGCTTTGTGAGTACTCTCCTGTTCGTGTGTGGGACGCCTCCGCTTGGCTCTCGAGCCTTCAACGGAAGACTGATCTAGCTGCGTGCTCCCATTCCAGGCCGCGACGAGAGCTATCTCAAGAACGCGATTGGTTTCGCTGAGAACGTTACCTTCTCCGCCACGATATTATCTCTTATCCCGACCTTCATCCGCCCAATGGTCGCTCCGTTAGCCACGTATAACACCGGCAAGCACGCCCGAGAGTTCACTCGGATCCTGACTCCCGAGATCCCCAGGCGTCAAAGTCAGGCATCAGACAGGCGAAACAATGCAACCCCTGAAGAAAAGCCCGAAGACTCGAAGAACGACCTCCTCCAGTTCCTACTTACACGAGCTCAGACGAGTTCTCAATCCACCCCTGCAGAGACGGACCCTGAGATTCTCTGTACTCGTCTTCTGAATGCCAATTTCGCCTCCATCCCCACGACCAGTTTCATCGCCACGAATGCCCTGCTTGACATTCTGGCCTCGCCGCGGCACGAGCGCGTCCATGAAACCTTGCGGCGAGAAGCTCTTGACACGATGGACGGGGACGGGGCCGACAAGGCGTCGCAGCCTACCAGCCTCTCCGAGATGCATTACTTCGACTCCGCCCTGCGAGAAAGCTCCCGTCGCGCAAGTATACTTGGCGTGGACCTCTCGCGGACGGTGACCGCCCCAGGCGGAGTCACCACTCCTGAAGGTTGGCATATCCCCCAGGGATGCATGATCGGGACACACAGCTGGGCTGTTCATCACGACGAAGATCTCTATCCAGACGCCGAAAAATACAAGGCCTTTCGGTTCGTCGAGATGGCGGACTCCACAGGCGCTAAAAGTGAAGATGCAGATGGAAACGAAAACGAAAGCAGCAATCCTGAAGGTGTGCCCCCTCCTTTACCCTTGGCCACCACATCGCCTTCGTATCTCGGGTTCGACCAACCCGAACAGTCCTTCGCGGCCGGGGTACTGAAGTTGTTGCTCGCGTACGTGTTGAGCAGGTATGAGATCCAGATGGTCATGGAGGGCGGGATCGGAGGGAATTGGAACGGCAAGGGCGTCAGGCCCGAGTGTTATTGGGTCGGACCGGTTCGTGTCCCGCCCACGGGGGCCAAGGTCAGGGTTCGGCTGAGGAAGGAGTTTCGATAGAGCGAAATGTAGCGGCTAGGGAACCGGGGGGAGGTGTGGTCAATAGCAGTGTCAGATTTCCACTCCCTTCGTGGGATGGCACAGCTACACCTACACCTACAGCTTGTAAGGTAGCCCACGATTGAGCGACCAGCGTGCCGCAGCAGAGTTTGAGCTTGAGCTTGGTGATGCAGCACGAGTACTCCTTGACGGACACCCATCACGGCCGTCTGACCTACCCGGGCGTGCTGCAGGGCGTGCTCTCGGAGTATGTATATATCTACCTGTGTTGCTTCTCAACCCCATGTTCCATCTTGCTCGACCCACGCTTCCGACGCGCCAAGCAGCGTATCCACCTCGACGCCGGACATGAATGAGCCATCGGCCGACCGCTCCTCATACCACACCATCTGGCAAACGCCGACACGAGCCCACGCTTGAAGGTCTAGCACATCCATATCCGCCTGAGACTGCGAATGCCACTGCCGCCGACTTCTGTGGACGGCCGAGGCTTCTGGTCCCGGTTTGAGCAGGAGGAGGCCGTCGAAGTCGATCGTCCTGCCTACTTCTAGGGATTCTCGAACCGAGAGCAGCAAGACCGCTAGCGAATGGGAGCCGAACTGCCTGATCACACGGTTGACATCTACGGCCGACTTAGATTCCTCGGTCGCTTGGTCTAGGTCAGCGGCGTTGCCCATGCCAGAGAAATCGGGCCCAGCATCGAGGTATACATGGAACTCGGTCCATATCGGCGAGAATTGCGGCGAGCGAGAGCTGGCGACGATTCTGTCGAACGGACAAACTCTGCCCTGGAAAGTCGCCCACGGCGCAGAGGCGGCGCCATGTCTTGCAGATAACGTGCACTGGGCCTTGGGGAAGAAGACGTCCTTGTTGAGCATGGAGAGGCCGTCGTTGAATGAACCCGACGCGTACCCGAGTTGTCGGGGTACAGAAGCCGCGCCGCATATCCGCCACGCTCTACCAGCCAGGGCAGGAGTGTCGTGTTGGAACAGCTGGCTTGTGGAGGGGAATTTCTCCAGGATCAGAGCGCCCAGCTCATCTTCCAACTCTGGGAGCGTGAAGGACTGTGTGACGGCGGGTTCTCGTCCAGGATTACCGACCCGCGCTTTTCCTACTTGAAACTCGTCCCCAAAGATCTGCATAATGCCGTACACTCTGTCCAGCTCGAACTCGCTGGTCCGGAAGCGCGCACACGCCAGCACCTGCATCGGGGATGTGCTCAAAGGACCCTGCAGGCCGGCGCGGAACCAGAGGTCTCTAAATTGGGACAAGAGCTCTGTCAGCTCGCCATGCTGAGGGTGAGAAGCCCTCTCAATAAGGTCTGTGGCGACCCCGCGGACGTAGAAGAGGTCTAGTGGCCTTCTTCTGTCCGACAAACTGCACAGTCCGGAGTTAGTCACGATGACGGCGGCCTGTTGGATGAAAGATTCCTGTAACGTCCACATGGACCCGAACCAGGGGTCCTGGAGGAGTTTGCAGAAAATGTCTACATGCTTCGCGAGATCACGGGGGCTCTTGTCGCCGGGTTTCGAGAATGCTTGACCCAACTGGACCGGATCCGGCGTCGTCAGCCAGACGTACGCGGTCCGGGCACCTCGGAATATTCGGGCTTCTGCGCGTATCCATCAGCGAGGACATACTCGTATCGGCTCGGACTGAAGTCCAAACTCCAGTCGTGACTGACTGCTGCAGTGCACGGAAGGGTTTTCAGAAGGACTTACGACGACCCACCTCTGAGTCCGCAACAGGACTATTCTGCCACTGCGGAATGCACGCAACGTCAAGCCACACGAAAGGTGAGGCGTCCCCCCGGCCACTGCCCCCAGTAGGTTCCTTTGAAGAATTTCCAACGACCAACTGCAGGACCTGCTGGAATTGCGTAGCCGTGAAGTGATTGGGATGGACCTTCGGAATCTCCTAAGGCACGCCTTTGACTTGAAGCGCCTCCACGTCTGAGCGTGTATCTGACAGGCGCCAGCGTCCCCACGTGTAGCTGATGATAGCGTAGTCAGGGGCCTTCACTCCGTTGTAACTGTTCTCCGGGCGCCACTGGTACGATGTCATCGTGGGTACGTGCAGCAGCCTCCGCGGCCACCTGCTTTGCTCGTCAAAGTCAGGATGATCGTGATCATCTTGAAAATCTGCACGTTGGCCTTGAACGGCGGCGTCGTGGTCCGTTTGTACCAGTTGAGAACGTGCTCTTTGGTTTTGAGAGGATGCGAGCTCTGGGTCAGGTTCCACACCGCGAGGGAGATGGACGTGCCAGGTCATGGTTTTACTTTGACTCTGGCTTGAGTTTATCGCCGACTCGTCTTGTGTCCAGCCCTGGAGCTGTACCCCAGCGGCGCGGAGGGACATGAGAGCACCGAGAGCAAGGGA
This sequence comes from Capronia americana, assembly GCA_016110215.1. Classification (NCBI taxonomy): domain Eukaryota; kingdom Fungi; phylum Ascomycota; class Eurotiomycetes; order Chaetothyriales; family Herpotrichiellaceae; genus Capronia; species Capronia americana. The sequence continues at coordinate 58,151 of JADWQD010000025.1, forward strand.
CATGGCTTGTGACTTGGTGCTGGATGGTTCAGGCCCAGGATGAGGTCCTCGGACTCAACGCCTCGTGGGGCCGATGACGTGGATCAACCACGACTGCGGTCCAGACATCAGACATTGCAACGCTCTCTCACATCGAAGTGAGAAGTGAGGTGCGTGGACAGCATTGCGTCGAGAAGCCAAGTGTGACAACGGCTGTGTGGCCCACCGTAGACATGCTCTACCACCACGGTCGAGCATTCACTCCAGCAAGTAACGACCTGTTTTCATGCCGCGACTCACTTGTATTTCTGACACTGCAAGTATCCATCAAGCTACGATAGTGCAGCAGCTGGGTTTACATATGCCTTGGTTAAAAGCCGAAAGAAGACATGTTCCACACTGACGAGCCAATCGCTGCTCATGCTCCCATCATACCCGAGTGCTTTGCCGTGGTACATGTTTCTGACGAGCCGAATGTCAGAAATAAAACGGTCAGTGTCAGAAAACATACGATGCCACAACCACAATCCCCACCTAGTGGAGGCTCCAAGCCTTCCGCAGCGACACACAGTCCCCAAGATGCGTGCGGTCAGACTCTCGTTTAGAGCTCACCACCCATGCTAAAGCCACGACCGGCCGACCCAGACCAGCGGAACCTTCTGCAATGCCCCCCACATTCATTCTCGGGGAGCCGAGCTATCAGAGTCCGGGGTACTGTTCTCCTTCTCGTATGCTCCCGGAGTAGCAACGTGCTCGTATTCGAGCCCACATGGAGAACTCGAGACACCATGGACTATAAAGGAGACGAATGTGCTGCTGAGTCGACTGGACTTCTGAGGTACTCACTTCAAGCTCAAGCATCCCGGTCGAAGGATACAGGAAACCGTCATATTCGACATGGCTAAATTGACGTGGTTCAACATCGCCATCTGCCTGGTTGTCTCCTGGGGAGGATACTCCTATGGCTATGGCTTCGCCATCTTTGTCACCAGCTTAGGACAGCCCAGCTTCTACGAGTACTTCGACCTCGATCGTGAGTTCGGTCCTCCCTCCACGCCGATTCGCGTGTACTGACCGCCTTACAGCAACGAGCGACTACACCGCTAAGCAAGTCATGCCCTTTCTCACGCCTCGCCCAGTCCAAAAGCCTAATACTTCTGCAGCATCCTCGGAGCGATCAATGCACTCTTCAATTTTGGGTTGGCCGTCGGTGCTCTGGCACAAGGCTGGCTGGTTGATGTGATCGGGAGGAAGAAAGCCTTTTACATTGCAGCCGTGTCTTCCCTCGTGGGGGCGGCTCTGATCACCGGTTCGATGGCGATCGGTATGCTCATCGCCGTCCGCCTGCTGCACGGCTTTGGTTTGGGGATGCTCATCTGCCTGGTGCCGCTGTACTTGACCGAGGTTGCGCCTCCACGTCATCGTGGTGTGCTCAGTGGACTGACAACGTTGAGCTTCTCCATGGGGTATTTCGTGTACGTGCAACCTGCGGTGCATCAGACACCAGACACACTAACAAGTCCCAGTTGCGGATGGCTCTCCATCGGCACCTATTATGCAAAAGAATTCAACGTCCAGGTCCGTGTGCCGCTGGCGCTTGCCATGGTCGGACCGGTCGCCCTTCTTGTTGGGCTGCCTTTCATTCCTGGTGGGTTTCACTTCCTGCGGCTGTTGTTTGAACGGAGCTGATAGATCTACCAGAGTCACCTCGATACCTCTGCCTGAAGAACAGACCTAGCGAGGCATGGGAGGTGCTCCGCAAGATCCATCACGACCCGGACGACGAGGCCGACTCTGCAGCCCATGCCGAATTTGTGCAAATCACCAGACAGGTCGACTTTGACAAGGAGCAAAAGGCAGGATACATTGAGATGTTCAGAAACCCCTCCTGGCGGAAGAGAAGCTTGCTCACCATTTTCATCCAGTCAGTTATCTCCTTTTGCGATTAAATAATGCTGGACATTGCCTGAGGCTGACTTCTGTTCCAGGTTCGCCGCTCAATCCACAGGTGTACGTCTTTCTGTGCGAGCATATCAACACCTCCAGCTGACCATCTGTTAGATTCTAGGCATTGCCAACTTCCTTATCTTGATCTTTTCGAGCTTGGGCATGACGGGCGTCATGCCCCTGCTGCTCTATGGTACGTTCTTCCCTCCCTCAAACCAACAAAAACCACGGAGCCTGACGCTTCCGAATAGCCGTCTACACCACAATTGGCACAACGTGCGTCGTAATTGCCATCTTCACGGTCGATAGAGTTGGCCGAAGGACCATGTTCCGTGAGTCTCAATGCATCCTTTCGGTCCATGGGCCCTTCTAACGGTATTGGTCGACATACAGTCGTCGGCTTTCCGGCTCTGGCCATCTGCCTTCTCCTCGAGGGCGTCCTTCAATGGCAGTACCTTGGCACCGACCATAAGGCTGGACTTGCAGGCTGTGTGCTGATTATCTACGTGTACATCGTCATGTATCAGTTCGTGGACGGTCCTTCCTTCATCTGGATGTCCGAAATCTTCCCCACGAATATCCGAGGCCGGGGCATTGGACTGGGCTTCTTTTCCTACTTTGTCGGTGCGATCACCTACACTACTCCATCGGCGCTGGCGTTCAAGAACATGTGAGTATGAGACCTTGCCTCTTCGAAGAAGGTGCGCCGCCGTAGAAACTGGCTGATTCGGGGTGTCCAAAAGTAAATACCGCATGTACTTTCTGTACATGGGTCTGTGCCTCATCTCCACCATCATCGTATACCTCTACATCCCCGAGACGAAGCGCCTCCCCGTCGAAGAAATCGGCGCCCTGTTCGGCGATGAAGTCGTCGTGCACTTGACCGAGGATGGTCACGGCATTCTCGAGGAGCAAATGGAGATCAAGCTGGCGGGTGAAGATGTCAAGGTCGCGGAAGTGCATCACGCTGAAAAGGCATGAACATCCCTGAAGAGAGACACGAGGGAGACAAGGGAAGCGAGTGACCAACTTCGAGGGTCGATTATACGGATCGTGAGAATCGGCATCTGGTCCTGCGCTGGACGGTTACAACTCACGAGCAACATAGGTGGTACAGTTGATAGCTATGGCTAGTCGAAGCTTCTACACCCGTCTATCCGAGCAATGGCAATGCAGTTGCTGCATGTCCTTTTGAATAGCAGCTAGGACAATCGTCAATACAAGTTGTGCCAAGTATACGATAACCAATGCAACACTTCATCCTCTTGGTGTCCTTATTCTCTGGACAGCCATGGGCATTTCGAACTCCGTCGGCAGAATCGACCAATGAGTCAATCAACCGGTGAACGAGCAGTGGACGTCAAGCCAGCCAAGGTGGATGGATGGACGCTTGTGACCACACAATGCCGTTCCAGTATCCCACTGTCAGAGCTCGCTCCTCTGGCTGCGCAGGCTGCTGCCACTGTGGCCATGCTCATCGCCATGCAGGCAGGTGTAGGCAGGTGAAAGTTGACGTATTTGAGATTGCACCCTTCGCATCTCCGCCGTCATTCGAAATGGCACTTTGCCTTCCACACTGGTGGTGGAGGTGGGGTGCTTGCATTTCACTCTCTTTCCTTCTCTCTCCTTCTCTTCCTATCCTCGTGGAACGACACGGCCAGGCTGCCGCTTCACCCGGCGCCACTCATACCACACATCCTCCAGGTCGGGCCATTCCAGATCTTGGACGTTCAGAGTAGTATTAGCGATGGCAGGCTCAGCCAGTGTCGGGACGAGGCGCGGCGGCAGTTGCAACGCTGTCTCCAAGACTCGATTGACGCGAAGACGAACGCCGACCTCGGCCCACCAGCTCTTCTTGACGTTCCACTCTCGCAGGCGACAGAGGCAGTCGTTGTAATGCGCCCGCAACGCAGCCATCGTCCCCATGAGGTCGTGGACGTGTTTCGGGTCCAGCGATCGCGTCTCCAGAATGCCGGCCGCCTCTTTCGCCCGTCCGCCATCTTGTTCTCCCTGTGTTCCGCAGTCAAGGTGAGCGATCACGTACTCCCACACGTCCGAGTAGGTGACTTCGTCGCGCGTCGAACCGACGTGCTTTCGATACTGCTTGATCTCCATGGCCAGCGGGACTAGGATGGCGGTTCTCTCAAAGTCGCGGATCGTGACCACCATGTGAGACACGAACCGCTCGACCAGGTCGATCGTCTGTTCGGCGTGCGTCGTCCAGGCCTTGGTGAGCGCGCGGCTTGCCTTTCGTCCAAGGTGACGACGACCATGTCTTTCCACCTCCTCGCCCAAATCCGACAGTAATTCGTACTGACCGGCCTTGAAGGCGTTGTACTGTCCGAGGTGTTCCATGCACGCCATCATCAGCGCCACTGCGTCACCGTACGTTTGGGGGCCCGAATCGCCGTGGATCGTGGTACCGGTACCGGTACTCGCTCTCCATGCGCCCGTGCTGGTCTTCATGATCTCTAATTGCCGGTACGGTAGTCCGGACCACGGAAGGCCATGATGAAACCGGGTTGGCGTGAGATTCGGCGCTTTGACGAGGTATCTTGTGTGGTCCGGGTTGCGGCCGGCGAAAGTGTCAGTAATGGCGTAGCATTTGGGGGAGAAATGGCCGTGGCCACGACATTTCGAGCAGAAGGCATTGTTGGTGAGGATAAGTGCCGCTGCGGTGGAAGACGAGGGCGGTGCCTCATGACCTTCACTTTGGCCTTGGGGCTGTTTGTGTGTTTCGTCTCTGGTGCCGGACGCCGCCGCCGTTGGAGGTTGAGGTTGGTCTCGACCTTGCTCGGCAGGTGCAGAGATCGTCAGGCCAGCAAGGGAACATTGATGGACGTCCATTTTGTTCGCAACGATTGCTGGCAAGGCCAGGAACAAAGGGGAGGGGGGACAAAGAAGGCCCAGGCAAAACGAGAGGCTGGGCTTAGGAGTCCAGAGACAGAGGTGCTTGTCCTCATAGGAAGATATAGCGAAGAAGAATCAATGAATGAGTGAACGTAAAAATAAAACAAACGTGGAAGGTTGAAGCATGCCAGCGAGTAAGCGACGACACGTTGTGACAACGATATATCGACCCGGCGACCCAGCAGCGAGACGACTGAGCTCATCGGCCCAGCAACCTAGCAATCCGGTGATCCAACGACTCAGCGAGAGGCTGGGACCGTGGTACAGTACTTAACCCTGTCTTTCCTCGTTATCTGTCTGCACAACAGAATTCAGCATCTAGCATTCGTGTCGGATCCGATCTTAAGAATGCCACGTCCAACACGGCACAACCGAGGATAGGAAATCATCAGGACGATGCTTCACCACGGCCACTCCGTCCCATCGTAGACCTTGAATTTCCCGGCCGTAGCGTCCATTGTCGCCTTGTCGATCTGTGATTTCACGTACCGTTAGCGGACAGACAGCACCGAGAACCAGGTTGGGCAATGTGTAGATTGAACGGATTGTACGCCAGTTAACCATTTCTGTCTTTTTCGGGCAGTCAAGGCGTCTCCACCCACCCCCCTTCCCCTTCCCTCGGGCTCATGTCCATTAGAAGAGGTAGTAACGGACTAGGGAGGTGTGGGTTACAGGATGTACACAGACATAGGCACAGGCACAGGGGGAGATAGAGATGCAGTCGCAAACACAAACACGAAAAAAGGAGCGGTACGTACCACGTCAACCATCCCGGGTATGCTCTCCTCCAGCGTGATTTGCGCTTTTTCCAGACCAAACGCCACGGCACCGGCGTTGCCCATTTCGGTCTGGACCCAGCTGTAGATACGAAAGTGAGGAAGCGTCAGTAACTAGACTATACCTGGTACATGCATGCAGCGCATGTAGGGGCGGGAGTAGGGGCGAGGATCGAGGGAACGGCCACTCACCCCGGATGCATCGCAAAGGCACACAAGCCCAGGTCCCTGTTCTCGAGGTGAATCTTCATGGTTATCCAATTCAATGCCGCCTTGCTGGGCCCGTATGCGGCGTTGGGGACGGGTGCACGTTCCTGCCCCCCGATCGATCCCGCACTCGAGCTCATGGAGACGAATTTGGGCGTCCTGCCATTCGTGGCCGTGGCTGTGGCGGCGGCCCGGAGCAACAGCGGCCTCACCGCACGGAACAACGCCACAACCCCGATGACGTTGACGGTATAGTGCTCGAGCATGGCTTTGGCGCTGGCCTCATGCACGGCGGGGTACGTGTTGGCGATGCCCGCGTTGGCGATCACGACATCCAGGGCCGTGATGCCGTAGGTTTGCTTCAAGCTGGCGATGGCGTCGTCCGCGTCCGTGGCGGAGGTGCTTTCAATCTTGACAACGATGAGACGGCTGGTGGATGAGCGGGGGAGGGTGGTCAGAGATTTGCTGCTTGGAGGGGATGGGTCGCGGACGGCAGCTATGACGGTGCTGTGTGGGCGGGCGAGGTATGCTTCGACGAGGCCGACTCCTAGGCCTGTAGGACGGGGTGATCAGTTCAGTGAAGTAACCCCAGACTCGTGTGGGCAGCTGTGCACGAGGCAGACGGGGTCTTGGACAGGGCAGCTCACCTCTATTGGCACCCGTGATCAGGTATGTCGTCGAGGTTGTGACCGTCATGGTTGAATATTGATTCTGGTATTATCCTTGAAAAGCAGAGGCCTGAGCAAGGGGCAGCCAACGCAGTTTCCGGGCACGGCGAAACTTGAACTGAACTGAACTGAACTGAACTGAACCGATTGAACTGGTGCCATCTTCGTCTCTTGTGTCGTTCCTCGACTTCATATACGAAGGGTTGGCGGTGCTTCATGTGGATCGGGCCAGCATTCTTGTTGATGGATTGGTAATTCAGCGCGCTCCTGATGTTGGAGCACCTCCACCGTGTCCTCCGTTGCTACCTGCATGTATTGCTCCGTGCAAGTTCGTCCGACCGATGGGCGAGCGACGCTGCGTTGGTGGCCGTCAGAATCTTCGCGGGCGTCAGAAATGGGCAATACTTCCTAATGTGGTGGCCATCAGAAAGTCAGAAACAAGCGTCAGTTGCCGAACTTCAGTCGGCTGGCGTTTGTCAGCAGATTTTCAGGCTTCTCTCACCGCCCGATAACGAGGACTGACTCTGTACTGTTTGTACGCTTTAGCTTTGGCCGCGTGGCTTCTACAGCATAATCCGAGACATTCAAGTGCGACTTTTCATCCGCCCCAAGGTCCGCAGCCGTGTAGGGCGAGCTCCGGGTCTGCAGGAGGAGATTCGTGCCTGTGGGAGATGAATGCAAATCAGGGGGAAATCGCGAAGTGCTGGCATTAACTTTACCATCCCGTCATGATGGCTGTGTATCGAACCCCCGTCTATCCTTGTTGCTGTCTATTTCGTAAACACCTGTGGTGTATCTGGGTATCGCGCGCTCCAACCTACCCCATGCCTGAACCATGCCTGAACTCCTGCCTGTAGGCATTGGCTCAATCTGTGCTTCCGTACTTCGCTCGGTATGCTCTCATCAGATCCAGCTGTTCAGGTCCCGCTCCCTCGATTTTACCCGCTTCGATGGCCTCCAGGAGGTCTTCGAACTTGAGAACAGCCCTGACAGGCACGCCCAACTCATCCTCAGCGACCTTCATGGCACTTCGTGGCTCGGTGTCGGATACCCGTTCTTGTCTTGTGAGCAGCAGGACGACGCCAACCACAGTACCTCCTTGCGCTTTGATTATTGAGACGGCCTCCCGTAACGCCGTACCGGCAGTCATCACGTCATCGAGAATGACGATCCTCTTGCCCTTGAGAGGTGCGCCGACGATAGTGCCTCCTTCACCATGGTCTTTTGCCTCCTTCCTGTTGAAAGCGTAGGAAACGCCCTCGAAATTGTGCCCGCTGAACTCTAGCTCTCTCGCCACAATGGCAGCCAGAGGAATCCCTTTGTACGCAGGTCCAAATATAATGTCGAAGTGAGGTGAAGGGGAGCCGTCCGCATCACTGCCTGCTTCTTCGGTCCCAAGTGGCAGCGAGAAAGGAGGGGACGTCAGGACAGCTGCGAAGCCGCGGGCAAGAGCACCCAGAAGGGACGCGGTATGTAGCAAAGTCGACGTGAAGAAGTATGGGGAGACGCGTCCAGATTTAAGCGTGTACGTGCCGAATGAGAGAACTTTGGCCTTCAGGAAGAGCGGGAGAAGAGTGTCTTTGTAGGAAGTCGTGGTCGCCATGTTTGAGGCGCCTTGAAAGGTCGAGCTTGTCGTGCATAAAATTTTGGAGCTGCCCGCAGGTCGACGGCCTCGCAGCAGCAGATGTGCCCGAAGCTCACGTGCGGCTCACTTCGACCCCAAGCATCTCCTTGATAGAGTCTTAATCAAGAGACTCTGGTATTAATCTACTTTACCTCCCAACTTCGTACTCGCGCTCTCGCAATTCGAACCCGAGGACCTTGGCGTTTACCGCTATTGTCCCTGCCGCTTTGTCTGAGGCACAGATCCCTTAACCGTTCTGCAATCCCCGCAAGTCACATGGTTGTCAGTTGATATCTCACATCTAGCTGGCCTCCCCGCCAGCGCCACAGCCATCTTCATACCGCCATAATATGAGGCGCTGCTCTAGTGCGCCTGGTTGATGATGATGGCTTGATTCTGCTTCCGTCACCGCTGTTGTCGCTGCAGTTTCGTTTGGTTAACTCCAATCTTCAGGCACCTACCCACTTCAACCGCCCCTGCCCGAGTGCCCTCTATGGCATCGCAATACTCGTTGTTCAGATTGGGTGTGAACCATTACGTTGGACAGGTCTCGAAACGATGCCATGAATATCCATCAGGAATATTCGACTTCATGGGAAAACCGCGTAATGGCGGCGGCTATTGTCCGATGCTGGAGCGTGCCAAAATCGCTTGGAGGAGCTTTGGGCCACGTCAAACGATGCCTAGCGGCCAGCAAATGCTGGATCAGGGTCTGAAGACAAGGGATGCAGAGGTCATCATTGGGAATAGAACATGTAGGATCAGCACGTGCGGGTATTGACCAGATAAAAGTATTCTATTCGCTGTGCTCGTTGAAGAGATACAAGTCTTCCCAGGCCGCTTCCACTCCAGCTGCCCAAAGGCACAACTGCTCACTTGCACTCGCACTTAGTCGCGCCTGGTCTCAAGCAGTCCCTGAAGCCCGAGGTATGTTGACCGCTGATGACTTAACAAACGGCGTCTTGAGAACTTTCACTGTCCGGAAGGTCAAAGATCGAATGCTCGAACTACTCACTGCTAACAAGAATTCAGGTGCCAAAGCTTGACATGGGCAAGCAGCTAGACAAGCACGAACATGTTACAGGAACATACAAAGCCGCCTGAAACAGCACGCTGCATGATCCGGTCTGTCCGCTCCCTGCAGCCAGAGCAATTCAAGAGGGCATTCACACAATACTACACCAGCGATTTTACTCTATCTTCTCAAGCGAATGCAAGACGGACGCATCACTCGGTGATTGGAACGGTGCCTGCCAAGAACGAGCCACAGGTCACACGCGAGTGGTTCGAAATAGTTATCCGGACGTGGGATGCCCAAGGAAAGGCGGGGGCCCGATGAGAAAATTGTCCCGTCATTGACCGCCTGGTCGACAGCATTGCTGTCCTCGTTCTTCCGCTTTAGCTTTCTCAACAGTCTTACACACCTCGCCTCTGCCTGAAATACACCCTTTAAGTACCGTCTAGCACCCAATGCCGCGAGAACTGGCCGACAGGTGGGCTCGCAACCGTTACTTCGGTTGACTCAAGAGGAGGACATTATTGTGTAAACGGGGGGTCACACAGCCAGCGAAGGCGCGATCGAGACAAACCATCCCGTTCGATATACTCCCCGAGTCTTCATTATTCTTCATCCTTCGCTTGTCTACAGTGGCATTTCCTTCACCCTTGGACACTCATTCGGTCTTCACTTTAAATCGCCGGGATGCACATCTCCAAAAAGCTCGCACAAGCTCACCAGAGCAACAAGCCAACCTTTTCCTTCGAGTTCTTTCCTCCCAAGACGGCCCAGGGCGTTCAAAACCTCTACGACCGCATGGACCGCATGCATGATTTGGGACCAGCGTTCATTGACATTACTTGGGGCGCAGGCGGCAGACATTCGCAGCTGACGTGTGAAATGGTCAACGCTGCTCAGAGTCACTATGGACTTGAAACATGCATGCACTTGACGTGCACGGATATGGAGCGAACTCAAGTCGACGACGCCCTACGACGGGCGTACAAGGCCGGCTGCACAAATATACTAGCACTCCGGGGAGATCCGCCCCGAGATCAGGAAAAGTGGGAAGCAAAGGAAGGAGGTTTCCGGTATGCAAAGGACCTCGTCAAATACATCAGGACACGATACGGCGACCACTTTGACATTGGCGTCGCCGGCTATCCTGAAGGCTGCGACGATCACCGGGATGTGGACGTCCTAATCGACCATCTGAAAGAGAAGGTGGATGCCGGGGCGACTTTTGTAATCACTCAGATGTTCTACGACGTAGACATATTCCTGGGTTGGGTAAAGAAGTGCCGCGATCGAGGCATCGACATCCCGATCATTCCTGGAATCATGCCAATCCATACATACGCCGCGTTTGTGAGGCGAGCCCAATGGACGAAGTGCCACATCCCAGAAGACTGGTACAAAGCCCTAGAGCCGGTTAAGAACGACGATGCCGCTGTTAGAGCGGTCGGAAAAGAACTGGTCGCTGATATGTGTCGGAAAATCCTCGACGCAGGGATTCTGCATCTTCATTTTTACACCATGAACCTTGCTCAAGCAACCCGCATGGTTCTAGAAGACTTATCCATCACCCCTTCAACTTCTGGTCTGGCCCTAGAGAAACCGCTGCCTTGGCGGAAGTCGCTTGGTCTCAACCGCAGAGATGAGACGGTCCGACCGATCTTTTGGCGAAACCGCAACGCCTCATACATTACAAGGACGGCCGACTGGGACGAATTTCCCAATGGTCGCTGGGGTGACAGTAGATCTCCCGCCTTTGGAGAGTTGGATGCTTACGGCATTGGCTTGAAAGGCACAAACGAGGCGAACATCAAACTGTGGGGAAAGCCCAGGTCTCTGCGTGAGATCACCTCATTGTTCGTCCGCTATTTACAGGGCGACCTCGACCGGCTGCCTTGGAGCGAAGGCGCCATCTCGACAGAGGCCGACAGCATCAAAGACGATCTTCTGAGCCTCAACAAGCGCGGTTTCCTGACTATCAACTCCCAGCCAGCAATTGATGGCGCTTCCTCCACCGATCCAGTTCACGGCTGGGGTCCTGCCGGCGGCTGGGTGTACCAGAAGGCATATCTTGAGCTGCTTGTCTTCCCATCCATGTTCGAGAAAGTCATGGAACGACTCGACGCCAATAAGAACCTCACTTACTATGCCGTGAACCAGAAAGGAGAGCTGCTCACCAACACCAAGGACGAAGGCCCAAACGCCGTCACGTGGGGTATCTTCCCGAACCGCGAGATCGTGCAACCGACAATCGTGGAAACCGTGTCTTTCTTGGCTTGGAAGGACGAAGCCTTCCGCCTGGGGCAAGATTGGTCCAAATGCTATCCGGCCGGCTCAGGCAGCAGGAAGTTGATCGAGACGATCATGGGCGAATGCTATCTTCTCAACATCGTCAACAACGACTTTCATCAGACCCATGAGATTTTCAAGGTGTTTGAGGGACTTGAGGCTAGGGACCTCGACTTGGTTTTTGACGGGACTGATGCAAGCGACCACACAAACGGGACTAACGGCACAAGAGAAGTGTTGAATGGTGATGCCCCGGTTGCAGAGGTTGAAAAGAGCATTGCGACTGGAGAAGAACGCAAGGTGCCGTTCCCGACAAACGGAGTCGCGCTCAAGAACTGAGTGCTTGGCTGGCATTTTCCCGAATTTCTAATCATTTTCTTTGCTGACAGCAGGCGTTAGCTAGATACAAGCATGATCAACTCTTGCTCATTTGGACGCGTTTTAGCTCGTCGGGACCGGAATGGAGTTCTGGAGTGATTTGGTTCTTACCGGTCGGTCTGGGATGTGAAAAAGGTGTCAACAAACACCCAAAAGTATCTAATTCAACATGATACCCCAAGGCATGAAGAGCAAGTGCTCAATTCAACATGATACCCCAGCATCCAAGGGAGGAGTTAATGACGAAATGATTCACGAGAAAAAAATGTGTTGACGCAGTCTGGCTGGTGGATGAAGCTGGCGAAGGGATCCCATAATTGATCCATGGGATCCGGGCCGGTCACAAGCATACGAGTACTTTTCAACATGGCTCAATATGCGTCTGTCCATAGGTAGAGACAATCTCAAAAGTTCGGCAGCCTGCTCAGCTTCAGAACCAGCTGCTCATTTCGACTGAATGTCCTCGACTTGGCTTGAATTTGTTGATCCCGTCATTAATTCAATTCACCATGACCGCGTGAATAATAAATTCTTAAAGAGGATGAAAATAGCCCGACCTGACCAGATAAATCCCGAGTCGAGCTCGTCAGAATATGTGATATTCGAGAAGAACTGAACTCTTCGTTGGATGTGAAGTGTAGACCACGAGAGAGGTCATTTTACTGTGTATGTATATAACGTCCTTGTGATTCAGCAAGGACATCCTTCTAGCCGATCGATTATCAGGAGCACTAACTAACTAACCACTGTACTCTGTAACCCTGATTGATATGAGTTACAGTATGCACATACAGTACGCAGCGCGAGCCGACGATATACGAGTAGGATATGTGTTTCGTTACTTGTATTGGATGCAGTAGGATAGCCTAGCGCAACCTAACCTAACCTAAGGCAACTTGCACAGTATGTACCCAGAGAGAGACCTTGCTACTGTTAGGTACGGTACACCCGGGGTACACGGAGTTTGTAGCTACTCGAAGTACGAAGTACTCCATACCTACTGACTGTAGGTATATTCGAGCCCCTCTGCGCAAGATTCTAAATGCCTTAAAAAGATTCGCCAAAGTCGACGAGCCGGCTTTCAGGATATCTAACCCTGAGAATGAAGCCACCGTGTGAGCGCGTGCTCTTTCTTGTATGCATGTACCTCGTATGTGTGTATGAATAATCATCCCTTTCTATTTCGTGCCTTTTTAGCCTTGTACCGTCCCTAAGCATCAGCTATCGCCATGCGTGTGTGTGTTTGTGTGTGCGTGCGTAAGTGTTCTTGACGCCCAATTCCCATTTCTTGCGTTAACTACATACTGACTCGCCGGGATCCCGAAAATGGGTCCATACACAACAACCACCACAAAGAAATGAAACCGTCATGTCATGGAAAAGTTCTTGGAATCTGAATATGTGGATATGTGGATATCCCTCGTGATGTGATGAAGCGGCAGGTGGGAATGAACATGTAGATGTAACAGATGAGCAGCCCAAAGAAGTCGTACAACATGCGCGGATGGTGGTATCTGCTGGCGTTCTTGTGAATGAGATGGACTGACAACGAACAGAACTGAACTGAAATGACATGAGATGATAAGAAAAAATGAGAACGAAAACGAAATCAAATCAAATAAAGTGTCGACTTTTTCCCATTCCCCACGATTTTGCGCCACTCGCTGCTCAAGACCCAAAGGATACAGGTACTGCTAAGAAAGTCATGGCACTGTGCCGTCAAACATCAAAAGCGTTTGCTGTGTGTCGTGTCATAAAAGTTATCAATCATGTCGGGTCATGTCATATCATGGCAGGAAGGCCCGTCAAACCCAACCCTAGCTCTTTGGCGAACTTGGACGTCCTCAGCTCGGCGGGCGTGGTTGAGCCGAATACGTCGTGGTCGAAGGTATCGCGGCGTTGGAGGGGGAAAGGTGTTTCTGACCCGTCCCACGTCTGGAACATGCCGAGTTCTCCGCCTCCACTTCCGCTTCCACTTTCCGTCGAGGCGGAGGCAGAGTTGAATAAGCCGTCGCATAGGGTCTCGAATTCGTCAATGTCGAGTGCCAAGTCGAGGTCCTCGTCGGGGAGGATTTGATCAACGTCGATCTGCCACGGCTTTTTTGCGAGCGGCGATTGCTGGCGGCCCGAGGTCTTGTGTTTCTCCGGCGTGTGTTGCACGGACGAAACCTTCATGGGCGACGACGCGGCGGACGAGGATGAGTCCGAGTCGGATTCCGAGGTGTTGTAGAAGGTCGGTGACGGTTTGGACCCAGGCTGCGAAGAGCCGGTCGAGGGGCGGTCGTCGACGATGGCCAATTTCCGGGTCATGACGCCCAACGTCGTCGAGTCGGCGCGTTTCAAGCCGCCGTCATGGGCTTTCTTGTTTTGGCTCGACTTGGCCGACTTGGCGGGGCTTGCTTCGATGGGCGTCAGGGTGGCGATTCCGGCTGCAGGTTGGCCAGAAGTCCGTCGGCTTGTTGAGGATCCGGGACGTTTTGATTTCATCATGGGGGAGGTTGCTGATGCCCGAGTGGTGGTGAGGTGGTTCGTGCTCGACTGCCATGACTTGGTGCGGGTCGTAGAGTGTCGACTGGCTGACCTCAGACTGCTATCAACCGAGGCATACGACATGAGGGAGGGTGTTCGCGTCTTGGATCGAGGGTTGTCCAAGGAGGGACTCGACACAGGCAGGAGTGGGGGAGTCTGGGCTTCAATGGCCTGGAGGTAAGTCGTGCGCATGTCGTCGACGATCTTACGGATGTCGTCTCTGGTGGTGTTGGGCTCTTCGGCAATGCTTGTCCGAGTTGTGAGGGATGAGGACGCACCGCTCGAGGAGAGATGAGAGTATCTCGGGTGTGATGACCCTTCAGAGTGGTGGTCATCATGGTAGGCCAAGTCCAGGACGGATGTCGATGCGTTCATCCTCAGACTTGCTCCGGCCCTTGCAGGACTGGTTGGTAGGTAATTTGGCTGGCTCACTGACCGAGATGAGTAGGAGTAAGACCTACGATGTTCCATGAGGGACGACGCATGCGGTAAAGGAGCGTCACCATGGTGTTTGTCAAGTTCCGCCGTGGAATTGTCCGCGCCCGTCTGCCCACACATGGACACCAGCCGACTATACTCGGCTTTCCAAAGTGCTTGAATCGTAGGGTTGTGCTCTTCGTGAGGTTCCAATAGCGACGTACTTGACATCATGGGACGAGCATAGAGCTGCTGTGGTGGACTTGATATCCCCAGGCCATCGCGGCGGTAGTCTGGATAATATGCTTGAGCCGAGTACGAGCGCTGTGGCGGATGGAAAATGCTCGAGGCCGAAGCAGGAGATGCGACGGGCGCAAATTCGGCGAGTACAGATGCGGGCTGCCAGATTGGACCAGAGAAACTGACTTGTTCTCTCGGAGAACTCGGAGCCGTCGAGATGAACTTCAGACTGGTGGGCTCCGTGGGCGACTTCGGTTGAGAAGAAGACTTTGATGCCCTCCTTTCCTTGCCGCCAATGATATACTCTCCTTCCCGGATCTCCTCCAACGTGCGATCGTAGTCCTGCTCCGTGACCAATAACTCCCCGGAGCTCAGGCGTCGACTGGTTTGAAGCTTGACAGGCCCATTGCCGCGCTGAGGCCGATGGCCCAGCTGGGGAGGTTTGCCAGCCGCGGCTTCTTCGTAGGAGAAGGAACGAAGAGGGTCAGTAGGCGGTCTGCTTTCGCGCTGCTTGACTGCACCGGATTTCCTGAGCGCTTGGTTGATGAGCACAGGTAGCCGGCCTTGCGACGGAGTTGTGCTGTATGGTATGCTCTGCGGATCCAACTCAGCAGTGGCATCGCTGTGTCGAGCCCTAAGTCTCCTGGGCGAAAGCAATTTCCGGAGCCGCGATTCCATGGTGTGAGAAGGTTACAGTTGTTGGTTTGACATTGGCCTCGACAGAGAGCCTTTTGAACGCGTGCGGACACCTTCCGTGTCAAGCTGGCATGTCAACGGGCATTGACGGGTTGGGTCGAACAAGACTGCCGGCTTCTACCGGATGCTGGTGTCGATGCACACAGATTCTATTTCAGAAGGATGCGCTGGCTTGGAAACACCATGTTCTGGTCGAGAATGAAAAAGGACACGTTCGAGATGCAAGAGGCGGATAGGTCATGGCTTACAAGGAGAAACGGAGCTATCGAGGGCTCAGCAAATCTCCCACGCTCGGGCCTAGGGCGAGGATGATGCTGGAAGGTTGAGGTTGAGGAGGGCTTTTTCGAAGTCAAACATCAGACAGGGTATGAGGAGGGGGCAGGGACCGGGGTGATATCACACGAGGCACAACAAGGCTGTTGAAAGCCGGTGGTTGGTCGTTGCTTAGCTCCACGGGCGTCCTTGGAACTGGTCCGGAAGTTGTCATACCCAGAGCCCAAACCCAGAACGACTGGCCGACAAGCAGCAATGCTGATGCCGCTAGCACGACGCGAGAGCTTCCACGGTACCACCCCAGGCATTGAAACACGAAGCAGAGTAAACAAAAGCCTTGAACGCGTCTGGAGCGTGGCCGAGAGGAGCTGGAGATTGGACCTCTTCCTCGCAAACTAAGGCAGGTCAGCAGCATTGGACTAGTATGTGCTCGTCCCGTGCTGTCACTTGCGACAGCTGGAAAACCCGGATAGTATAGTAAGCGCAATCGGAGGGCCAATTTGAGGAAGCCAGGATGTCCATTATTGCGACAGAGGTGCCCAGCGTTGTGGCTCCGCGGCCGAGACGTGCTTAGGCGAATAGAGGCGAGCCGGAAGACGAACCGTGGATGAACCTGCTCAACGATGAGGCAAACCCACCCTTGTCGATCGGCTTTCGACCGCTAGCAGCCCCAGTGACGGGATACCCACGCCAAAGGGGAAGTTTGCGGGTGTGCTGTGTACATGGCCATGGCTTGCGCGAACCCCGTATGCAGTCCCCAAACGGCGAGCAGCAACATGTTTTGCATCACAAGTGCAGCCTTGACAGGCAGGACCCATCATGGTGCATTTCTGGACAATGATTGCTTGCAGGTCAACCTGTGGTGCCAGACCGCGAGAGAAATAGTCATCAACTGCGACTCTGAGCTGTAGCCTGCCTCGAAATCGTGGATGTTCACTAATTATGGAATTGCGTTAGATGAACCAGCATGAATAGCGGTCAAAGCGAGGCCAAGGTGGTTTGCAGGGCATTCCGGCTTCTTGCATACAACCAGCATCGAAGTTGGTCTTTGCCCTTTCACAGCCTCAGTCGAATTGGAGATCAAATGAATCGAGAACAAGCCACTTGCGATCCGAAGAATGTCCATGCCAAAGTTGTCGAGATGCCCCGATCGATAGCCGAGTGCGCTTGACAGCTGTCAACAATGGATCCTGCGACCCGCGAGTGTTCGATTGGCAATGGTTTCTGAGATAGCGGTCTTGTTGGGTACTTCTACCTGCATTTGCTATATCTGTCCGCGCTTCAGTACGTATTTGGGTCTTCGAATGATCACCTCGGAGGCCAGTGCAGCGCCACCGTCTACAGACCACCTTGTGCACAGAAATTCTAGGCCAGATCGCTCTGTGTAACAACGGCACGACCCTTGGGGTTGTACGATAATGACACCTACGTGCTAGCAGCTGGCTTGCACAGCATTGTGCAGATGTCCTACTCTTATCCAGACTGAGACAGATCCGCCTCTTGGTCGTCATCCTCGATGAGGCTGGAATTTCAAAGAGGCTGATCTCGAACTGGCCGGGGGGTCTCAGTGGATGTCTGGGCCGCCTCAGGTCATTTCTTTTCGCCCCCCTCTCATGTCTCAAAAGCAGCACACCACCCTCATGATCCAAGGCTTAATCGAGCACTTGTCATGTAATGACCAGAGAAGACAAGGCTGTGTTCGACTACGCAGTCTTCCTTGAAGAGACAGGACTCAGCCAGCCACGGCGCCCTCGATGCCATTGGTCCAGCAAGGTGAGAAATCAGGTGCCAATCAGGCTGGAAATGGAAGGAGAGGCTTCGAGGATACGGACATAATATTGGGGTGTGCTTTGCACACAGTGGACGAGCAGGAGTGGCAGAAGGAAGCAGATTGTCGATCCTATCAGGCGAATAATTCGGCATCAGATGAGTTGCATTCCCCCGAGAGGAAAATGATGGGGGAGCGTGACCTTGAAATGTAACGTGTAGCTCGGCGGAACTCTAGGCCCTTGCAGCCCTGCAAGCGAGAGTGTTGGACTGCGAGCTGCGACTCTACCGTAGCACTCTGCACCCTCCAGCAACATTGTAACGCAACGCACGCAACGCAGTCAAGGCCCGACGAAGCCCGCCGTCACCGTCACCGTCACCATGTGAGGTTCCTCGTTCTTCCCTCTGCGTCCTCACAATGAAGCCGAAGTCGCCTCGACACGTTGATTCTCGCAGGCCTATCATCGTTGTTGCACCCGTCTCCATTTAGCCGTTTCTCTCCCTCGAGGTTAACCTTTGTTTGACCACAATGCTCCATCTGGTGTGGTGATGAATGCTATGCTACCGCTACCACGACCTGCACAATTCAGCCTCTGCCTCTTCTCACTCTGGCATCGCTCCGCCTCCCACGGTGTCGGTCGCAGTATCCGGGGGTCCATGTCACAGGGAGAATTTTCGCTATTGTGACACCTCGCTCTCACCTCAGTTCCGCCTCAGCTGGTGTCTGCCTTCCACCGCGAACAAAAGTCGGCTTCAAGCCCAATATGATCTACCCATACCGCTAGGAAGGCAGCTGAACACCGTGAGGCAACCAGACCGGCCTCGTCCTCCTTCACCATGACACTCCTCGAGTTCTTCCGCAGCATTCTGCGGCGCCTTGGGATGATCATCTTCCCTTCCGCATTCAAGACCATGTCGGTCTCGGTCAAGTCCTCCAGTGCCGAAGTCACGGTCGTCGAGACCACGGGCAGCCTACACACCCTCGAGTCACTCAAGGACGAAGTCATGCGGCTGTTCCGATCCCCATGCACCCTGCGTCGAATGCTCTCCATGTCCTCGGCCCTTCGCATCCAGTACAAGGCAAAACTGCAGGAGAGCGAGGCGTGTATGCTCCCTTCCTATTGTCACGCCCTTCCGAATGGCAAAGAGACAGGTACCTATATCTCGTTGGATGTTGGCGGGTCGACCCTCAGGATCGCATTGGTCGAGCTACATGGAAGGGAATCGCAGAATCCAATGGTGATCAAGCATATTGCAAGCTCAAAGATCGACGAACACACCCGCAGACTACCTGGCACGGAATTTTTCGATTGGATGGCCGGCAAGATTACAGACATGTTGGACCAGACAAAGGAAGCGTGGCCGCCTCAGACGACACTACCATTAGGCCTGGCTTGGAGCTTCCCGATCGAGCAGACGAGCCACCGTGGCGGCAAAGTGCAAGGAATGGGCAAGGGATTCGCTTGTGCTGAGACGACACTTGGCATGGATCTGGGTGAACTGATCGAAGCCGCCTGCGCAAGGAGGAATTTAAATGTCCGGGTCGATGCCATCGTCAATGATTCTTCCGCCACTCTTCTTTCTCAAGCATATCTCGACCCCGCTACGTCGATGGCGTTGATCTTGGGTACTGGGACGAATGCTGCTGCATACCTGCCGACCGGGTGCATGGGCAGGTCCAAATTCGGCGCACGAGACCAATCATGGTTCGACAAGGCTGACCGGGTGATCACGAACACGGAAGTGTCGATGTTTGGCAAATCCATTCTAACCGAGACACGCTGGGACGAATTGCTCAACAGACAGCACCAGAGGCCGGACTTTCAGCCTCTCGAGTACATGACCACAGGTCGCTACCTGGGAGAATTGCTGAGGCTAATCATCATCGAGGCCGTCGAGACCGGAGAGCTCTTTGGTGGGGTGATGCCGGAGCTATTGCGAGAGGGCTATTCCTTGGATACGGAGGTTATGGCAAAGCTTGAAATGGACACGACCAAGACCATGCAGCAGTCCATTGCAATGATCAAGAAGGCGTTCGGGCTGAAGAAGGCTCCCTCACTGAAAGAAGTGAAATTCCTGCGAACTGCGACCGAGTCGATCTCGTACCGAGCATCTGCTTATATGGCTGTTGCAGTGCATGGGCTTTGGGCTTTGCAGAAAGACACCGACATCAATCCCACCACGCCAAACGGGACTCCGAAGACATCGATTGCATGCAACGGGAGCGTCATCCTCAAATACCCTGGATTCAAAGACCGATGTGAAGGGTTTATCAGACAAATGACTGACGCAGCATCATCGCCTGCGGGTACCTTTACTGCTGAGAAAATTGTGCTGGAGCCGACGAATGAGGCGGCAGTCTTCGGCGCAGCCGTTGCAGTGGCTTTGGCCGATGCTCCCTGAAGCCGGGGAATGACGACAAGAAGTGAACAAATCCAAATACGACGACCCGCAGAGAGCTCGCATGGTACTGGGAAAGCCTCGAATTCTTGCCGGCAATCTCGGCCAGCCGGAATGCGACAGATCTGAGCTGCTTCGAACGTCTCCACAGAAGTTCGTACAAGCATCAACCCGAATTGTACGGCCTTACATAAGCTGTCCGACGCCAGCGATGATGGCTTTCGAAATATACCGCAACCAGCCCGTCACCCTCGTCGGCCCTTTGCCACCGCTTATCGCTGATCCCTGATCAACTGGTGAAATGACGATGAGCCGACGATTCGTGCCTATGATCAAGATGCTCGGTCAGCGACTGCGCGCCATATGCGCCCGTGGCGCATGATCGGCGACATGGATGTTGTCTACATTTGGAGTGATAGATGGCCACAAGCTTACATGCGCCGGGAGCTGGACGGTGCGAGAGCTGGGTCTGTGTGACATGGCAGCGCCTGCGGTTTGAAGACCGAATAAGGGGGAACCCTCCACGGCTTGACACCATCGAAAAGACAATCCAAGGCTTGCGCAAAGTTGAGCCCGTGGATCGACAGCAAATAGCAGATGCCAGAAGGACATTATCTCGCCTATCTAAACCAAACCCATCTCGGTTACTACTTCATTTGGGCTACATACGACATCGCCACGCAGCGGAGTATTCTCGACGAGATCGATGGACTCGACAGCTCCTGGCTTGACCGTGAGGCATATAACACATATATTTTCGGATATCGGGACAATCTCGATTGCAATACAGGCATTCAAATCTTCATGGTAATCTTTGCCACACCGTCTCCATTCTACTGTTTCACAGACGTTACGCCTTGGCGGCCATGGAATTTGTTTGGACATCCTGGCTACCTCTTCCTCGGAATTTGCGATAGGTGACGCTGATCCAATCACGAAGCTAACCGAAATAGATTGCCGAGAATCCCAACAAGGGCGAGGGAAGACCAAGGCAGCACAGGTATGCCAGTATGCCCATTGTCAGCCAGACATGGTGCGAAAGTCACTGCTCAGGGTCGTGAGCGATGGAAGCGATGGAAGTGATGTCGATACCTCGACGAGCGCGCAACTTCTACTTTGACAAATCAGAACAAGACTCGCTCGCAATGAAGGAGAAATGGTTACATTCAGGGAGAAAATATTTCCTCAACCTTCCAGTTCTGCAGCGACACCCTCTCCGACAAGCCAAGCCTTCCGCTTGCCCTCCACGTTCTTCCCGAATACGAAGAGAGAATTGTTGTCTCGCCTTCGACATGTGCGTCCTTGCAGCTGGTCGCCTCCCGTAACGCTGCGGCGTCTCGTCGCGGCCTAACAGGGATCTCTCAAACGAGCTCTTACGGCAATTCTTTGCATTGCGTCCACCTCCCAGTAGCGTCGAGAAGCCAATGTAGTGTTTGACTGCTGTCAGGGTCGAGGACTGCCGCGTCTAGCCTTGGAGACTACGCTACGAGATATCGATGAGCTCCTCATCCCAGCTTCATACTCAACATTCACCCGAAGGTGAATTTAGTTCTCCTTCCGCCTAAGAATGAATTCCCCGCTCGCTACGCTACAGTATCATTTGCAGTATTGGCATCATGGACCAATATCCGGTTCATTCACTTACTCGTCCTAGTACGATGATGCTGAACCATTGCCCGTCGGTCCCATGCGTCTCGATTTGTCGTCTCGTCATCTTTGCATGAAGACTTCGCAGACCGAACACCGCCCGTATCCAGACAGCGGGCGTTAGTTTACCGAACTAGAAGGAGAATCAAACGGCAATTTCGCACCACAACCTGCTGCACCTAGTCACCTACCTATCCTCGCATACAGCCGGGACGGCGTCAAACCAAAGCCCGGAACCCATACCGCGCAAGCCACAGCCCTCCAGATAAACGACCGCGGGACATGCAGGCAGGATAAGGAATTTTTCCAAGTCCCTGCATCGGATTTGGATCGGATGGATATGAGACCCGCACCTTGATCGGAATCCGAGCCAACGGCACCAAGGAGTACGGAGTAGACGGAACCTTCCGTTTGCATTGCATTGCACCACTTCGCGGTTCAGGAATTACACCAAGTTATAATGCATGCATGTGTGCAGACATGCAGAGTATACACCAATACCTACCGAGTACATCGATGCACATACCGGATATGGTACCTGGATGTGTAAGGCGAGAAGTGAAACCGTCCATCCTTTTTTTTACCGTCCCCGTAGTACCTCGTACATCATACTGTACCTTAGTATGAGTATATCCAATCAAAGGGTACGGAGTACCAGCCGGAACAATGCCTCAGCCTGCATGTACTGGGTACAGGATACTGCAAACTTCCGTCTCGCAATTTCCCGACGCAGTAACTATCGTTTGCCTGTTGTGGTGTAATTAGTTAATTAAATGATTAACATGTTCGATGGCAGATCCCACGCATAGTTTGAACTCAAGCTTGAGATCAAGCTACCTGAAACGAGAGTGAGTCCCTGCAGTCAGTTACAGTAAGTACGAGTAGTGTGCTGAAGGCGGTCATAACTACTGTAGGTAGGGACATGCGCTTGCCGTTGATATGTAGGTACAGTACGTAGCAACACCCCGTATAGGAACCTGGATAAATACGAGCCGTCGCATCGCATCGCATTGCATGCATTGTATGCATACATGCATGAATGTCATATTGCAGGTTCCAGGTTCTTGGGCCAACGACCATGTTCCAGTTCCACTGGACTGGACTGGACTGAACCGAACTGAACTGAACGGGAGGATTAACTCACTCACTCACTCACTCACTCACTCACTCACTGACCCGTTCGGACCAAGCTTGCCGTCTAGAATCGTGTCTTTCTTCAGACTCGCCGTTCTGGCCGTTCTGGCCGTTCTGGCCGTTCTGGCCGTTCTGGCCGTTCTGGCCGTTCTGGCCGTTCCTCCTCTCAATATCAACCCTCTGAACTGTCGGACAAGTCAGGGCCCTAGTACGAATGATAGAAACATGTTTGATTCAATCGAGTAATAATTAACTCGTCTGCACCGGAGGGGATAAGTACTGTACCAATAATCAATAACTCAGCTTCTGGTCTACCTAATATACCTATATCGTTATACACTTAAATAATATAATACAATACAATACAATATACACGCGTGTGGTTAAGCACTATTCGTCAGCATATGTATAGTACATCAACTTTACAATGGGGTATCGCTTGCGTCCCTCCACCGAACCTCCACAATCGACGTCATGTGTGTCATCAATCACACTCTCTTCACCTCTTACCTCGACCTGAGTCCATCCTCATCCCGTCCAGTGATGAACGGTACTGTACCCCCCGTCCTCATTCAGAAATACATTCTTGTTGAAAAGAAGTAACGCTGAGAGAGAATCGTCGGCTTCGGCAACCGAATGGAAAGGAGCTTCCGCTAGCCGACGACCAGTTCTCACGGTGCGCTTATTCCCGGATCTGCAGCATCAAACCTCGGATCATGTCGTCGTCGATCAAATTGTCATAGCATGACAGATTGTATCCGATTAGGGTCGCCGGATTGCCTACGGCAAGCGGTGTGCTTTCGCTGGATAGAGGGTGTATTTGTGTATTTGTGTATCCGCCCACATAATAGTTTCTGCAGAAACCTATTCGGGATAATGGGCGGAGAGTCGAACACCACGTTGGAGGCGCCCTATGTAATCATGCTTCAAACACCGCTTCGAGTCCGTCGACGCTCGGCCGTCCGGAAGGCTCACAGCGATGGAGATAGCGGCTCATGACCTGTACCAGCTCATCTGCCGTGGCATAATGGCCAGGCGGTCCCTGCCGGCGCTGACTGTTGAGGGTCTGCCTGGCTAACGCCACGAACCAGTCGTGATGATCATCCTCCTGCCCACTTGGTGGTGGTGACTGTGTCGGTGTCGTTCTCATTGCTGACCCTGTTTGCTGGACTCCGATACAGGCCATCCAGAGGACTAGTTCCTCGTGTTGGGTCTGCCAGTCCTCTCCGGATTGGACTATCATTGAGAGAGAGTTGTAAAGGCGATTGACGCCGGACCATGACGAGGCTGTGGGGTCTCTGAGTGAGGTTGTATCTGCTCGAGATCGCCGTGCGGCCTCGATGTCGGCTATCACGGTGAGAATACTCTGCTTGATGCATTCGGAAAGCATGCCTTGGAGTGGATCGCTCGGTGAAGTTGGTGATATTGAAAGCAAGCGATGAACAAGGGCGTGTGATCGTCTTGTGGCCCATTGTTCGACGGAGGATCTGGTAAAGTTGTGGATGTGGTTGTATTGCTCGACGTGAAACCAGTGAACCGTGTCGTCGATGATGGGGGCTAGGTCTTGATGCACAAGCAGACTGTACTCAAGCAGCCCTGAGCCACTTGGCATGACTCCGCTCTGCGCCAGGTCTGGAAGTATCTCGGTCTGCATGCGTTGCTGTGGGAGAGAACCAGGATCCCAAGTCAGGGGCATTAACGGAGTTTCTCCAGCACCGCCGGCGACCAGCAGGTCCCACAGCCAACACACCAGCCGCATCGGCGTCTCCATCACCTCCAACCCGCCGATTGACTGAATGAGATGCTGCACCATCCGTAGATGCGTCCTGGCTCCTTCGAAGTTGTTCACGTAGCGTTCGAAGGTCGACAGCGCCTTGAGGTCAAATATGAGACTCTCGTTCGGCTGGGGATTACTCGCCGCGAGATGGTGGCGTAGATGTTGCAGAGCCTTGCCCATGCAGTATTCGGGAGTGTCGTGCCTGTCCAGCTGTAGCCGCAAAATGAACTTCATAAATCCACTGCTGGCCGCGAGCAAAGAGAACATATGCATTCTGTTCTCGAGACAGCCTCGGACGATTCGATTGATCGTTGCAAGGCAGGATTCCGATCCCGGCAATGCTTCGTCCAGCACTTCCAAGTCTTGGAACACAGAAGGGAGCCAGCTCTCCACCGCGTACTGAAAGGCGTTGTGCGACCACCAGGCATCGTCTGGCGTCTCAAGGTAGCTGAAGGGGTCTGTGCTGTTGCCGGTGATCTGCGTCATGGCAGCAGGTGATGGGGCGGCCGACGTCTCAGCAGAACTCGTCTCGGACACGGCGCCCTGCCTCCCCCAACCCACAATGCTTTGTGCGTGCGTTGCTTGCGTCTGGGCACTGTAGAGTCGTTGCTGCCGTCGTAAGGAGGCACGCCACTGTCGCGCGTGGCTGGTGATTGTTCGAAGTTCATCACGTTCTTGTCGGGTTGCCGAGAGTCTCTCCGAGTCGGGGGTCCTGTTGACCCAGAGGAAGTCGGGGTTGCTACTGCTGGCTCGTCCGCGGCCTCGTCGTGACATTGTCCGATATGCATGTCAGGTTGTCCACGGTGCATCTCGGCGAGGCGGACACGGGCATGATGTCCATATCTAGTTCGAGCGTCTTGGGTGCCATGCCGAATGAAGACCGGCTGGACCAACAGTAAGCCTGATCGATCGAAGGGCAAGGAGGGTTCCATTGTCGAGGGCGTGAGATCTAGGTGTGCTGGTGAAAGCACACTTCGACTAATGGCGTCCCTGATGCCATTCGACATAATAGCGCAACGGGAAAGAACCGCAGGCAAATGCGGCACCCCCCCTTGACGTATTGCCTGGCGTTGAATGTTGAACGGCAGCAGCGGACGGAACATAACGAGCGTGATGACAGGGATTGTCCTGTCGCCCAGCCGTGCCTGGGCCCCAAGCGCAAGCGAACCAACCACGTTCACCACACCTGCTGCCCCCAGTAGATAGTTCAGCCACAGGCCAATCCGCTCGTGCATGCTGCATCATTGTTAATCCGAACTCGTACAACGCTCTTGCACACTGCATTTTCCGAATTCTCCTCGCGTAGCTCGTCGAGCCTCACCTCGTATTCTCGCGCTAATGGGGGCGGTACTCAACGATGGCATTTGGAGACGTCGTACAGAGCTACAAGCCAGGAAACTAACTTACTGAGTTTAGTCAGCCAGCATGTCCCAGGGATCCCGAGCAAGAGCCGCGATATCCTGCGATCTCCTTGGGCCCGATATCAAGCTGACCATCGTCCCTAAAACGGCGGTCAATCTTTGCCACACAGCACATATAAAGGGTCAAGCTGGGAGAATAGGGTTTTCCTGCTTGTCAAGCAGCGAAGAGGTGACCAGCGTCTTCTGCGGAATGTATTGGATCGGTGCTGACTGGCAAAAAAAATTCGTTAATTGAGCCATAATCCGTCGCATCTATTGCCTGCACTCCCGTTTTCCCGCCTGCAATCAGGAAGAGGACGTCGTGCATAGGCTCAGCTCCTCCGGGAATGTCACCGTACGATTCTACTAGGCTTGCGTCAAATGGCGTGCGAAAAGCAGAGAAAATCTCACTCCTTCGTAGAAACCTCTCTCCACCGGATTCACAAGGAATGTGGGTGCGCCCGCAGTTCAGGTCTCACCGACACGTATTAACCGCCTCTTGTCGACAAGGGCCTCAAGTGACGGTCGCCGTTGTGTACGAGAGCCGTAAAGGTAGTGGCCATGACGGCCTTGCCATGTTCGCGTGGCTCCATAGTACAGCCAACAGGACGGATTACTTTCGAGGCCAACCGTGTTTCCGAGCAGGGACGACGATGCATTCTCGTGCGCGTGGTGACGACACCCGCTAGTCAAGATGGTCGCTCAGTTAATGCCGCAGTACGAAACCGGGTTGGAGGTCTCGGTTCTGGTCCTGAACCCTTGAGCTCAAGGCGTGTCTCGTCTCAGACGCGAAGATAGAAGCGGGACTGGAGATTTAGATTGCGCTTCAAGAATCGAACTCGGGCCGGACGCCTGTGAGCCGATCGATGGAAGTTGGGGTCTCACAGCAGACCGACCCAACAGCCGACGCACACTGTAACGTTGAGAGACGTCAGTTGAAGAAGAGCGAGAGCATGGAGAAAGTTTGAGGCAGCGGGAGCGTCGGCTCGAAAGTGCCGCTTTAGGAGGCCCTGACACCTCCCTCCATGTATTGTAGGAGCGGCGGGCCAAGAATACAAGTCCAAGTTTTAATGCGTCGAAGATCGCGATGTGCGGCTCCGCTCGTAGAAAGCCGGCGGATTCAACAGGTAGACAGAAAGGTGGGATGGACAAAAGGAAAGCTGGATGATGTTATTGACTGCCCGACCGGGTGATAGTTTCAGCCGTCATGTTCCTCGTCCGCAGGAGCGAGCGAACAGCGAGGCCGCGAGCTCGTGGTGTATCTTTTGATTAATTCCGAAGCGCCACCGAGGGTTCGTCGTCATAGTCTGCAAGGCACCGTATCGCGATCCGCACAGCCAATCCACACATTGGTGAGGGGTACTGCGGCTTTCTTCTCGAGCATTGCAGAGCTTGCCAACACGAGCCGGACTGCTATCTTTTCCGCTGACCATCGCAGTCGCAGTTGTGAGCCATGGCCAGCATCAAAGCAAATTGTCGCAAAGTCATCTGTATTGGGCGCAACTATGCGTATGCCAGACCCCCTCGTCGCCATTTGGTCTCCCGTCAACTAACACCGTCGTGTTGGCAGGGACCACATAACTGAATTGAACTCAGCCCGACCAGCCCAACCGTTCTTCTTCCTCAAGCCACCGTCCTCAATCCTTTTGCCGGACAAGGGACCCATTATCCGCCCACGTGGCGTTACCCTACACCATGAAGTCGAGTTGGGTCTTGTCATTGGCAAGACTCCGAAGCCCTTGAAGAACCTGCGCGCAGATGACTCAAGGTTTCTCGACCACATTCAAAGCTACTTCTTGAGCATTGACGTGACAGCTCGAAACGTGCAAGATGAGGCAAAGAAGAAAGGCCTTCCCTGGAGCATCTCCAAAGGCTTTGATACCTTTTTACCAATAAGCCATGAAATCCCCTTCGATCGCATCCCAGATCCGCATAATGTGCTTTTGTGGTTGAGTGTGAACGGAGAAATCAGACAAAAAGACAACTCCAATTTGATGCTCTTCAATATTCCACGAATGCTCTCCGACATCAGCAAAGTTATGGCTCTCGAGGAAGGCGACATCATTTTGACAGGTACACCTAAAGGGGTGGGCCCCATGAAGGGAGGGGATATAGTCAAGTGCGGGCTGGAGGTGGACAATCAAGAAGTGGTCGAGGCAAGAATGGAAGTCCAAGTTGTTGATGATGAGAGCGTGGACGGGTACGTGTTTAAAGAGACATAAGCTGTCTCTTAGGTCTTGACCTGAACCTGTCACAACCCGAATCAAATGAACATCTCGATGCTACGCCGGTGGTGCCTTCATTGCATTTTCGAAGGCATCCATTCGACATGCAACTACCTTTTGCACCTACTCTTCATCCGTGGTAGGTAAGATGGGAATCTCGGGTGGTGGTGGCAGAGGCAACCGCTGCTGCTTTCGGGCTGTTCTATGTTGACGTTGCGCACCATCATTACAGAGTTTGGCAGATCTTCGTTTCCTCAGGACGTCCCCCGCTCGAGAAGATTTGAGATTGTCCGCGTAGTTTGCTTTGTACAGAAAGCCCTCGTCATCGCTGCTCTCGCCTGCCACCTTTGCCCACTCTTGCTTTGCTGACAGCACTCGAGATTTGACGTCTTTAAGATTGCCCGTCTTGTCCTTCTCCGATTTCAATCGCTTTTTCGGATGTACAGCGTGGATGGGGTCGGCTTCTCTCTTTCTAGCGCTGAGAGCGCTCAGTTGCCGTGTCACCGCCGTTGCCAAGTTGATGTCGGCGACTCGAAGTTTAGCAGAACCGTCCTCAGCTTGATGTTGCTGGAGCTGTGGAACTTGCTTGTCTTCAGCCACATTGGGCTGTGGTTTCTTTTTCTCGGCTAGCGCTTCAGACTTCGCACGGAGCCTTGTGTTGGAGCTCAGGTCACTAGCATGCGCGCTGGAATTAGGGGGATTGGCCTTTGTTGGATGCACAGCTTTAGCCACTGGGGCAGGGATTTCGTGCGAGGATGGGTGCAACCTATCCTTCTCGACAAGACGTTGGCTTCGACGCAAAGGTTCCTCGCCAGTTGCCCGCCGAGTCTTTGGTTTCTGGGCCATCTTGATATCCGTTGGCCGTTCGGTGCGGTCGTTCGCGCCGGCCGTGGCAGCCATGTTCTCCGTCTGCCTTGGGGGTGGGGAGAGCGCCTGCTTGTGGCCGACTGGCTGTATTGCATTGTTCGCGAGAACCTGTGAGCAGAGATCTCCAAAGGTGGTAACGTTGGTCCAGGTCCATCCATTCGCATCAAGCCATTGCTGACATTGTCTTTTATGAGATTCGTTGAAAATTCCGCCTGCGAAGTTGCGCACGACCGTCTCTTCAAAATTGTTCGGTAAGCTCTTCAATAATTTCAGGCCTTGATTATAGTAGGAAGTCCATTCATCGAATCTCCTCTGGCGAAGCGTCTTGATTCTGGCAAGCTGCGTGGCCCCCGCGGTCGAGGGCGGCAACATGTTCAGCGAGTCATGCTTATTAGGGAAGTATTGATGGTGACCGGCATAGCTGATCGTGTCTGCGTTCGCATCCAAATCAAGATCGTCAGGCACTGTTTCGTGGGGCTCATGATGGATCTTGAGGCGATCGGAGTGCGCCGGTGAAATGCATGATGCTTCGCGATGGTTATGCTGTTGAGAGTCCAAGACTTGAACTGACTCAGAGACACGGCTGACTGGCGGCAATGTGGCATCAACTGCCAGGGGATTAATGCGGAGCCGATCAACTTGATCCTTGAGGGATTCGACCACCGATGCATCGGCTTTTCCATCGAGAGCAATATGAAAGCTTTCCAAGGTGACTTGAACGTGTCGAGCTTGCTGCTGCTGAGTAGCAACAATATTCTGAGAGTCGATGAATAATGTCCGAACCTGTGCTTCCAGGAAAGTTCTCGCTGTACGCTCAGCTTGGATAGCGCTGATATTGTTGGCCTTCAAGTCTCTCACCTCGTCACACAAGGCGGCGACTTGGTCGAGGCAAGCCATGAGCTGCTTTTGCAAGATGGCATTCTCACGACAAATTTTGTGGGCTCTGAGCAAGTCACTGCCATAAGCGACAGTTGACTGTCGATTTGAAAGTGGATTGAGAGGCATTGAGCGGTCATATGCCACAGTAAGGAGACTGAAATAAGTCGCAGGTCTGAAGCGGTGTCCAAGAGGGTGGGCGAGCGGACGGAAATTGGCACGAGGTTGAGCAAGTTGAAGGTAGACTGAGAGAAAAGTGAAAGGTAAGATCAGAGAGACCAATGAATGCACTGTGATTGCCTCGTTGTCGCAAATGGCGAGAATAATGAGTTAAAGTGGCGGACAGGAGGATTGGCTAACTGGATTTCAATGTCTGAATGGATTTCTCTACCTGTCTATCATAAAGCACAATAGCCCATCGTCCCATTTCGTGTCACATCAGAATGCTGTGCAGATCGATGTTGTGCAGTCTGAGAACCCTAGCCAACAGCCATTGCCAGCTAAGAAATTAGAAAGCAGAAACGCCCGCGATTTCTGCCACGCATGGGACACTTCGACCGTCGGAATATGGTCCCCGCCGCGCTCGTATGCCTATGGAAAGCGTCCCTCTTGACCATAAAATGAAGTGGAAAATACAGGACTTTTCAGTGAGGCGACATATCTTGAGCCAAGTAGTCAGAGACAAGCTTCATCCCACTTTTCTCAGTCAGTCGCGGATAGGTGCAGCAACAAACGCCATCCACATGCCGAGCTCGGAGATGATCGATTTTGTTGCAAGCAGGAGGGAAGCCCAACTTAGATGAGGTCTACCAGAAAATGTCAGCAAATGGTGGGCATAACACAAGCTGGGAGATAGCTTACCAGCAACGTTCATGGGCATCTCTTCGATTTGAGTGCTGTAGAATTGTTCGATTTCACGCATCATGCGGACGTCGTCAGCCGTGACGAAGTTGATGGCAACACCCTTTCGGCCGAAGCGACCACCACGACCGATACGATGAATGTAGTTCTCGCGGTTAGCGGGAAGGTCGTAGTTGATGACCAACGAGACCTGCTGCACGTCGATACCACGGGCGAGGAGATCGGTGGCAATGAGGACACGAGAAGAACCCGATCGGAATTCTTTCATGATCACATCACGCTGAGCCTGCTCCATATCTCCGTGCATGGCGGAAACCGTGAAGTCACGTGCCTGCAGCTTGTCGGTGAGCCAGTCGACCTTCCTACGAGTGTTGCAGAAGATAACAGCTTGGGTGATGGTAACCGTCTCATAGAGATCGGAGAGGGTGTCCAACTTCCATTCCTCCTTTTCAACGGCAATGTAGAATTGCTTGATACCTTCGAGGGTCAATTCAGCCTTCTTGACGAGGATCCGGACAGGGTCGCGCATGAACTTGGTGGTGACCTCAAGAACGTCTTGGGGCATGGTGGCAGACAAGAGGACGACTTGGGTGGATTGCGGAAGCAGTTGGAAGATGTCGTAGATTTGCTCGGTGAAACCACGCTGCGATCAAAAATTAGTCTTTGGACTGGGACAAGGCTGGGCTGGACTTACAGAAAGCATTTCGTCGGCCTCATCCAAGATGAACATTTTCATGTTGTCGGTCTTTAGGACACGTCGCTGGATCATGTCTTGGACACGACCGGGAGTTCCAACCACAACCTGAGGACCGTCCTGGAGCGCCTTCATGTCGTCCCGGACGTTTGTGCCGCCAATGCAAGCATGACATTCGACATTCATGAAGTCGCCGATCGCGACCACAACCTTCTGGATTTGTTGAGCGAGTTCACGGGTCGGGGCAAGGATCAAAGCCTGGCATGCCTTGAGGTTGGGGTCAATCTTCTGGAGGGCGGAGATCGAGAAGGTAGCAGTTTTTCCAGTGCCAGACTGTGCCTGCGCAATCACGTCGCTCCCCTTGATGACGGGCATAATCGCTCCTGGGGTCTGTCAGTCTTCATTCAGATGGGTTTGAGATAATACTCACTCTGCTGGATGGCGGACGGGCGTTCGAACCCGTATGCGTAGACGCCGCGCAGGAGCTCTGGTTTGAGGTTCATGTTGTCAAAGCTGTCGACAACTTCATCGTAGTTTGACTCGATCTGGCTTTCATTGATTTCTTCGAGACCTGCGCTGGTTAGGCAAACCGATTTTGTGACGAAGTAAGGGAAAACTCACCTTTGTCGGCCATGATTGCGGTTATGAGGGAAGATTTCGACGCTTGAAGCCTCGAAATCAGTTGAGTGTTGTTGAGGTGTGGTTTTGTGTTCTGTCAAAAGATTCTCTGAGTGAGAATCCGAGTTGATGTGAGTGGTGTTTTATGTTGTCGCAGAAGGTGCTGTGATGGCGCGGTTGAAGAAAAAAAATGAAGACTTGTATCATCTGCGCCGGCAGAAATCTTGGCAGGTTGACCGAGTGCCAGTGGGAGTCGCCACACATGGCTTTTCCCCCACTAAGGTGGCGCCTATCCCGATCTGAAGACAGACAGGCCACTCAAATTCTGCCACTCCGTCTACTGCCTTCTAGACATCAACGGGCTTCCATGGAAACACTGACTCATCTCTCCATTATCCAGCCACTAGCAAACTGTCCGGGCATTCGGACATAACATGCTGTCGCCTCCCAGAAGTACCGATAGCACTTCAAACAGATGAGTGCAACTACCCTTTTGCAAAGACAGGCCACACACGCAGAGACAACCTGTGCTTCTAGCATAGACAATGAAGCAGTCGGCTTGGACAATGTCGAGAACACGTCCAGTCGACATCCGCTAAGTGTGAAACCCTCTGGGAATGAATTGACGCTGGGTGCCTCTCAACCTAGTGCCCAAAGTTTCATGGGTTTCTTTGGCCGCCTGCACGGTGCCTTACTGCTGGAAGTCTTGGAATATCTAGATACACGAGGCCTAGTCGCACTTGGGTCGACGTGTCGAGGGTTGTATGCCTACTCTGCACACGATAAGCTGTGGAGAGACATCGGGGTCAACACGACACGGGACTTTGAGTGGCGAGGCAGTTTTCGAGCATCTCTAAGGGGCCTGCCCTCAGCGAGACTGGCGAATATCGACTGCTCATCCTTATTCTCTGATGCACTCTATCAGCCCTTCCTGTGCTCCCAGATTCCGCTGACCCCGTACGTCTCGAATATACCTCGGCAGAATGAGATTATGCGCCTGGCAGACCTCTCGCCCGCCCAGTTCAACGATTCGTGGGTCGATAAACCATTCGTCTTGACACATCCTGTGAAGACGTGGAAGGTCTTCGAGTTATGGGATGAAGCCTACTTGCTGTCGAAATATGGGGACATATCCTTCGTCTGCGAGTCGGTCAATTGGCCCTTTGAGAAGTACGTGAAATACATGAACACTACTCAAGATGAGTCCCCCCTCTATCTCTTTGACCGAGGCTTTGTCGAGAAGATGGGGCTGCAAGTTGGAAGCGAAGATGCGACGGTTCAGAACGCATATGAGCCCCCAGCTGCATTCCGGGAAGACCTGTTCACGCTCCTAAAGGACCAACGTCCGGACCATCGATGGCTTATAATCGGGCCAAAATACAGCGGCTCGACCTTTCACAAAGACCCGAATGCAACGTCAGCTTGGAACGCTGTCATTCGAGGCTCGAAGTATTGGATCATGTTTCCTAATTCTGTTCTACCACCCGGTGTCTACATGTCCGAAGATCAGAGTGAAGTAACCTCTCCACTGAGTATAGCCGAATGGTTACTTGGATTTCACGCTGAAGCTCGACAAACGATCGGCTGTGTTGAAGGCATCTGCCGGGAAGGCGAGGTGCTCCATGTGCCAAGTGGTTGGTGGCACCTGGTCGTCAACCTCGAACCAGCAATTGCAATTACACAGAATTTCGTGCCCAGGGCTCATGTCAGATCAGCAATCCGATTCCTCAGAGAGAAACCAGACCAGGTTTCCGGCTTTAAGGACGACGTCAAGAACCCATATGGCCTCTTTATGGAGCGGTTGAGGCAGTCTTATCCCGATATTGCAGCGTCCGTCGATGAGCGCGACAACAGGAAGCGGAAATGGGAGGAGGTAGTGGCTGATCACGACGATGCTGACGGCGAGCACCAAGGGTTCAGCTTTGGTTTCGGGGATGGCGACGAGGACGACGACACAGAATAAGACTATCCCTCCCCTTCGCGTGACCTATGAGTTCAATGGCACGCGACTGTCTTGGTGGACGGCAGCTTGTTGGAGAAGGCAATGTAACCAACGAAAGCACCGACCGCCACCGCAAGCATGACCCAGCCATTCTGCTCCATCATTAGCATCTACCGCCGTCCGAATGTGCAAAGACGGCTTAACTCACGTAGGTCATGAACAGCAGCATGATGAAGAAGGAATAGAAGACTTGCACGGCATATAGCGTCGCCCGGATGATGGTTCCCTGTCGCTCTGCTGCCCCCTTGTTGTCTCTTCCTACTCGGAGCAGTGAGCTTGACTCGTGTTCACCTTGTGTTTGCTCAGTGGCTGCCTTCGGCAATAGCTGGCAAGGGAAAACATACTTGATGCGCCAATGCTGTGTGTACTCAGCTGGGCCGCTTGTCGGGCCTCGACTCTTCTGCTGACTTCCCGTATTCCTTCATACCCAGCGCCCAGAATGATAATTGCAAGCAGAGACAGAGCCAGCGACAGAGGACCAGCGACTCGCCACCAGCGGAATACAATGCAGAGGTTTCGGGTATCCCAGGTGAATAGCATCTTGTTGCGGTCAGCGTCAACCTGGAAATAGATCGCAGTGAATAAGACTCACGTTCATGCTGCACTGATCGCCCATGTCCATGTCGCCGTGGCCCATGCCTCCATGTCCCATGTGCCCGTGGTCCATGTCTATAATACAAGAAGGCCCTGCGTCTCACGTTTTCTAGTCAGGGTGGAATGCTGTGTTAGGGAGAGTGACTGATGGTGAGATATATTTCAACGAGGTGAAGGTGAAGAAAGATACCGTGTACATAGTAGTTAAGGGTGCGGAGGGCGCAGTCACAGTGCGACGCGGCCACAAAGCATATTCCCGCCGCAGCTTCCTCTTTCCTTCATCAACCTGGAACTTTTCGACGTCTATTATCCATAAGATCGTTCCCTAACCTCATATCGAAGTGATCTGGCTCTGGCAAAACCGCTGCACAGCATGGCAGAAAACATACCGCCTAACACAGCATCCAAACCTGCAACGAGCTCTGATCGGCCTGGGTTGCCCTGTGAGTTTTCCAGTGCAGTCCTCTGATTTCTCCTCTACTATGATCTGACTCAATTGGCTGCGGAGACTACGAGAAACTGCGACGAGACCTTCGGGATACGCTACAGAAGAAGAGGCTTCTAGATCGCAACCTGGTGAGTCGAGCGTTGAACGTGCCCAGAGCCGCAGGCTCATAAAAGTCCAGGCCTCCATCGAAGATCAAATCCACCGTCAGGAAAGCGCCTATCTAGAAGAAACTAGCGTTGCAGGAAATATTGTGAAGGGCTTCGACAATTATATCAAGGCATCGAGTTCGACGACGGCTTCCGCCGGGACGATTTCAGGGAGCGCAGTGGGTGGAGGAATGGGTGCGCGTCGAAGGGTCGCCATCAATGATGCCGACCGCATCTTCTCGAGATCTTCCGTCTCCTATATGAGAGATTCCGACTCTCCCAGCAGCGCGACGAGCACTCCAAACCATGCAGCCACTCCTACAGGCAGTTTCACAGCAGAGAAAACCGGTGACAAGAAGAAGAAAAAGAGCACGGCTGGCGCAGCTGAAGACGATACGGACACCAAGGCGGATGGAAGATTGAACAAACGCCAGAAGATCACCTTTGGTGGCGGTCGGAAAAGTACCCAGGATGACTGAATGCGACAAGATGTGTCGTCGCGAGGCAATCCAACAGTCCCACTACTGACATTGATGTCTTCTACAGCCCTGCCATTCCTGGAGACCTCTGCACGATCCATCTCTACAGCAAATGAGGCTGCTCTATAGGCACCACGGAGAGCGCGACACGGGGTGTGGATGGGAAGTATGATTCGGGGTTCAGCGTCGCGGCTCCAAACCCCTCGATGCCTCGGCTATGTGCTACTTCTGGTCATCCTTGGAGCCATCAACTCCCTTTCTCACCGCATTGATATAACCTTCCAATGCGTTCCGGGCTTCTTCGAGCAGTTGTCCGAAAGCGTCGACATATCTTGCCGTCGCTGCGCAGAAGCGGCGCCACGTACAGTGACAGCATGCCGCGCCTCTCCCCGGTATCAGCGGTATGTACCCTTTACATCATAGATCTTGGTCTGGTTAAATCTGACAGTCCCGTAGAGAGCTATTGACCGCCTAAGGTCGTATAAGTCCCCAGAAACAGTATGGCCGACAATGCCTTTGTCGCGCAAAGCAGCTGTTCTGATCCTGCTTTTTGCGGATCCCAGTGGCGAGCTGAGAGTGGTCATCACTATGCGGGCGAGCACCTTGAGCTCATATTCCGGCCACGCAGCCTTGCCTGGCGGGAAGGCGGAAGAAGGCGAAACTGCTTTCGAGTGCGCAAGGCGCGAGGCCTCGGAAGAGATAGGACTTCCTAGGAAAGCGTCAGCTTTGCCTCCGCCCTTTAGAGTCGAGCACTTGTGCGAGATGCCAACAAATCGTACGTACTTTTTTTCCCGTGACACTTTTGACACTTGTGACACTTGTGACCATCAACCCGTGCGCGCTATCAATGAGACAATATTTCAACCCTTGCTTCCTGCTTCTCCCACCCCTACATTCGTGTTATCGCGCGCAGGTTCTAATGGGTACATAGTCGCGAAGACGGAACTTGTTGTTCGCCCTTGCGTTGCTTTTCTGCACTCTTACGATCCCGAGACCGGCGAGGATGCCAATGTTGCAGAAAGGCTGCTCCCGAGATTAGATGCAAGGGAGGTTGCCGCTGTGTTTTCGGCTCCTTTCAGGTAGGCGTCCACATGGCAAGGGAGAAAGAAGGGCAGCATTGACACTCGTTAGGAACTTTTTGTACAAGGAAGACCTGCCCGGCCAGAATCTTCCAGGCAAGCCCGGAGATTGGTACAAGGGCTCGTGGACAGACTGGCATCAAAGTCAATGGCGAATGCACAATTTCTTTGTTCCTGTCACCAATCAGATCGTCACAAAGCCAAAGAAGAGCGAAGGGCAAAAGGCCGCTGCTGATCGCTTGGACAAGTACTCCAGGTACCGCGTATTCGGCATGACTGCGCGGATCCTTGTCGACGCCGCACGCTATGCATATGAACAAGAGCCAACATTCGAACACAACTCCCATTTCGGCGACGAAGACATGATCTGTCGGCTGCGAAGGGTCGGACGCTTGGGTGATGTGAGGAAGCCGACTGATGAGTTGACAAAGGAAGATCTGCGGAAAGCCGCCAATCTGTAGCTACCGATGCTCCAGATTGTAATGCCCTGCGAGCCTGCTTCACCCCTCGCAGTGCCACGTGGTGGAATGTGGGCAACCCTCTCCTCCTATCGACACTAAAATTACCCTTCAACAATCATTCCATCTTTGTTCAGGGCGTCACAGCCGTCACCAGGCTTTCAGCGGCCTTTGGTACCAGTGACAGCTTTGTGAACAATGAAAGATTGCACCGAGTACGGGCCTGAGCTCCTGAAAACGGTCTCTTTGTCCCATGCCGCACAGCGTCGCCTGCAGCTAGCAAACCGAGTCGCCGTCTGCGATGAGCGAAATTGTGCCTGCCTCGATCAACATGCCTACGGGAGCTGGAGCATTCTGACGGGGCAGCATCTTGAATTGTACTGGAATGATGCTATGCCCACTCTCGCTGATCTTTGGTCAGAATGAACTCACGTCCAGGCTCTACCCTACGGACGCATCTAATCTCTCCACCTCCGTCCCAAGCACTCCTCGAACTCCAAAGGCAAGGTCTTGAACTCGCAGTGTCTCCTCCATCGAATTCTCTCCAGGTAGCGTCGCTTCATGCTTCTGGCCGATCGACGCCTTCGGACTTAGACAAACCATTACCACTTGAACCCTTCGAGGAGAAGAAGCGGAGGTCGTCGAGCGTCTATAGTGTTGGTCGAGGTAGCGTCAACAGTACCGATACCACCATCACCAAAATCCTCAACTTGTATGGCGAATACCGTGACCTTGACGACATTCTACGGATGCCAGTTTTGCATCAACCACAAGCCTACCGAGATACCGTTGCGCCGCTCCTCATCAGGCGACTGAGTCTGAGCCAGAGCCCTTCCCCTCAACCGATGATGAACGATGCTCCCCATGAAGCACTATCCACCCCATCCCTTCGATCTGCGACTGCACAGTCGGACGGAATACCAAGGAACAATGACGCCCCGTCGTTTGCTGAGTTTTCTCGTCTGCTTCAGGAGCGCAGGGACCAACTGGTATCACCGCCGTCGGTCTCGTCGACCGGCGTACATCGACAAAGGGCATATGACCAGTTGGCTCCTCCTTCGGCACAAGTTTCATCTATCGAAATGTCCGTGTCAATGTCCCACACACCGCCTCTGCCAGATGCGATGTCAGTGACGATATCGGAGGCTAGCGACTCTGATCTCCCCCCGCCTCTGACAGACGCGATGTCAGTAACGATATCGGATGCCAGTGATTCTGATCTTCTCCCGCCTCCACTAGCCATGAGCAGCTCCAGCCTTCCGAGCCTGCCTTTTGATGATTGGGAGAAGCCCGATGAATTCAACCCTGCACGCCATCAAGGTCATGGCCATAACAAGAGCTGGTCCCAACACTGGCTGCAGGATGACTTCGTGAGTCAAAGCCCGAAAAGCTCCCCGGCAGAGTTGCTGTCGGGCCTGAGTTTCCGTCCTAGCAGCCCGTTGCCGCTGAAAGAGAAAGAGCCTGTCATACGGTATGCAGAAGCACAATGCCCGAACACGAAGATGGATAGTCGGGGTTCAAAGAATTCACGTCATAACAGTGCCAGATCAAGTATTCAGCATGCTGTTGGCGGCCTGCTCCGGTCACTGTCTCGCAGGAGTGCGGCAGAGACCAAAGAATGGCCCGAAGATAATAGCAATGCGCCGCGCGAAAGGCAGCTGGCTATTCCTGCCACGCCTTATCAAGTGTATGGTGCCGAGATTTTCTCGGACAAGTTGCAGAAAAAACAGCAGAAGGAGGCTGAAACCCAGGCTCAGCAAGCCCAGGATGCGCAGCGTGCTCGTCGCCAAAGGGGGAAATC
The DNA here is from genome assembly GCA_016110215.1 of Capronia americana. NCBI lineage: Eukaryota > Fungi > Ascomycota > Eurotiomycetes > Chaetothyriales > Herpotrichiellaceae > Capronia > Capronia americana. The sequence continues at coordinate 97,369 of JADWQD010000025.1, forward strand.
GGTCAGTCTCGCCTCAGCATACCACAAAGGACAGAACGGCCTTGTCGCAGGCTTACGGAAGTTGACGAGGAAGTCATCACAGAAGAGACAACGGAGGCTCAAAGACAGCATCATTTTCGTGGGCATAGCCGAGAGAGGCAGCGGGATAGACGCCCTGCAGCATGTTACAGTCGAGACCGAGGACTCTTGGATCTAGAGGGACAAAATCATAGAGGCTTGGAGTACAGGTGACTGCCCATAGAGATAACTCGCCGTTGCATAGTAAACACTTCTCCAAATACGCAAGCCTCAATGAGCCACACGAAACACACTCCCTCTGACGCTCACACCGCACTTTACGTACCCCGCACTATCTAGTCAGTAGCTTCGACACTTGGGTTGTCCCAAGCTCACCACTGTGTAGCTTATTCCGCACCCTGAATACCCTTACATTCACTTTTCCCATTATTGTCCAGCCTGGGTATCCAGCTATGGGAGGTGAGACGTCTTCCCGTGCCACGAGTTCCTACCCGAAGCTTGTGCAGAGACCTGTCGGAAAGCAGATCGAGTCGATATACACGGACCGTCTCCGACAGTTCAGTTCTGGTGGACAATATGAGCAGCAGAACCTCGTCGGGTGAGCAAGCTTCAGCATATGCAGTCGGGAGAGAATGCTGACCAAATTGTCTCAAGGAAACTGTATCACAACCGCTGTGATGACGACGAGCATGTGAAGCTGTCCGTCTATTCGCCTCCAAACCTCACACGGCCAACTTTCGACGACGCCACTTCGCATACATTCAGGCCTACGCGCCGGGGGGAATCGTTCGGACCGGCATGGGCAACTCATTGGTTCAGGATCCAATTGACAGTACCCAAGCATATGCGCGATGGCGAACACCTCGAGTTTCACTGGGATGCAGGCAATGAAGGAATGGTGTGGACACACGACGGCAAGCCTCTGCAAGGCTTGACGGGAGGCGACCGAACAGAATGGATATTACCAGACAGCTGGCGTGATGGCAAAGAACATACCTTCTACATTGAAATGGCCTGCAACGGCATGTTTGGCAATGCGCCCGGCGGGGACAGTATTCAGCCTCCGGATCCGAACAAGCATTATACCCTGTGGAAGGCGCAGATCGTGGATGTCAACCTTGCAGCTCGCCATCTGTACGTTGATTTCTGGATCATCGGTGATGCCGCCAGGGAATTCCCTGGTGACAGCTGGGAGAAGCATGAGGCACTGCAGGTCTGCAACCAGATTATGGATACATTTATTGCTGCCGATGGATCGCAAGCCTCGATCGAACAAGGTCGCAAGATCGCTCAGAAGTATCTCGGCAAGAACGTCGATTCAGCCGAGGTCTACGAATCGGACGAGAAGCCCTTGGTCTTCGGCATTGGACACTGCCATATCGACACGTGTTGGCTGTGGCCATGGGCCGAGACGAAGCGCAAGGTCGCGCGAAGCTGGTCAAATCAGTGTGACCTGATGGATCGGTATCCTGAGCACCGGTTCGCTGTCAGTCAAGCACAACAGTACAAATGGCTCAAAGCCTACTATCCTTATGTCTTCGATCGAGTCAAGGCAAAGGTCAAGGAAGGGAGGTTTCATCCCATCGGCGGCAGCTGGGTTGAGCATGATACCAATATGCCCAGCGGCGAGTCCCTGGTCCGGCAATTCCTCTACGGTCAACGGTTTTTCGAGAGCAATTTTGGCGAGAGATGTCAGACTTTCTGGCTCCCTGATACGTTTGGATACTCTGGTCAACTTCCACAAATATGCCGGCTGGCCGGAATGACCCGGTTCTTCACCCAAAAGCTGAGTTGGAACAACATCAACAACTTCCCGCACACAACGTTCAACTGGGTGAGCTTGGACGGAAGCCAGGTCATCTGCCACATGGCTCCCAGCGAGACTTATACAGCAGATGCTCATTTCGGAGACGTCAGACGGAGCGTCACTCAACATAAGAGTCTAGACCAGGATAACACCTCTCTCCTTGTTTTCGGCAAAGGAGATGGCGGAGGTGGCCCAACGTGGGAAATGCTGGAAAAGCTGCGCAGATGTCGTGGTATCAGTGACACAGTTGGCCTTCTCCCTCGCGTGCACATGGGCAATTCCGTGGATGATTTCTACGCCAACCTGGAAAAGAAAATTGCGGAGGGCACCGAACTTGTTACGTGGTATGGCGAGCTCTACTTTGAGCTACACAGAGGCACATACACGACACAAGCCAACAACAAGCTCAACAACCGGAAGCAGGAGGTTATGCTCCACGATATCGAGTACCTGGCAACCTTGGCCAGTCTGAAGAGCAAGAGCTACAAGTACCCCAAGAAGGAAATTGATGAAATGTGGGAAAATGTACTTCTCTGCCAGTTCCACGACTGCTTGCCGGGCAGCTCGATCGAGATGTGCTATGACGACTCTGACGAACTATACGCCCACAATGCGAAACTGGGAGAGAAGGTGAAGGAGGAAGCGCTCACGGTTCTTGGACTATCACGACATCTCAAGGCCAATGCCGAATTAGCAGCCGTCAACACTGCACCTTGGCCGCGCTCTGAACTGGTCGAGATTCCACACGCCAATGTTAAGTCACAGCAGCAGACATACACATATGTGTCCGGCGGTCCTGGCATATGCAAGACGCATGCAGCATCGGCCATTCGATCGACCGCCTCGGTCGAAGAAATCAAGAAGGGTGTGTTTGTCATGAAGAACAGCATCTTCAAGGTCGAGGTTGAGGCTGGTGTGATCACGTCGTTGATTGATCTAAGAGCAAATAGAGAGGTTATCGCAAAGGGAGGCAAAGCCAACCAGCTGGTGATCTTCGACGACAAGCCACTGTACTGGCAAGCGTGGGACGTGGAGGTGTTCCACCTGAATTCCAGGAAGGAACTGAAGTCAGAAGCATCCGAGATCGTTGAAGACGGGCCATACAGGGTCAGCGTGGCCACCAAAACCCAAGTCAGCAAGGACAGCTGGGTCAAGACTACCATCAGCCTGGACGCAACCGACAGTGAAGGCCAAGCCGGATACCTGCTCGTCGAAGCCGAGGTTGAATGGCGCGAGACCATGAAGTTCTTGAAGGTGGAGTTCCCTGTCGATGTGACTAATACTGAGGCCAACTATGAGACGCAATATGGTATCATTCGCCGACCCACGCATTACAACACAAGGTAAGTGTTGCGTCCCTGATCGAAAGCAGACGCTGACTGTCGTAGTTGGGATATGGCCAAGTTCGAGGTGTGCTGCCACAAGTTCGCAGATCTGTCGGAAGCAGATTACGGTGTTTCCATCCTGAACGACTCGAAATACGGATTTGCAACATGTGGCAATCTGATGCGACTGTCGCTGCTGCGGGCGCCCAAGGCACCAGACGCACACGCTGATATGGGCCGTCACCACATTAAATGGGCAATCATGCCTCATCAAGGAGCCCTGAGCAGCGATACGGTCCGGGCGGCCTTCAACTTCAACCACCCGCTGACATTGGTGTCTGTGGTTGATGACAAGCCGGTGAAAGAGCTGTTCAACGCGGTGTCGGTTACGGGGGCCCAGTCACTGGTGCTCGACTGCGTCAAGCGCGGTGAAGATGACGAGGATGTCTCTCGCGGCGAACTCACCCGGCGCAAGGGACAAAGCGTGATCGTGAGGATCTACGAGAGTCTAGGAGGGAAGAGTCGTGGAGTGATTGAGACGACGTTGCCTATCAAGAAAGTGTATGAGACGAATGTGTTGGAGGATGATGGCAAAGAGCTGGCGATTTCGGGGAAGAACAAGATCAGCATCGCGATTGAGTTGCGGCCGTTTGAGGTCAAGACGTTCAGGCTGCAGTTGTAGGGTTGAGGTGCCCGTCTAAGGCGCCCAAAAGTTCAATCCGAGGTGCCTAAGCACACCCACTGTCATAGGTATAAAAAAAAGGCTGGCGTTTCCCTGACTGTTCAGTGTTCCATGTGCGTGCCATACTGATAGAGGTGGAAATTGTGTCCTGTGGCGCACGATTAGCTTTCATCGTCGGCAAGGCTGAAGCATCGCTAGCGAACAGAAGTTCATTCAAGGCGAAATCAATTTCGGTGCTGGCGACGAGTAAGCGAGGAATCCTGAAGCGTGCCTGTAACCTGGCCGTGTCCGGGTCGCGCTCCTTTCGCCAGCCGAATTTAGCTCGCCATCGCTAAGCAAATCAGATAATTTCTCGACGGTTCCCCTTCGCATGCGCATGCAGGGTCCCCGTAACCACGACATCGCGAGGACCAGTCAGCGGTCAACCGGCTCTTGCTTCTGCTTGCCCTTTCACTTTCGAATCGGCACGACCCATTGCTGCGTTGCTACGTCTTTGTTTACAGTACATGGTGGGCCCAGCGACGACCGCCAGGACATCAATACCCAGACACGCCTCTCGGACACTTTCATGTCAGCGACGTGGCATTAACAGTTCCCATCATCTGCAATTGCCTGCAACCAACGGCGCCTGCATTAGGACCAGCGCACGTCACGTTCCTTCTTGAAACCTCCTCTCTTCTCCAGCAAGCCTGCGTACTCCCTTCGAATCCGTATCGAGGTCCAGTCGAAGTCAAACCCGGCAATCAGGACGTCCCAGGCTGCACCTGACGAGATTCAGCCTGGGTTGATGGGTACCGTAATATTCATCGAGGCTTAGGGCGCCCGGTAACCTGGAAGAAAGAGGTGTGGCTGAAAGGCGCTCGAGGTTTCCAAACCTCAATCCGGAGTGTTGCTTCCACACACCTTTTTGCCGAGCATGGCGAACATCAACGTCGGAGACACCGTCATGGTGCCTGGAGACATGCACGGCACGGTCAAATTCATCGGGCCAGTGGCCGGCAAGAAAGGAACATTCGCAGGCGTCCAACTCGCGACTGAATACGCAGGACGAGGCAAGAATTCGGGCGAAGTAGATGGGAAACACTATTTCCGAACCACAATCCCAGGGTCGGGCATATTCCTTCCGCTTGAAAAAGCCGTCAAGAAACCTGGCAGCGCAGGCGGCGGCGGAGGCGCAGGCTTGGGACTCAGCGGGATCAGAGCGAGTCCCGGACCTGGGACGCCGACCAACAGACTGGCAAGTTTCAATCAGGGTGGGCGAACACCCGCCGTGGGAGCAACAGGCATGGCGAAACCCGGTTTCAGCCAATCCATCGGTCCTGGAGCAATGAGACCGTCGGGTGCGGCTAGCCCCGGACTCAAGCCGCCCCTCAGGAGAGAATCTCTTCCACGACCGTCGAGTCCGCTCCGCAAAGTGAACACGCCGACTCCCAGAACGTTGGCGACGCCAAAGACAAGACCTAGTGGCATTGGGCTGGCAAAAAGCACAAATGGAGGTGCAGTCGGCGGGCCCTATGCCCGACCAGGGCAACGAAACAACTTCAGCCAGAGTCTACGACAGGGTAATTCAGTATCAGCAGCCAGTCCCTCGCTGGGCCCCGAATCGAGCTTCGACGAAATTCCAGAAAACGAAGCCGAATTCACGCCGACCCCGACGCCAAATTTCAGCAGAAAACCGGCAGCCGACGCCGATGTCGAAAAGTACGAGACCAAGATACGGGATCTCAATGAAGAACTCGCCGACGCCAGACGGCAACTACGTGACCAGAGCACCAATTTCGCCGAGATGGAGCGCAATTTCAATGAGATACAGAAATTAATGCCCAGTCTGGAGGAAGGTAAACAGATCCGCCAAGGCGACGAAGACGAGGAGGACTTGCCGCGCGATGTCGTCTCTCTCCGAGACGCTTTGCGAGAGAAGAACGACAAGATTAAGCTCCTCACAGCAGAATTCGACGCAAATCGCGCGGATTTCCGATCTACCATCGACACCCTGGAGATGGCGAGTACCGAAACCGAACGGGTCTATGAGAAGAGGGTGGACGAACTCCTCGAGGAGGTCCGCAACCTTCAGGATCGCTCCGAGGACGTCGAGACTGTCGCTCAACAGCTTAAGCAGTTGGAAGAGCTCGTACAAGAGCTCGAGGAAGGCTTGGAAGACGCGCGGAGAGGAGAAGCAGAAGCCAGAGGAGAGGTGGAGTTCTTGCGCGGCGAGGTCGAGCGGTCCCGAAGTGAACTGCGTCGAGAACGCGAAAGGATGAAAACGGAAGAACAGCTGAATGGCGGCGGCGGTGGGTACTCGTCTCCCTCAGATGTTCAAGCTCTTGAGGCGCAAATCACCGCCAAAGACGACGAGATCCGCGGCCTAAAAGTGATCATCCAGAACCTCAACGCCGCTAGCCCCAAGCGACCCAATGGCGCGATTCCTGGAATTGGAAACGGACATCAACGCAACGATAGCACGGCTGTAGAAGACGCATTGCAGAAGCAAATCCGCGACCTCGAACAACTCCTGCAGCAGAAATCCGCGCATGAAGAGGAACTGGCGCAGGAAGTCAAGCAGCTGAGGAATAGCGTGACGCTGAGCAAGTTCCCCATGCCGATGGGAGGAGCGGCGTTTGGATTGCATACCGCCATGCGGAGTCCTCATTCGCGAGGAAACAGCGACGAATTGGACCGCAAGCATCTCAGCACTGGCACGGTAGGGAGTCAACGGACCGTTGTGCTTGGCGCGAAGAACAACGGTGGAACTGGCCACGAGAGGAAAGATAGCCAACCAATGGGGCCGGAGAGTTGGCATGATGCTCCGTCTCGAGGTGCTTCTCCTATACAGCAAAATCATGAAGGACGCGCGCGGTCCGACGACGGTGTCACGGACATAAGCACATCTGAAAGCGCAGTGCTATGGTGCGAAATCTGCGAGGAAGGAGGCCATGATATCCTCACATGTTCGAATATGTTCGGCCCGGGCAAAAAGGCCTCAACCAGCAAACCATCTTCGCCCAGGAAAAACGGCAGGGACGCTGTGAAGGAGGGGCTCAGACGCAGCGGGCAATTTGAAGAGGAGTCTTTGGCGGTCGTCGACCCGGACAGGCCTGCTCCGCTGATGAGTCGGAAATTCACGAATAATACCATCACCTCACACCTCAACTCAACATTAAACCCTCCTCCGGAGGAGGATTTACCTGCACCGCCGCATCAAACCGATGACCTCGGACGTCCAGACTCACCGCATCCCGTCGACGAACCGGTCGCCTCCGCTGCTCCCGCTGCTGCACCCTCAAAGCTGGTCGAAGGCACAGGCGCACAAGCCGGCATGTTAGCCGGGCGGACGACCGGCGTCATAGATCCGGAGAAATGGTGCGCGCTGTGTGAGAAGGATGGGCATGACAGTGTGGACTGCCCAGTTGAGGAGGCATTTTAGGGGATGTTGGAACCTCGACGGATGAGAGGCTCCCAAGGTTTCAATTGAGTCCGGTGAACACCTAATATGAGGCGACGGGAAGGCTATTTTCTGTGCATGAGCGGACAACTGAGGAGGCCGTCTGGGACGGCTGCTCCTGGGTCGAGGTCGAACCGAGGGGCTGGGCGTCCCAATGTCCTGAAATGTGGCAAGTTGATGACTTGGAGAGTCTGGGTATGTATAAAAATGACGGGGTAGGATTTCTATGGGTGTGCCCTAATGCTACATAATTCTGTCTTTATTCGAGGTGTATTAATACGAGTTGGGCTCTTGAGCCGCTGGACCTGGTGTCACCCTTTCCTCCACGACCGGATCGGATTATGTTGTTCGTCCGGCCTCGCCTCAGTGGCTCTGGTTTCCCTATTTCACCCGACAGCAGCACAGCAGCCGGTCCGTCTCCTCGCAGAATCGTCGCCTAGATGCCGTGAATAATTCGTGATCCGAAGCCTTGTTACCGCATTGCTGATTCTACGTCAATCTTCCCTCACGCTTGTCCCTGCGACATGCCACGCGCGCCCTCTGAGGGATATATCACAATGGCGGTGACCACCGAACGCAGAGGGATCTCCGCGCTCAGCATGAACACGTGCGGGCCTAGACCCTGGCTGCACCAATCTGCAGCACGTAAGAACTGAACAGGGCTAGCTCCCCCCGCGTTTTCCGTTGGGAATGGGCGCGAAAAAGCTCAAGACTCACCGTGGCCTCACCGCAGACTCACTCCGCGTTCAAGGGGAGCGACTGAAGACACTCGACTTGGATTGATTCTGATTGTAGACAGCGGTTCTCGGCCGGTCTGTCGCTCCATTCATCATCCGTTGTCGGTGTGGCCCTGTTTAGCCTTAGGGTGCCAAAGCCATGACTATCCGCAAGCAATACACGCCTGAGTAAGCTGCCCGTCGCACCCCTCCTCTACGTGTCAAAGAGTGTATATTTACGGTTTGTAGGGTCCTCTTGAGCGCTCCGCGCAGATCGGCCGCCATCCCCAGTCCGGACGGGAAGCTCGCTCTCTTCACACAGTCGAGCTATTCATTCGAGACGCATACCCGGACGAGTGAGATCCGGGCCCTCGACCTCACTCAAGGCACGGAGAGCATCGTCAGCAAGGACGCCAAAGCCAGCGAGCCGCGATGGCTGGGGACGGCCTACGAGGTCGTCTGGCTGAAGGAAACCGAGAACGGCAACACGAATCTCGTCATCACCGACGCCACCCTTCCAGGCAAATCCTACACGGCTGGCACGGTGCCGGGCCCCGTCTCCAGCCTCAAGCTCTATGTCATTGAGCCTGGAAAAGTCGCCATTGCAGTTGCCGGCCAAGCTAATCCGGACGGAAGTCTGTTCAACCCCAAGGACGCACCCAAGTCGCATACTTCGGCTCGGGTGTACGACTCGCTCTTCGTGCGCCACTGGGACTCGTGGGTGACGGAGCAACGAAACTCCCTCTTCACGGCTCTCCTGCAGAAGTCGCAGCCGGTGGTGACGTCGCGGCAGGGACGGTATAGCTTGCATGGTTTCAAGAATGCCCTCCAGGGAACCAAGCTGGAATGCCCCATACCCCCGTTCGGCGGAGTCGATCACTTCGACCTGGGCCCTACGGGGTTGGTCATTGTGGCCAAAGACCCACAGCTCGATCCGGCTACGCATACGAAGTGCGACGCGTGGTTCATCCCCAAGAAAGATCTGATGGACGTGTCTCCTGCGAGTTTCCACAAATTGCACGTCCCTGGCCTTGACGGCGCAGCTTCATACCCGGTCTTTTCGCCCAACGGACAGTCCATGGCCTTCCTGCAGATGGCGACAGATGGCTACGAGAGTGACAAAAATCGCATCGTCCTCGTGCATGGGCTGGGCGGGTTAGAGGGCGGCGGCTATGTGTCTGCTTTTGAGCTGATGCGCACGCCCGACGGCCAAGGCGGCTGGGACCGGTCTCCTACCTCGTTGAAATGGTCTCTTGACGGCAATATGTTGTTACTAGAGGCCGAGGATACCGGGCGTGGATGCCTCTTCGCCCTCGACTTGAACGTCACGCCCGGTCCGGAATGGCGACCGCGGCAGCTAACGGACAGCGGCTACATCATCGACTTTGCTCCGCTGTCAGCCACCTCGAACCTACTAATCGTGTCGAGCAACAATCTGGTCGACAACAGCGTCTACACACTCGTCAACCCAGACCCGTTGGTCCAGCGTCAAGCGCCGGTCGTCATTTCCTCGCTCAGCATGAACGGCTCCATGTTCGGCCTCTCCCCGGAACAAGTCTCCTCGATCTGGTGGAAGGGCGCCAACGACCACCCGGTCCACGCGTGGATGATGCGGCCTTCCTTCTTCCGTGCCGACCAGACGTACCCGCTCGCATACCTGATTCACGGCGGCCCCCAGGGCGCATGGAACGACCAGTGGTCCACGCGGTGGAACCCAGCCGTCTTCGCCGAGCAAGGCTACATCGTCATCTGCCCCAACCCGACCGGCTCGACAGGGTATGGGCAGGCCTTCACCGACGCGATCCGCAATCAATGGGGCGGGCTCCCGTACGAAGACCTCGTCAAAGGCTTCGAGTTCATCGAGGCGGAATTAGGATTCGTCGACACCTCGCGGAGTGTCGCCCTCGGGGCCTCTTACGGCGGGTACATGATGAACTGGATCCAAGGGCACGCCCTGGGCCGCAAGTTCAAGGCGCTCGTCTGCCACGACGGCGTCTTCAGCATGACCGGCCAGCTGGCCAGCGAGGAACAATACTTCCCCGTGCACGACCTCGGCGGCCCCATCTGGGAGAGACAGGAGATGTACGACAAGTGGGACCCCTCCCGGTTCCTGAAGCACTGGGACACGCCCATGCTCGTCATCCACAACGAGCTCGACTTCCGGCTGACCGTCTCCGAGGGCCTGTCGGCGTTCAACGTCCTGCAGATGAAGGGCGTGGAGTCGCGGTTCCTGAGCTTCCCGGACGAAAACCACTGGGTGTTGAAGCCGGAGAATAGCCTGGTGTGGCACCTCGTCGTGATCAATTGGATCAACAGGTTCGTGGGCTTGCCCAAGATCGTGGACCGGCAGGGCCGTGATGGGACTGGCTTCTGTAGGAGGGAGAGCCGCCGCGTTTGGCCCCGACGGCAGGGCAGTTCGAGGCTAGAGCAGTGAATGAGTGACGTGCATTTCTGTAAGTAGTCGTGAGTGGAGGCGGAAAGTGGTATGCGTCGTGCGTTGGTACGGAGGTAGGTTGTGGGTTGTGGGTCGCGGGTTGTGGGTTGTTGGGGTGCGCATAATCTGTTGTGTGTATCTGTGTATGTCTGTGTCTCGCAGTATATACTCCAGGTGCTGTTCATTCTATGTTAGTCTGTTATATTGCGTTCCGTTGCTTTACACGACGAGGTTTAATACCATATATCGCATATCATACGTTGTATATTGGATCCTGAAGTGTGATCAATCATTGATATCTCTTGTCAGTATCAAATATAACATGATATACACAGTAGGAGCGACACTAATTAGGCCAGCTAACACAAGACACTAAATATTATTGTACACTATACGCATACACATACACGTGCATACGACCTTCTATTTCATTATCTTGATCATGTCGACGTTACAGCCATTGTAGGCAAGACATGGCAAAACATACACGCGCGCGCTCTCTCTCTCTCTCTTTAAGCCGGCCAAGTAACAAATCAAAGCCAGACCCAACCCACCCGAAACCGAAACCCGAACCTCAACAGACCCGGCCAAGCGAGTCAAGCTAAGCAAGTACACATCCTCTTTGGAAACGCCGAGCTAGACAGAACAGAACATAGCCGAACCGAACCGGACCAGACTTTTTGGCAAGTTAGTAGTGATGGCAACGGCGGTCGTGGGCCGTGGCCGTAGCAGCTCAAATCAAAGATCCCCAACCATCTACTACCATCTTCACAGTCAAACGACTTGAACGCCAAACTTCCACACCTGCCGCACCGTCAGATCCCCATCGAGACCTTCCTCGAGAACGACCAGATCGGCATCCATCCCGACGTCGAGCTTGCCCTTCCGGCTCTCCACGTCCTTGCCGAGCATCTTGGCCGGCGTGCTCGTCACCGTCTCCAGCACTCTGGCCGTCCCGCAGCCGGTCCAGCGCTTGAAGTTGTTGACACAGTCGATCAGGTCGACCACACTGCCCGCGATGCGACCGTTGCTCTCTAACTTCAGGACCTTGCCTTCCTTGATGAACCGGTCCTCGCCGCGCCACGAGTACGCACCGTCCGGACAGCCGGCAAACTTCTGCGCGTCGGTGACGAGAATGGCGCCGTCCGGGTGCGATGAGTACGCGATTTTCAGGGTCTGAGGGGACAGGTGAATGCCGTCGGCGATGAGGCCGAAGTACGGCTGACGATAGCGGCGCTCCCAGTCCTCGACTTCGGACATGGATGTGCTGATGCTGAGGCTCGAGCGCGGAGACGAGCGGCGGGACGAGCGTGGCGAGCGGGCCGGGGAAGTCGACGCGCTGGGCGGCCGGCTTGCCTTGGGGGTGGTGACGGGGCTGGAGGGCGCCGACTGGCCTAGCAGGCCGAATATGCCGGGGTCGCGGTGGCCGAACGGGCGCATGGCGTTGAAGAGGTGTGTGACCATGGTGGCGCCGGCCGCCATGGCGGATTGGGCCTGCTCGAAGGTGGCGTCCGAGTGGCCGACGGAGAAAACGATGCCGCGGGCGACGAATTCGGGAATCAGCGACATCATGTCGCCGCGTTCCGGTGCCGCCGTGATGTAACGGACATGGCTGAGGTTGTCGGCGCCGTAGCACTCCTCGATGTCTTCCCAGGAGTGGGCTTCCCGGAGAACTTCCTTGTTGTGGATGCCGTTTCGCAGTGGGGAAAGGAAGGGCCCTTCGATGTGTGCCCCTAGGCTCTCGCAGCCTTTGCTGGCATCTCTGTCGCCCGCCGAGGGGCCGAGATGAGGGAGCACAGCGCGGTATGCCTCGGGTCTGGTGCTGATGACTGTTGGGACAAACGATGTAAGACCACTCTTGATCATGTGCTGGGTTGTGACCACGAGTTTCGACGCGAACTCGGCGTCGGGCGTCGAGAAGTCAAAGTTATGGTAGCCATTGATCTGCACGTCGATAAAACCCGGTGAGAGTATCCGGCCTTGAAGGTCCACGATCTTGTCGGCTCGTAGATGTGAGGAGTAGAAGGCCGATTGGGGGCTGATGATGCGCCCTGTGTCGGACGAAACCCAGAGGTCGCCAGGAACGAGTTGACCATTCTTCAGGAGATAGCCGTTCGTGAATTTGGTAACGCCAGGGTATGACGTCGGCATGGTGAGGGATGATAAGACTCGGGAGACGGGGACTAGATGACAGAACACGAGACAGCCGAGACGGGTATACCACACCAAAGGAAGGACGATTGCTTGTAGGTTGACCCTACAACAATAGGGAAGGGGAGTTCAGACAAACGGCGGCAGCCATAGAACATGAATAATATGCGGTGCGGTGCGGTGTTGTAACGCCCAGATCGCCGCCAGGGTCACGTCATAAAATCTCTTCACCGGTGACAAAGAGGTATACCGAATGTTCTACTGGGCTCGAGGATCCGACTGGCGGCCGGCAGCCTACGGAATTGAGCGCGACATGGCCATTGGCAAAGGAAAAAAGAGTTCGTGAGAGGTTCGCAGTAAGACGCGTGCCTCGAGACCGATAGGCGAGTCCGGTGCGAGGCTCACATTGTCCTGGCCGCTGCAGACGCTCCTGTCACGTTGCAGCGTGCCGGCACGTTCTGGCCACGACGGCGACACGATTCGGTGGTAGGGCAGTCCAGTTGTCCTCACTTGTTCACAGCGGTTTCTGTACGAGTACACGGTGTGTGAAGACTCAGCGGCGTGGATGCAACGATGGCAGACCAGGCTCTTGATGAATGAGACGTTGTGTTGGAAGGAACAAGGTAGCATCTGAGGAGCCGGTGAATGCAACGTCAAGGCGGAGAGAGGATGCGACACTGCAATCTCAGTCACGTGTCCCTCGCTGCGCTCTCCAGGTTCGCGTGCGCCTCTATCTCGCTCCCTGGTCAGCGTGAATCTGGAGAAGGGAGGTCTCAGTGGCTGTCGCAGCTAGCTATCTGGCAAGCAATCAGACGCACCCCCTCACTGTATTCCGATGCTGCTGTTGCTGCACCTTCTGTGCGACAATGCTACGGCTCTATCTCGCTATCGCGTGCTGCGTTCGATCTGCTGATATTCGAGGTAACCGTTGCCTAGCGTGCTCTGGGCCTTTGGCGCGTGGTGAGGCCTACCTAGTCCATACCACCTCCTGAGTGTCAAGCTATATACTTGTATATCATTCCGCTCGTCGATCTGAAGTCTCCAGAGTCTTCCCTCGCAGTGCACGCGACACCCAACCTCGAGCCCAAGCTCCACTAGGAAAGCTGCCCCGAAGACTCCGCAAAGTGTCAGTGTCCTAGTCTCCTCCGCCCGCCACTACTGCGGGCCACTTTCCCATTACCCACCTTAAATCTAGAGCCTCACTTGCAGCTCTGATCTTTCTCACTCCGTCCTCACTCCTGACTCCTTCTCACTTCTCGTTTCCCTCCACCCCCCAGACCGTCTGCAATGTCCGACATCTCCAACGAGAAGATGGAGGCCACCGAGAAGACCACAGGCACAGACTCCCCGCCGCCCGAGATCCATGGCGAGGGCGTCCACCACCAAGAAGGCCCGGCGTGGATGTATCGCAAACTCAAACTGGGACCCTTCTCATTGCCCAACTACGCCTCGCCTCAGTTCCAGATCGTCTTCGTCGCCCTCGTCTGCTTCTTGTGCCCGGGCATGTACAACGCCGTGAACGGGCTGGGCGCGGCCGGCCAGGTCGGAGCACACGACATCAACAACGCCAGCACCGCCATCTACTCGACCTTCTCCGTCGTGGGCTTCTTCGCCGGCAGTATCGCCAACCGCATCGGTCTCCGCCTGACCTTGGGACTGGGTGGCTTCGGCTACACGCTGTACATCGCCTCCATCCTGTCCTACAACCATAACCAGAATGCCGGCTTCTTGATCTTCGCCGGCTCGCTACTCGGCGTGTGTGCCGGCCTGCTGTGGACCGCCCAGGGTGCCGTCATGATGGCCTACCCCCCGGAAGGCTCCAAGGGTAGATACATCGCCGCCTTCTGGGGCATCTTCAACCTCGGGGCCGTTATTGGCGCGCTCATCCCACTCGGCCAGAATCTGCACTCCCACAGCGACAAGGTCCAAGATGGGACGTACATTGCCTTTATCGTGCTCATGGCCGTGGGCTTCGTGCTGGCCGGCTTCCTGTGCAACCCCTTCTTCGTGCGCCGCAGCGACGGCTCGCGCGTCATCATGATGAAGAACCCGACCTGGAAGTCCGAGATCAAGGGCATGTTCCAGGTGCTGTTCACGGACTGGTACATCCTGCTCATGTTCCCCATGTTTTTCGCCTCGAACTGGTTCTACACCTACCACTTCCAGGATGTCAACCTGCCCGAATTCAACATCCGCACCCGCTCCCTCAACAACGTGCTGTACTACCTCGCCCAGATCATCGGCGCCTGGATCTTCGGCTTCCTCCTCGACACCACCTACTTCCGCCGCACCACGCGCGCCAAGATCGTCATGGTCGTGCTCTTCGTCCTCACCTTCGTCATCTGGGGCGGCGGCTACGACTTCCAGAAAGGCTACACCCGCGAGTCCACGCTGGGCGACGACAACTTCGTGCCCAAGGACTTCACCGACCCGGGCTACGTCGGGCCCATGTTCTTGTACATGTTCTACGGAGCCTACGACTCTGTTTGGCAGACAACGAGTTATTGGTAAGTTCAATCCCCTCCCACGAAGTCCCTTTTTGGGGGGATGGGTGTCGCTGTGTGTTTGCGAGCATATGATACTAACACCCCCCTCCAGGTTGATGGGCGCCCTCACCAACAACGGCCGCAAACTGGCCTGCTTCACCGGCTTCTACAAAGGCATCCAGTCCGCCGGAGGGGCCATCTCGCCACAACTCGACGCCAACAACGTGTCTTTCATGGCCCAGTTCGCCACCAACTGGGGCATGCTCGCGGGGTCGCTCGTCATCGCCGCGCCCGTCATCTGGTTCAAAGTCAAGGACACGACCGACATCGACGAGGACTTGAAGTTCACCGACGAGACGAGAGAGGACGTCCTGCCGCCCGCGCCGACGGGGCCTCTCCCTGCTGCCGAGGTCGGCATGGCGGAACGGACGGAGAAGTTGTAACGCCCTTGATTCCCAGTTCCAGCTTCCAGCTCCAGCTCAGTTCGGGTGCGTGTGCGTGTGTTGTGTAAAAACTGGTAACAGGGGGGTGTGCGAACATGGGAAACGTGACGGAACGGTGACGCTGATGACGATAATGGTATTACAGTGACCTTGGAGAAGGCTCGGGCTACCTCTGTGCCTCCCTTCCGATCCCAATACTTTCCAGCGCTTTATAAGATACGGGGAAAAGTAAGAGAGACGGGGAAGGGGTGTTTCCCTTCGATGCATCGTGGTCGCGCGCCTGGGGGCTGACATGGCAATTGAGCGAAGTTTCTTTTTTGACGTCCAAAATACCCGATTCCAAGGATACCAGATACCAGATACCACGGCTATGCTGCTTATTGCTCAAGCTAATGTCGATACCCTTTACTCTTCCACCACCATAATCTCGTATCTTGTCCATCCGCATTATGGCTTGGCACCTGCGATCCAACCGCTCTATGTGATATCCCACGACTGACGGTTAATAGTATATATGCACTCCAGTTTCACGACTGGAAGCACCCATCCAGGGAGAGCGTGAGGCGTTACTGTATGAGCTTCAAATATACCCCTGTTCATGTCCAGAGCGTGATAATGCCGAGCGAGTTCTCGGGAAATACCCACGAGCTGATTCAGGCTCACATGGCTTTCGTGAGTTTCGAGAAAAGGTCATTGTGACTGACTTTGCTTCTCTTCATCATCTGAAACCTGGCGGCGGCACGGCCTGCATGGTGAGATGAGGAAAATTGTTCGTACGGGGGCATGGCAGAGGTGAAAAGATTCAAGGAGAGAGTGAAACTAATTCACCCCGAATTGAGAAGTGCTTGATGACGCCGAACTTTACTGGCAGCAGGTGAGTTTTGAAATGCGAGATGAGATGCGGTCACCATCTCAGTGGGATAGATTAATTATAGAAGCGAGACCAATTCCTCTCCAATACCCGTTGGCCTAGAGTCTTTTGAATAATAAGTGAAGGAGGCTGAGAAAAGAAAGCTCGTCGAATGAGCAGGAAGAGAAGTAAATTCACTTCAAGTTCCTTCACTCTCTGGTCGGTTCATCAGTCTTCCTTCTGCATGTCTCGACTCCTTGTCGCAGCCAAAGCCACCTGTTCCGCAACACCACCCGCGTCTCCGATGCTTCCAGACCTCGAGTGTCGTTTACATGTCTCGTCGATCTTCTCATTCAGAGACAGACCTAGAGCAGCTGCTGTACTCGGTGCCGTGATAGATTCAGGCTCCAGCTGCGGGCCTGCTTCAGCACCGCTCGGAGCACCTTGCGTGGGTGTAATGGTGTCTGTCGAAGAGTGCGAAAGCGGCTCCAACTCAGCAGGTTCCGCCGAGAGAGGCACATGTGGTGCGGTAATCATGTGTTCCTCGATTTCCTTCCCTTTCCCCTTGTCTCTGGGTGTGCTCAGCTTAGTACTGTCGGGACTCTCTGTAAGCGGACCGTTGGAAATCTTCTCGGTTGGCGTCCTTCCAGTCTCCGAGTCACTGGCGGCCGAGTCAACATCAAAGTCGAGGTTGAACTTCTGATTCAGTTCACCTCTATACCTTGCTTTCCGTATCTCCTGCAGTAGCCCGTCCTCGTCCTCATCGTCGCCGTCGTCGCTGCCCTCGAAGAAGCGGTCGCTCCACCGTGCACTGTCTTGCCTCGCGAGTCTTGACAGCGCCGCCCGACCTGAATTCATGCTGCTGTAGCTCTCGCCCGTAGCACTAACTCGGGATACTAGCTCTGAGACGTCGTCTCTTGCCTCACGAACCTCAGACTCGGTGCGCTTCGTCCGCCGTGCCGTAGGCGCCCTTGCGTTCTCGTGGATTTTCCATGACGTGCTCAGCTTCTGGGAGTCGGTCTGCAGAGCCTCGATCTCTTGAGGACTTGACTCCTCGATCCTGATGTTGTCTGTAGTGTTGGCTCTCTTGTTGTCGACGATATGATCTTCTTCCTTCACGTCGGGCAGCTCCCTTTGCCCACGAACACTTTCACCTCCCTTCTCCCCACCAGTGAGGGACTCCTCCTGTCCAATCGCTCTCTCAACATTCTCTTCATCTTCGTCTCTCGTTCTCGCCGCTGCCGTATAGCCAAAATGTGTGTCACACATGTGACGGACGACAGGCCACCCGTAGGCATTAGCAAACATGCGCCGCACCACCATATTGTTGTGCGCGTCAGGTTCGAGCCGCACGAGTACCTTTCGCCACGACATATCCTTGTGGTATGCTCGAGCGATCTTCTCCTCGATCTTCATAGTACCAAAGTCTTGGCGCTGAGGCTGATTGTGGTCTGGGCTCAGTTGTGAAGGTGGTTCAGGGTGATTCGCCGAAGCAGGACGGGGGAATTCAGGGGATTCCGGCCCAGGTGAAAGCTGTGACGAAGAAGACGATTGAGATGCAAGATTCGACGCGGGACGCCTAATTCCGAATGTCCGTTGGCGCTTAGCTGGCGGTGGTGGGATGTCTTCCGGATGATAGACTCGATCGTGGAAGATTGTCCTCGGCCGAGCGGCAGGGTCAAGTATGAACTCCTTGGGCGGCAATGGTGGATTAAGTAGATCTCCAGCTGACTCGAAGAAGGTCGTCCTGGGAGGTGCCTCCAGCTCACCGTTGCCGTCGTCCCTGGAACCTGTGCCGAAGAGTGATGCTCCCCGAATGAAGCCTTTGCGAGCAGCACTACTCGACCCCCCATCTTGGGAATTTTCTCGTGAAGGCTCTTCCGACTCGGATTCGCCTTGTTGATAAGACATCGTTTGGCCTCTCCTGTAGATTTTCTGTGTCCTCCTGGGACTTCGAGGGGGACTGCCTGGAGGTGTTTTTGGCCGTCCTGCGTGCGGCCTGAAGAAATTCAAAACCTCCGTCCATAGATTCGGTGCCGACGTTGCACTTACGCTGGATTGTCCATCCGCGCGGCCTGCAACAGAGCCTTCGTTCTTCGCCAAGAACTGATTGTCTTCGGGTTCTGACGCTCGCTGATCGTTATCGAAGCCTTCGCTTGTCTCCGCTTGGGGAACTTTTGATTCAGGGTCCGGGGACGACTTCCCAGACTTGTTCACATCCTCGCCGCTGTCACTGAACAGGTTTTGCCACATCAAGGTCTTCCTGTGGTCACTGGCATTGTGACCCAACATTTCTGCCCAGCCCCATCCGACCATCGTGCCCACGAGGCCACTCTCTCGTCTTGCTTTCTCCACACGACCGAGCCCGCGCCAATCCAAGAAAAGCAGACAGGAAGTTCTCAATGGCACAATGCCGTCGTTGACCACATTTGAATAGACGGTACGGTTCCGGAACTTCTTCAACGCCACATGTGCTGGGCCAGTGGGGAGTATTCTGAGCAAAGGCTTCGCGGCAGGGTCAGACTCTTTATCGGGTGACTTCTTGTTGGCTTCATTTGTGAATCCTGCAACCATGGCCCCCCAACCGCTTTTTGCCAAGGTTGGTGCTCTCCATGTGAGACCGAGATCCTGACCAGTCCTTCCTACAAGTCCAAAATCTAAAGCAAATTTCACGTAGATGGGGTTCTCATTGCTCAATCCTAGGAATGGAGTAGCCATGGCGACAAAATTGATCGGCTTGATGAGGTCAAAGAATTCCGGTGAGTGCTTCTGGATGTAGGCTATTGCGTAGGTCTGGATCAGGCCACCCAAGGAGTGCGAGATGAAGCTGATAGAGGTGATGCGGTAAGGGAGACTATGCGACCGGTGGTTTTCGTCTTTGATGATGCTGCTGTTCTTGTGCGCTGGCTGGGTACTACCCTGGTCCTGTGGCCCTGGGGTTTTTGACATAGGGGAGGAGAGCGATTTCGACAAAGATTTGCCCATGGAGGATTTGACGGGAAGGTATGGCTGATCCGGATAGGTGATGGAGAGTACGTATTTCGCGAAACGCTTGCCCAGGTACTGGATCCCTTTCTCGGTTTTGACCGTATTGCCTGTGAATCCTCGCACGTAAACCTCTTCTTCATCTTCCTCTGCCGCATCCTCTTCTTTTTCATCCTCTGTCGTGGTACTCGTACCCGCGGTGTTTCCGACAGGATCACCCAGGATGGCCACGTCTGGCACCGACTTCGATCTCTGGTCAAGTGCTTCTCGACCGAAGTCATTCTCTCGCGTCATGCGTCTAGCCCTCAACTCCTCTCGTCGTTTCTTGGCGTCTTCCCTTGCCTGCCTTGCTGCACTGTCAATACTCTCTTTCATGAAGAGCATATCCGCGCCAACGTTACTGTGAATCCCATGCGTAAGTAGAACCAAATGGATCTTCTTCTGGGTCTTCTGCTTCTTTTCCGGTTTCGCGCCGGCGTCTCGCTTGTCACCGTGCTGCGGGCCCTGCTCTACGGCCACTTGGGACTGACCCTTGTCATCTGTCTCCCATTCTGGAAAAGGGGGGGTGTTCCAAAGGCTTTCGGTGTCATCCACGACCAGTCTTATGGCCTTCGAGAAGACGCCCTTGTGATGCTGTGGGGTGGACTTTGAACGGCCCTTCTGGTGATCTTCGAGCTTGCCTGGAGAACCCTGACCAGATCCGATGACACCGTGGAATCCCAAATCCACAGATTTCTCATCTCGTCCCACCAGAAGTTCGTACTCAACGCTCGCGGTCTTGGAGAAAATAATCTGTGAAGCGACCTCTATTATCCAGGTGAAGGACTTTCTCTCGCCCCCACCTCTGAGCCTATTGTCGCTGCTGTATCTTTGGGCATCCTCCCTGACTTCCTCGGGCACGGTGAGCTTCGCGGTCCAATGGCCCCCGGCTTTCAGTTGTGGTTCAAAGTCCGGCGCTCCCTCGGTATGTACAGCGTCCTGTTTTCGGAAGGGGTCGAAGGTGGACGGGTAGCATGCGACATACAGAGTATACGGCCCATGCAGGTATGCGGCGCGGAGCGGTGCAGCAACTGTGTTCTTGATCTTGACATGTAGGTGGGTCGGAGGAGGAAGGATGCGGTCGAGGCTGGGAGTGTAGGTCACGGTGTATCTGCAGATCCCCGACCTCAATCAGAACAGCGAGCGACGGGCACAAAGGAGTTGATGTCCTCACCTTACGACCTCACCGACCTTCACGGCGCCGGTTTGGTGGATGAGCAGCATATTCCGGGACAATCCGCATGCTCGGGCTGCACAGGAGAGCGTTCAGGTTGGGGTCATGTTCGGGTCTCTCGACGCGTTTTAATGCTGCAGTGAATGTTCACTTCAACCGCATAATATTGATCACCGGAACCAGGGCATTGTAAGTTCCCCCTCTCGCGTGCATAAGGCTGGCTGGCACCGGTAGCGCAGACGAGCGAGGCAGACAGGCGCGCCATTCTTCGGCTGAGGCACAATTTATGACATAACCCAGCGTGCCCAGCTCAAATGTATCTCTCTACGGAGTACGAGATACCGAGCAGGTGGCTCCCAAACCGTTTTAAGTTAGTCAGCGCTCGTGCGTTGTATCCTCTTTTGCAGCAGAGCGAGCTTGGAACATCGGCCTTTGATACACCTGACCGAGTTCAGATAAAGGTAAACTCGTGTGATGCAGCACCAAAGCTCACCTTAGTCGTGAGTTGCCTTTAAGAACACGGAGTACTCGGTAGCTCTCTATTCACTAGCTCGTAAGCTACCTGGATTGCGTTTTATTTGGTACGATCCGCCGAGCCGCATTAATGATGTGATTGCGCTGTCACGGCCGAAACCAGCAAGTTCACACCGTATTCATAGAGGATCGGGAGCTTTGTAGCAGTGTCACTGAGCAGTGACTCGAGCCTCAAGTGAATGATTGCGGCGGGTGCTACTGTAATTGTCTTGCTTAGTGGCATATTTGGTTAAGGTTTCCCCCTCGCCAATCACCTTCCAACCTCACGTTTCCCTCTCTCTTTCCTCCTTCCTTCTTGCTTCTCCCTCCACTCTCCTCGATTTCTCCTTTTCCCACCGCCTTGGTCGTGGAGAAACCAGGGATTTGACCATGGACGATGATATGCAGAATGACGCCGACAATGCAGGAGCCCGAAAGATGTGGAACGATGTTGCGGCCTTTACTGCGCAACTCCTTAAACATGTACACGTACGACTACGTCCTGCTGAGTGCGCGGCGACATTGCGGGAATTGTCTGGACCTGATCAGACGTCTACCCCAGCAATCTTCCACAATAACGGGGGCCAGACGGCCTTGATGGCCTATGCCCTCACCAAGAAAGCCACAGAAAGTCGAGCTCAATTCAAGGGCAAAAGTGCTCTTAGCGCTCTGATCAAAGACCTGGAGGCCACCCCTACAGAATACCGGGTGGCACTCGCGAGCGCAATTGCGAAAAGTGTGACACCCGAGGCGACATTAAAGGTACAGGAATCGTACAGAAGAATGATGGCACAGTCTTCGAATGTCGTGCCGCGGCAACAAGGTTTAAAAAGGCGTGAGTGTTCTAGAAGGTCTTCGTCCTCGTCATTTTGTTAAGAGTCCACAATTCAGGTATGACAGACAACAATGACGCTCCGCAGCAAACACCCGAGAATACACGGAGGTCAACGGTGCCAACCAACGACGAAGTCATTTCCCCAACCATTGCGAATACGGCGAGGACGATAGTGATCTGCGATAATGAAGATCCAGCGCCCACACCTGAGTACGAAATGAAGCCAATCGTGATCTCCGATAGTGAAGATCTGCCGACAACGTCTGCAAATACGATGAGCCCCATCGTGCCAGCCAGTAGCACAGTCATATACCACTCTGGCGATCAGTCTGCCCAAGTAGCACACCACAATCCTGATTCCTTCGCTGAAACGGAGCAGATTCTAGTCAATGCGTCACTCGCAGAAACCACCAAGTTGTATCCGCCATATCTGTCGTCCGCGGTCAGGAGAATCCGTGATCCTGCCAACCCGAATGAGTTCGTAGCGGCTATCTCGATGAAATTCGCAGACAGTCAAATGAACATCAAGACAGACTGCGAAATGGCGTTGGAGATCGCGGCCAACAAGGTGGAGCATATGGCCATGGAATTATTCAATGCGCATTTGGAAACCATAGAAGGGCTTCGGTATATCTACCTACCTGGAGGTGCCAAAGTGTGGCCCAATCCCAATCTCACTCTGCAAGGTTGCAAGCGCGACGTGGTTTCTAGCATGTTTGGCAGCGAGACATCCAACGCCATCATGGTTACTCATGCGTACCAGATGGAAGTCAAGCAAGGGCTGGACCGCACGGACTGCATCTCGATGGAGATCTCGCAAGGGGCCGACACGGCGGGGCTCGTCTTTCTGCGGCTGGGACTCGGGGAGGGAAGTCTCATCGCCAAAAGACTGAAACTGCGATGAGATGGCGTTGGTGAAAGAGTCATACATGGTGCCCGTATATATGTACTCATCGTTTATTCATGTGCCGACACACATACCACATGCCTCAGGGAGCGGGACAGGGCGGAACGAGGAAGCTGGGAATCGCGGGTTGCGAGCAGGAGTTCTTCCCAACGATGCTTCATGCTTCATGGTCCAAGCCCTTCATCCACAACGGGTCTGTCCAGAGATAAGGAAAGTTGCCAGACGATTTTGCGACTACGGAAAGAATCATGACATGGGCCCTTTCCTTTCCTCGACCCGCGCGACCTATTTCGCTCCTGGAACGATCATTCGACAAACCTCGCAGAATACTTCGTCCGCAGCACGATGGCTCCTGCAGAACCTGTGCCTCGTTCCTGTCTACAGCAGACGTGGCTCCTCCCTTGTACGGAGACGAATCCGCGTTCTGTGAAACAGGCTTGCTCCGCAATTCTGCCCGGAGTCGGGGGAACGCACATTGCCGGTTCCTAGGGAGGGACATGTTTGTTTGTTTGCAAGCATGCTGGTTGGATCCTGTAGGTATGCTTTCCCCCCGGTGCATCCAGTGGCATTGGACTCGCCGGCTTCGCGCACCAAGCTGGGATGATGCCTCGACCGGATCATTTTGGCGAAAGAGAGATCTTCATGGGCCGTCGACTAAGCTGCGAAGCTACGGGTCAAATTGTGGTCAATCTGGCCAACCTTAGTACTACCAAGAAAATCGCGAGTGGCATGATATGATCTAAGCAATTGCGATGGGATGAAAGATCTGTGTCCTGAAACATGATTGAATCGATTTTAACCTGCGGAAGGGCAAAATACCTCTAGATCTGATACAAATCCATCTTGCCCCGATGCATTGCTTCCGGGGAAACGTCCTTAGGCCTCTAACCTCCGCTGTTATTTACCCGCACTGGTGGTCATCCCCATAGGAGCCTTGTACGCAAAATCCCGTCAAATGATGCTGTTATGCCTGCTTCCAAACTCCCACAGTATATTAACATAATCCCATCACAGTCGTGCCTTCAGCATCTCATTCGGGGTGATCAGGGGATCGTAAGCTCGGATGCCCAGTGTATCTTGGGGAACAATGGCGGTATGAGACCTCAGTCCAGCGGTATCAACCATGTCGGGGGTCAGGTCTTCGACCTTCGACGCACCAATGAGGCGCATGTTCATCACCATCTCATCCTTCAGTAGCTGCATTGCGCGGTCCACACCAGGCAGGCCATAGGACGACATGGCGAAGAGGAAGGGCCGACCGATGCCAACACCCTTGGCACCCAGACACAAGGCCTTGATGATGTCCGTCGCTCGGCGGACGCCTCCATCGATGAAGATCTCGATTTTGTCTTGCAAGCCTCGTTCACGGAGGACAGGCATGACCTCCGACAGGACCTCGATGCCAGAGCGCGCAAAGTCCAACTGGCGGCCGCCGTGGTTGGAAAGGACCACGCCGTGCACGCCGGCTTCGATGGCCTTGAGGACGTCCTCTACCCGTTGGACGCCCTTGAGGATAATGGGCATCTTGGTGATGCTCAAAAACCAGGGGATATCTTTCCAGCTGAGGCTGGGGTCGATGAAGCTGGAAATGGCCCTGGCCGCACCTTGGGATCGGTCGACGTTCTCACCGCTCGTGTTCTGGACGTTGGAGCCCGTGTCGT
This sequence comes from Capronia americana, assembly GCA_016110215.1. NCBI lineage: Eukaryota > Fungi > Ascomycota > Eurotiomycetes > Chaetothyriales > Herpotrichiellaceae > Capronia > Capronia americana. The sequence continues at coordinate 121,837 of JADWQD010000025.1, forward strand.
CAAACTTGCTGCGCATATCCTTTTCTCTCCGCCCGAGCTGCGGAGCGTCGACTGTGATGAACAGGCCTTTGCAACCTCTTGCTTCCGCGTGTTGGACAATCTTCTTGGTGATCTCCCGGTCTTTGTTGACGTATAATTGCAGCCATTGACATTGGTCACCTTCCCTCGCATCGCAAATCTCGTCGAAACTGCACGAGGCCAGGGTCGGAATCATCTGGATGACATTGTGCTTCCTTGCCCCTCTCGTAAGGACGACTTCACCCTCCGGGTTTCCTAGTTTGCCCAGAGCGGTGGCCGTGACATAGAAGGGAATGTCACACTTCGTTCCCAGCATGGTCGTACTGATGTCGACCTTCTCAACATCAACGAGGACCCTTGGCCTGAACCAGATCTTGTGGAAGGCTGAATGGTTTTCTCTCATGGTGATTTCGTCATCGGCACCAGAGCTGTAATAAGCCCACGCCGGCTTCTTCATCACATTGCGGGCGACACTCTCGAAATCCATCAAGTTGTAGCATGCTTCCAGAGGTGGCATGTTCTTGATGCGCTCTTGTCTTGCCTTCTCTTCAGGGCTCTCCTCCTTCTCCTCTTGCTGGACCGTCTCCATGTTCACCGGTCCCAGATGTTTTTCTTTCGGCAGGTACTTGTCTAGAGTATCTGGGGGATGAATGGGGTCGAACTCTTCGGTGGCATCTTTACCGGCATACTTTAGAATGATCTTGGGACCACCGGGATGCTCTAGATAGACGTCAGCAAGCTTCGACGCGGAAAGTGGAAGGTCAGGGCAAACCGGGCAAGAAATCCGTCACATCGTATGCTTTGCCGTGTACAATGACCCAACATGATTCTCGCGAATTGTGCTTTGCCACTTCCTCGCCGGTCAGGGTGCCAACGTCTGGCCTTTCACCTTCGTCGTGGTTCATGTTGGATTAGTCTGGTCTGGGAGGAGAGGCTCTCTTTCCAAGTCGGCGTCGGGTCGCTGGGGTTCCTCGAGGCGCGCGGCAGGTGAGAAGAAGACGATGCCAAAAGCGAGGACAACAAGGAGGCCGAAGAGAAGTATAAGAGCTGGAGCGAAGCTCTGGAAGTCGCTATGTCCGAGCCAGGAATTTCTGGTCTGGGACTGAGCGTGATCCATCTGGCCGGCGCTTGATTGGCGGGTTCACAGCGATCGATAGTAATTGTGTTGCGGGGAAAAGATCGAGTCGGTCATGACGCCGTGCTCTTCGCGCTGCCCGCCGCCACTGACGACCTGGAGCTTGGCCCCGGCAGTCGCATTTCGGCGAAGTTGTTGCCGGTATCTCGACTTCTCGTTGCCGGACCAGTGGGGCTACGTCCTACCGGAGGCTCTGTCCAGACAGCTAATATTGCCTCGTAACTCGGCCATATGTAGCGTTGCCGAAGCTTGCTCCGTTGGAGCAGCCGCGCGGCGAAAGAATGCTCTGGGAATTTGTGTTCAGTACAAGAGGAAGGAAAAGTCTACGCAGTTGAACGTCAGGTTCTGGAAGGACTCAATCCGTAGTGTTCGGTTCTCACTTAAGCGTCTACGAGAGCCGCTCAATAGGAAGGGGAAGAGTTGCAAAAGAGAAAGGCGCACTCGTTCCTTGTTAATTATTTCACACATCATGACACTCTCCGCGACAAACGTGGAGACAACCTCCTCCTCTGTGAGAGCCTCACTGAGAATTTTCTGACCGCATGTCTGAATTAATCTAGGAGAGACGCAACTCTCGGCTCTCTGTGGAGCTCCTACCCTCTATCTCTGCCTCTACCTCTGCCTCTACCTCTGCCTCTACCTCTGCCTCTACCTCTGCCTCTACCTCTGCCTCTACCTCTGCCTCTACCTCTGC